>JAYESA010000005.1:64045336-64476709 GCA_036927795.1 Iris macrosiphon
GAGATGTACATTCCGGCAGTTGCACGATCAGAGCTCAGAGACAAGTTCAACCGCCTCATCCAAAGCAGTATGACAGTGGAAGAATACAACGCGGAATTTATACGCCTAAGTTGCTTCGCTCCAACATTGATCTCGACAGAGGAAGAGAAAGCTGAAAAGTTCTTTGATGGACTGAAGTTCGAGCTTCAGAGATTGATTGGCTCGGTCGCACCTACATCTTATACCGAGGTCCTTGCAGCAGCACGACGCATGGAGCGCGTCACTAGAAGGGAATCAAATCTGAAGAGGCCAAACACATCCGCACCAACCAAGACAGCACCTGGAGATTCTGCAAAACGATTCCAGAGGAGTATACCGGAGAGAGCAGCACACAGGGCCATATCTCTTCCTACCTGTCACCACTGCGGCAAGGTAGGACACATTGAGAGAGAGTGCAGGCATAAATTGGACTAGGCCTGCTTTATGGATCAGACCAGCATCTATCCAGAGACTGCACTAAATATAGAGACGGAGCACCGAGACTAGCCTTGCCTGCACCACGACCAGCTTATCCAGCAGTAGGAGCACAGCAGACAGGAGCTGGAGGAGTTAGACCACCAGCTATAGGGGGCTACCAGCAGAGACCACCACTGGCTCCACAGGCAGCCCTATTTCAGCAGCAGCAGCAGCAGCAGAGAGGTCCAGCTCAGGGAAGAGGCCAGGCATTCACATTAGCTGTTGAGTAGGAAGCTACTACGGGCGAGGTCATCGCAGGTACTATTTTAGTAGCTTCATTACCAGCTGTAGCATTATTTGATTCTGGAGCATCACATTCATTTATAGCACTAGCTTTGTAGCCACCCATAGAGTAGCTACCGCACCCCTTCCGAAGATGAAGAGAATTCTTACGGGAGGTGGAATTATTCCGGTTAGTGACGTCTGTAGATCATGTTCTGTAGTAGTTTGTGGGAGAGAGATGCGAGCCCAATTTTTGATCTTTTCTATGCCTGACTATGATGTCGTACTTGGTATGGACTGGTTAAGTCAGTACCATGCGACTCTTAATTGTCGGCTTGAAAGGGTTATATTTAGACCGCCTGGACATCCAGAATTCGAGTTTCTCCGAGGAGCAGTAGAGCAAGGAGTTCAGCCTACTCTTAGGGTACTATTTGTAGAAGGAGAGACAGGTTACCCAAGAGTCATATCAGAATTTGTGGATGTATTTCCTGATGATCTTCCAGGTTTACCACCTGATCGAGAAATAGAATTCATAATAGACTTAACTCCAGGAGCAGAGCCTATCACTTCATCAGTATATCGGCTGGCACCTAAGGAGTTAGTGGAGTTGAAAGAACAGGTTGACGACCTTCTGGAGAAGGGTTTCATTCGGCCCAGTGTTTTACCTTGGGGAGCACCCATATTATTTGTGCCAAAGAAGGATGGAACAGTACGGTTATGCATTGACTACAGGGCACTGAATGCTGTGACCATCAAGAACAGGTATCCCTTACCATGCATTGATGATCTATTCGATCAGTTGAGTGGTGCAAGGGTATTCTCGAAGATTGACCATCGATCCGGATATCATCATATCAAAGTAAGGAAGGAAGACATCCCGAAGACAGCTTTCAGGACTAAGTATAGACATTATGAGTTCTTGGTAATGTTGTTTGGTTTAACCAATGCGCCAGCAGTGTTTATGAGTTTGATGAACAGAGTCTTTTATCAGTTCTTGGATAAATTCGTGGTGGTGTTCATTGATGACATTCTCATATACTCCAAGAGCCACGAAGAGCACGAGGAGCATCTCAGAATCGTGCTAGAGACCTTGAGACAGGAAAAGTTATATGCCAAACTCAGTAAGTGTGAGTTCTGTATGGACAAAGTGCCTTTCTTGGGACATATCATCTCAGGAGAAGGACTTTCAGTGGATCCAGAGAAAGTTACGGCAATAGAGACTTGGCCTACACCCACATCAGTTGCAGAGGTGAGAAGTTTTCTCGGACTTGCGGGATATTACCGAAGGTTTGTAGAAAATTTCTCGAGGATTGCAGAACCGATGACAAAGCTGACACGCAAAGACCAGGAGTTTATATGGACCGAAGACTGCCAGAAGGCCTTCGAAGAATTGAAGAAAAGATTAACAACAGCACCTATCTTGACTCTTCCTTCAGGGTCAGGAGGTTTTGTTGTTTACAGCGATGCATCAGGTAGCGGATTGGGATGTGTTTTGATGCAACATGGCAAAGTCATTGCTTATGCATCGAGATAATTGAAGGTTCACGAGAAGAACTACCCAACACACGATCTGGAGTTAGCAGCAGTTATATTTGCATTGAAGATTTGGAGGCACTACCTTTACGGGGAGAAAGTAGACATCTTTACAGATCACAAAAGTCTGAAGTATGTATATACTCAGAAGGAGCTTAACATGAGACAGAGGCGTTGGCTTGAATTGATGGTAGATTTTGACATAGATCTGCAGTATCATCCGAAAAAGGCAAATGTCGTTGCAGATGCGCTCAGCAGGAAGCCTACGACTTATTTCTTGACGATACAGCCCGAGTTATTGAAAGATCTACAGGAGCTTCAGATAGAGGTTGTCTTACCAGGACAGAATGGCTTGATGGCTAATCTTGAAATTAAGTCATCACTCGTGGAGAAGATTAAGGAGGCATTGCCCACCGATGCTAGATTTAGAAGGTTGAAAGAGAGGACAGAAGCAGGCATGCAGACAGGACTTCGCATACATGAAGACGGGACGTTGAGGTTTGGAAATCGCCTATATGTTCCAAATGGAGAATTGAGACAGGAGTTAATGACGGAAGCACATAGCTCTATGTACTCTGTTCATCCAGGAGGAACAAAGATGTACCGAGACTTGAGACAGTATTACTGGTGGCATAGAATGAAAAAGGAGATTGCGAGATTTGTGGCCAAATGCTTAGTCTGCCAGCAGGTGAAGGCCGAACATCAGAGGACTGCAGGTATGTTACAGCCGCTTCCTATACCAGAATGGAAGTGGGAGCATATCACGATGGATTTTGTCACAGGATTTCTGAGGAACCCCAGCGGAAGAGACGCAGTATGGGTTATAGTGGATCGACTCACTAAATCGGCACACTTCTTGCCATTTAGAGTTGGACAGTCCACAGAGGTACTAGCCGACATGTATATACGACAAATTGTCAAATTACATGGAGTGCCTGTTAGTATTGTATCGGATCAAGATTCGAGATTTACCTCTCACTTCTAGAGAAGCATGCAAGAGAGTCTGGGCACCAGACTCAAATTCAGCACAGCATACCACCCACAGACAGATGGCCAATCGGAGTACACCATTCAGATATTGGAGGACATGTTGCGATCATGTATGCTGGACTTCGGAGGATCTTGGGAAGATTATTTACACTTGGTGGAGTTCTCCTACAATAACAGTTATCAGGCCAGCATTCAGATGGCACCCTTCGAGGCATTATACGGAAGGAAATGCAGATCGCCTATATGTTGGAGTGACATTGGTGAACGTCAAATACTGGGTCCAGAATTGGTAACGCAGACAGTGGAGAAAGTGAAACAGATTCAGAATTACCTTCGAGCAGCTCAGGACAGACAGAAGCATTGGGCAGATACGCACAGACGTCCCCTAGAGTTTAAAGAAGGAGAGCACGTATTCTTGAGGATTTCGCCCACTCGTGGTACTATCAGATTCGGGAGCAGAGGCAAGTTGAGCCCAAGGTATATTGGACCATTTGACATTCTAGAGCGAGTTGGTGAGGTGGCCTATCGTCTTGCATTACCTCCATCCTTAGAGGGAGTGTATGACGTATTCCACGTCTCACAGTTGCGAAGGTACGTGACCGACCCAAGTCACGTAGTCGATCATTCAGAGATCGCAGTAGGCCCAAGCTTGAGATATGAAGAACAACCAGTTGGCATCCTCGTCAGTGAGAAGACATTGCGGGGGACAGACAATCAGACTGGTTCGTGTAACATGGAAACATTATTTCTCTGGAGAATCGACTTGGGAACGAGAAGATAGTATGCGCCAGCGTTACCCCCACTTGTTCGATGAGGCAGTTGTAAACTAAGCAACCTTGTATTTCCATAATTCTTTCTTTTGTAGCTTACTCTTTGATTGCGAGGACGCAATCCTTTTAAGGAGGGAAGATTGTAAACACCCAGTTTTCAGAATAACTTTTAATATATTTTTTCCCCAAAAATTTTTGGTATTATTCGGAAGAAGAAGCAAGGTAATTGGGAGTTAAGTATTTTTAAATATAGTTTATTGGTGTTAAAATATTATGGAAATAATAATTTATGGTGTAAAATGGAAAACCGGACATGTGGTATTTTTTGGTGAATTTATTGGACTCCGGAAACGCGTTTAAAGCCTTAAAAACTATTGGAAGAGTGAACCGAACTCAAATTAAACCAAACCCAAGTTAAACCAACCCTGAACCGGACCGCTGCGTGAACCAAACCAACTTGATGGGTCGGGTCGGGTCGGGTCGGATCCGAGCCAAACCCGACCCGGACCCGAAACCAGATGGAAGCCCTAGCAGCAGAGTCCTGTAGCAGCCTATAAGAGGCCGCCTCGACGTCGGCGCTGCCCTCTTTCCCTCTTCTCCGCCGCATCCCCTCTGATCAACCCTGCCTCGAGACGCCGCCGCCGGATCGACCCCCTCACCGTCGATCAACCCCGCCGACCCCTACACCAAGCCGCGCCTGACCGGACCCCTTTTGCTCGAACTTACCTCCGCCCGCATCCGTCGTACTCTGATCAACGCCACGCCGCGAGCAGCCCTCGCTGAGCTCCAGTCCCCTCGTCGACCTCCCCACCCGCAGCCCAACTCCGGCGCTGCTACTCACTGCCGACCCCGACTCACCGCTGGGAACAGCAGCCGACGAGCCTCCCTCCGTCGACTGGAATGGTTCGCCTCCAGCAACCTAGGCAGTCGCCCGATCCTGACTCGGCTCGTGTCAAGGAGACACGACAGGCACGCGGACACGGTAGATTCGGACCAGGACACGGAATGTCTCGGACACGTGAAAACTCAGATTCACGGAGCTCGGTTCAGGTACCGTTTTCTCCCTCATCGTAACTCTGTTTTAGTTTTCGTCAGTTGCTACGCGTAGACAGTATAACCCTCTCGGTGCCCGTGCAACCCGCTCGGTGCATCGCGTCCTGTGGTGATCGCACACCGCGATCCAAAAATAGGAAAAACAATGCCCCGATTCACCCCAGAACTGAGTACGCCCCGCCAAACGGGACAACTTGGTCACGTACAGTCTTCACAGATACGTGCACGTCGTTGATACGGACGTGCGGGATTTCACAGAAGCTGATTCGGATGTGCGAGCACACCGAAATCAGTGCGTATCCGCGGACAACGCCCCGTATCTGACTTTTCTGGAACACGCTGTAACTTTGTGTAGACACGTCAGATCGAGACAAAAACTTGTGCCATCGGACTCGTAGCAATACGCTGGTCCTGTAACCCAAGTTTGGTCCGATTCTGAGAACGTTGACAAAATTGCGTATCGTGGGCCCCACAGGCTCTACTTGACGGACGATTTTGTGATCGGCTCATCGGAATCTAATTCTGGAAGTTCTGTTGGGTTCGTATCATCGTTCCTGACTTGTAGATACTGAGTTTGAGGAATTTGGAGACCTTTGACTCTGACACACTTTTCGGTACAAAGTGGGGCCACATGTGGATCTCGCTTTGGCCCAGAAATGACCTTTTTGCCCCTGTGTCCAAATTGGACGTAAGGACATGCATTTCTAGCTATTTGACATCTTCTGAGATGGTTGGTGATGTTTATTACAGCTTTTGGAGGAGTACCCACAGGATCCACTGATACAGGGACAGCTTTTGGTATTCAAACACCAGGCAAGTGTACCTTGCCAAACTCTGCAATATTGATACATATTTTCTTGCTTTGCTATATTGTTGTGCATGCTTAACCTAGGACCGTATGACGTACTTAGCGTCCGATTATTAGTCGGGTGCCAACGCCGTACGCGGTGTTGAGTACGGTCATGTAGATATGGACATTCGTGACACTTTATATTCTCGTACTTGTCTTATCAAGTACCATACGACCTAGGACACTTGACACTGTTCATAAGACAGGATATTCTCGAGATATTTGTGGTGATTCTGTATAGGATACAGAACTTGACAGAGATACTATATTCATAGATACATATGACTTGTTGCATTAGTGATGATCCCGCTTGACATGGACATGAGACGTTATGGTCATGATATGCGTGGTTACATGGGGTGGGGAGAGACACACAGGCTACAGGCTATTTTATATATATATCTACTACTATTGTGAGGCCATAGACTCTCGTAGCAGAGCTAGGCACATTACGTGTTTATTACCACTACCGGCTCTCCGACACAGAGCTTGTAGTGGCACAGCCTGAGTACTCGTGCTGCTCTCACTTGCATTTTCACTTAGATGGTTATTTATTTGCCCTATTCATTTCATTATCTGCTGCACTGTATTTATTTGGCTTGAGCTTTCTTGTACCTTGCTATGTCCCCTGAGGACCTGGATCCGGATTATGTCCCCAGGATTTGAGGACGAGATCTATCCCGAGGTATACGGGACCGGAGCAGGAGCTGATCCAGGAGCTGTACCACCATCCGAGGATGAGGTGATAGCCGAAGACTTCTCCTGAGCATCCATATTCATGCTCAGTATTTATTTATTTATTTCAGTCATTTATTTCTGGTCTGTTGAACCATTGTATCAGATATTTATCGGGTTGTTCCCCGAAGCACTTTGTTGAGACTGGTTGATGATTTACATTCCTTATATTATGTGGATCATATTTTATATCTTGTGTGGATGAGATTAGTTGTGCCATGATTATCGTCGACCTTGTTTTACAGCTTAAGTATGCCCTGATGGATCCATTAAATTAGGTTTGTCCATCGGTGCGTACTGCTGGCCATTGCCATGTGGCCGGTCCCACGGTATTTTGGGACTGGGGCGTGACATTTATGCTCACCCACATTACAGATCTATGACTTTCTGCATATCTGAGAATACGCAGGCCAGAATATGCGTATATCTGAACAATTCTCAAGGCGGTCAATTGCGAGAGTTCACGCAGAAGATACTCCTTCTTGGCCCCAAAATATCCCAAGTACCAAAAGCATATAGGGTTCAACATAAAAAATGACTCTTCTCCTTGGGTCGATTGGAAGTTCATCCAGAATCCAGTCTAAATATTTTATCTACAGTTCAAGATGACGACTCAGTTCGACAGCCGTTTCTCGCCCTATTTCAAGGGATTTTCGGGAAATAATTCTTGAAGATGATGGTCTGAACGAAAATTCTTCTTATCAGAAGTGACGATTCAGAATTCTATGCAGCTCCCCATTCCTAACAGCAGAACAGTTCGAATACTCGACTTAAATGCTAAGTGGCTTTCTGTGCATCCTTAGTTATGCGTAAAAGACAGGACGGGACCTAATCAGAATCGGCGTAAAGTTACCAGACGTGTCAAAGCTACACATATTCAGACTTCACAGCAAAGTATATGGTAAGATAATCATATGCACAAAAGAAAAGACGATTTTATTAAATCATGATTACATATGAGGGAAATCCGGTCTACAGAGGGTTTTTTCTTTATTTTCATGATTACATATGAGGGAAATCCCGTCTACAAAGGATTTCTCCATCGTCATCGGAAGGCCACCCCCAGAATCTGTTCTGCCAGGTTCTCGTATTAGTGGAGATCTTCTTCCGTCTTCTTCCGCAGTTAGTCGGTTTCTGCGACCGATTAACAAGAAAATAATTAATGACGGGAGGATACAAAACTGGGCCTGCCTGAATTGTTCAGAGCCCATCCTCCATATGCCATGACATATTGAGTTGAGGTATTTAACCCAACTCAATACTCGAGGACAGAGCTAGTTTGTCTGCTCTCGTCCACGAAAGTATCAGGAGAAGATACAGCTGTAAACCCCCTGAATTTTCAAATTTATTAAAACTTGGATTTTTCCCAATTTTCTGGAATTTTCTGGGAATTTTCTGTAATTAAAATCAAGGTTTTTAATTAATAAATGATTTTTAATTGGCAATAAATAATATTAAAATATCATAAAAATAATATTTTTGGGTGTAAAATGGAAAACTGGACTTAGGATAATTTTTCTAGATTTTTCTGGGCCTCAGACCTATTTTTAAATGCCTAAAAACTAATTTTAATTAATTAAATTAAAATTGTTTTTATTATTATTATTATATTTATTATTACTTATTTTTTTTATTTTTTTTTCTTTTCTTTGGGCCCAGCCCGGTCCAGTGGGCCGAGCCCAGCAGCCCAGCCGCTAACCCGGCCCAGCCCCAACCCGCTACCGGGTCGGGTCGGGTCAGACAAACCCGACCCGCGAGCCGCCCGACCCGCCTAACCCGGCCTCCCCACGACCCCGCATCCAGCGCCGGCATCCGCGCCCTCGCCCCCACGTCGCCCTCTCCGCTCCGCCCTTCCCGGCTAACCTAACCGCCCGCTCCCCCTTTAAAACCCCCTTCTTCCTCCTCCTCCACCTCACCCTAACCCTAACTCTCCGCTCCGCCTCGCCGTGCTCGGCCTCCCTCTGCTGCAGCTCCTCCTCCCTCTCCCCTCGCCGGACCCGACCGCCCTCGACCACCCAGCCAGCGCCCCTCCTTCTCCCCTCTCCTCCTTCTTCTTCTTCCCAGAACGCCGCCACCGCCTCCCAGAGCTCCGCCGACCGGCCAGCGCCTCCGCTGAGTGGATAGAGAACTGAGGGCATTCTCTATGCCGATGAGTGGATAGAGAATATCGAGAGTGGATAGAGAATATCGAGAGACTCCTGAAGACTGCTCGGGTCCCTGATGACCTCAAAGTGGAGTCCGCAAGCCTGCAACTGTTCGACATTGCTCGAACCTGGTTCAGAGATGAACCCCAACTATCTGCTCCTGACATCACTTGGGAGGACTTCAAGAGGCTATTCAAGGAGAAATTCTACCCCGAAGTGGCTCGAGAAGCTCTCGAAAGCCAATTCGAGAGACTGGAACAAGGTAACCTGTCTGTTGATGAATATACTGCTGAATTTAGCAGGTTAAGCCACTTTGCGGAGTACATGGTTCGTACCCCGGAGGACAGAGCCCGTAGATTCAAGAAGGGGCTGTCTCCGGATATTCGCCTTGCTGTCACCACCAGCCGAGCTCGCACCTATGAAGAAATCCTGAGCGTGGCACAAGGCGTCGAGTGAGATATGGGCATAAACTAAAACGGGAGAGAGATACCGGAAATACGGGACCCAACAAACGCACTTTTTAACAACAACAACAACAGCAGCAGAGGGCCCCGCCGCAAACTCAGCGTCCTCTCCCTCGAGCTCCAGCATCCCAACACCAGGCTCAGGGACAGAACCAACAAACTGCTGCTTGTAACTTTTGCCAAAAACCAGGTCATACTTGGCAAGTCTGCAGGAAGAGGCTAGGTGCCTGCCTCTACTGCGGCTCAGCAGCACATCAAATGAGGGACTGTCCAGCTGCTCAAGGACGCACCGCTGCACCAAAGGCTCCAGCCCAGGCCAGGGCCCCAGCAGTACAACAGAGGGGACCCCCGCTTCCAACACAACAACAACGCTTTGCTCAGTACCAACAGCAGCAACAGAGGGGTGCACCGCAGCAAGGCTGTGCTTATGCAATGACTCTGGAAGAAGCTGAAGCCACAACAGACGTGATCACAGGTTCTGTGCTTATAAATTCAATACCAGCTATTACTTTATTTGACTCTGGAGCTTCACATTCATTCATGTCAGTAGATTTCCTTATGAAGCATAGCTTAATCACTAAACCCCTTAGGAATTGTTATAAGATCATTACCGGTGGAGGAATCATCCCGGTTAGTGATGCCTGTAACAATTGTCCTATTACATTATGTGGAAGAGAACTGTATGCTAGGCTACTCGTAATGCCAGTGCCCAGTTTTGATATTATACTGGGTATGGATTGGTTGAGTCAACATCATGCCACTATAGACTGCCACAGAGGTAGTGTAATCTTCAGGCCCCCTGACAAGCCAGAATTTGAATTTGCTAGAGGTTCTAGAGAAATGGGTAATAACAAAATTTGTGGAGCCCTAGTAACAGAAGAAGTGCCACTACCTATCATCTCTGAATACCTTGATGTCTTCCCTGAGGATCTCCCAGGCTTACCCCCAGACCGAGAAGTTGGATTCTCTATTGACTTAGTGCCAGGAGCAGCACCAGTATCTCAAAATCCCTACAGAATCAACAAGAAGGAGATAATAGAACTAAATGAGCAAATCAAAGAACTAGAAGACAAATGTTTCATTAGGTCTAGTGTCTCACCCTGGGGAGCTCCAGTATTATTTGTGCCCAAGAAGGACGGAACATCCCGAATGTGTATTGACTATAGGGCATTGAATGCCTTAACAATTAAGAATAAGTATCCCCTGCCCAGGATAGATGACCTATTTGATCAGTTGAGTGGAGCTCGGGTATTTTCAAAGATTGATTTGAGGTCTGGTTACCACCAAGTAAGGGTGAGAAAGGAAGACATCCCCAAAACTGCTTTCAATACCCGGAACGGACACTACGAATTCTTAGTAATGCCGTTCGGGTTGACGAATGCTCCAGCAGTTTTTATGAACTTAATGAACAGAGTTTTCCAGCCATACCTAGACAAATTTGTAGTGGTCTTCATTGATGATATTTTGATCTACTCCAAGACCCCCGAAGAACATGAAGAACATTTGAGGTTAGCATTGGAAACTTTGAGGAAGGAAAAACTTTATGAAAAATTATCTAAATGTGCTTTCTTCCTAGACAAAGTAGAATTCTTGGGACATGTTGTGACTGGAGATGGAATAGCAGTAGATCCTAAGAAGATAGCGGCAGTAGAATCCTGGCCCACTCCAGACTCTGTAGCAGAGATTAGAAGCTTCCTGGGACTAGCTGGCTACTATCGAAAGTTTGTGAAGGACTTTGCAAGAATTGCTGAGCCCATGACAAAATTAACAAGGAAGGATGAAGAGTTCACCTGGACTGATGAATGTCAGCATGCTTTTGAGGAATTGAAGAAAAGGCTGACTACTGCCCCTATTCTGACCTTACCTTCTGGAACCGGAGGTTTCGCTATTTATAGTGATGCTTCTGGAAAAGGTCTAGGTTGTGTTTTGGAGCAGAACAAGAAAGTAATAGCATATGCCTCTAGACAGCTTCGACCTCATGAAAAGAACTATCCAACTCATGATTTAGAATTGGCAGCTGTCATTTTTGCTCTTAAGCTATGGAAGCATTATCTTTATGGAGAAAGGGTAAAAATATTTACGGACCATAAAAGTCTAAAATATATCTTCACTCAGAAAGAACTGAACATGAGGCAAAGAAGGTGGCTGGAACTAATGAAAGACTTTGATATCACCCTTCAATATCATCCTGGGAAGGCCAATGTAGTTGCTGATGCTCTAAGCAGATATCCTATGGCGATGTACTTGACTATGGACCGACACCTGCTAGAGGACTTGGAAAGTTTAGGTATTGAAGTAATTATCCCAGGAAAAGAAGGCCAAATGATGAACTTGCAGATTCAGTCTACTTTAATAGACAAGATCAAGGAGACTCAGTTTCAAGACGAAGGCGTGCGAAGCCTTCGAGGTCAAGTGCAAGCTGAATTAGTGAAAGATTTCAGAATTCATGAAGATGGATCACTGAGGCATGGCGATAGATTATGTGTACCGCAAGGAGACATAAGAGAAGAAATTATGCAAGAGGCGCACAGATCGCAATACTCTATACATCCAGGAGCCAACAAGATGTACAAGGACCTGAGGACACATGTTTGGTGGCATGGCATGAAAAGAGAAGTAGCCAGGTTCGTATCTCGTTGTTTAGTGTGCCAGCAAGTAAAGGCAGAAAGACAAAGACCTGGAGGATTGCTTCAACCACTACCCATTTCGGAGTGGAAGTGGGAACATATCACAATAGATTTTGTTTCCGGTCTTCCAAGGACACCTAGTGGAAAGGATGCAATCTGGGTGATAGTAGATAGACTGACCAAGTCTGCACATTTTCTACCTTTCAAAGTGGGGCTATCTACAGAAAGGCTGGCAGATTTATATACCTGACATATTGTCAGGCTGCATGAAGTTCCAGTAAGTATTGTCTCCGACCGAGATTCAAGATTCACCTCTCACTTCTGGAAGAGCTTACAAGCCAGCTTGGGGACGCAACTCAAATTTAGCACAGCTTATCATCCCCAAACCGATGGACAATCGGAACGTACAATCCAGACACTTGAAGATATGCTCCGTACATGTGTTCTGGATTTTGGAGGATCCTGGGAAGACTATCTACATCTGGTGGAGTTCTCTTATAATAACAGTTACCAGACAAGTATTGAGATGACTCCATTTGAAGCTCTGTATGGACGAAGATGTTGTACCCCGCTATCATGGGACGACGTTGGAGAAAGAGCCCTGCTGGGACCAGAGATGGGGATCGATTCAGCTGAGAAGGTAAAGCAAATAAGGGACAGACTTCGAGTGGCTCAAGACAGGCAACGACATTGGGCAAATAGCCACCGAAGACCCTTGGAATTTGAGGTAATTAAATTTATAAAATTCAAGTCAATTTAAATATTTTGATTATGGAACTAAGACTTGATTATGACTTTGTTAAAGGTTGGAGAACTGGTATTCTTGAAGATTTCCCCGACACGTGGCACCATTAGGTTCGGAAGGAGTGGAAAACTCAGCCCAAGATTTATTGGACCTTTTGGCATTCAGGAGAAAATCGGAGAAGTGGCATACCGACTGGCATTGCCACCCTCTCTGGATGGAGTCCATAACGTCTTCTACGTGTCGCAGCTGAGAAAGTACGTGTCAGACCCCAGCCACATTTTGGATCACTCAGAGCTCGAAGTAGGCCCAAGTTTGACTTACCAAGAGCAACCCGTGGAGATACTGGATCGATCGGAGAAAGTTCTACGGAACCAGGTCATTTCCCTGGTTCGCGTAGCTTGGAAGCACCATTCTCCCGGCGAATCCACCGGGGAGCGAGAAGACGAGATTAGAGAGCGATACCCCTATCTTTTTGAACCCTGATGTATATTTTATTCCCCGGCCTTTTCCTTTTGTCCCATTGTTATTCTTAAATTTCGAGGACAAAATTTTTGTAAGTTGGGTAGGTTGTAAACCCCCTGAATTTTCAAATTTATTAAAACTTGGATTTTTCCCAATTTTCTGGAATTTTCTGGGAATTTTCTGTAATTAAAATCAAGGTTTTTAATTAATAAATAATTTCTAATTGGTAATAAATAATATTAAAATATCATGAAAATAATATTTTTGGGTGTAAAATGGAAAACTAGACTTAGGGTAATTTTTTTGGATTTTTCTGGGCCTCAGACCTATTTTTAAATGCCTAAAAACTAATTTTAATTAATTAAATTAAAACTGTTATTATTATTATTATTATATTTATTATTACTTATTATATTTTATTTTATTTTTATTTTTCTTTTCTTTGGGCCCGGCCTGGCCCAGTGGGCCGAGCCCAGCAGCCCAGCCGCTAACTCGGCCCAGCCCCAACCCGCTACCGGGTCGGGTCGGGTCAGACAGACCCGACCCGCGAGCCGCCCGACCCGCCTAACCCGGCCTCCACACGACCCCGCGTCCAGCGCCGGCTGCCGCGCGCAGCGCCGCGCGTTCCGCGCCCTCGCCCCCACGTCGCCCTCTCCGCTCCGCCCTTCCCGGCTGACCTAACCGCCCGCTCCCCCTTTAAAACCCCCTTCTTCCTCCTCCTCCACCTCACCCTAACCCTAACCCTAACTCTCCGCTCTGCCTCGCCGTGCTCGGCCTCCCTCTGCTGCAGCTCCTCCTCCCTCTCCCCTCGCCGGACCCGACCGCCCTCGACCACCCAGCCAGCGCCCCTCCTTCTCCCCTCTCCTCCTTCTTCTTCTTCCCAGAACGCCGCCACCGCCTCCCAGAGCTCCGCCGACCGGCCAGCGCCTCCGCGCCGTCGACCCCAGCAGCCGGCGAACCTCCCCCGGCCCTCTCCGGCACCCCTCCGGCGGACACCGACACAGGAGTCGGACACAGTAAACCCTAGCCCCCTTTACTGTGCAGTGGACACAGTAACAGTGTCGTGTCGGACACGTGTCAGACACGGCTCGACCCTGATTTTCGGGTCCCCTTTAGGTGCGTGTAACTTTCGCCTCGTAGCTCCGTTTTTAATTCCGCAAATTGCGTTGTGAAGCCTGTATGACCCTCTCGGTGCCCGGACAAACTGTTCGGGGCATCGCGTCCTGTGGTGATCGCACACCGCGATCCAAAAACAGGAAAAACCAGACCCTATTTTACCCCGGAACTGAGTGTGCCCCGCCAAACGAGACGACTTGGTCACGTGCGGTCTTCACAGATACGTGCGCGTCGTCGATACGGACGTGTGAGATTTCGCGAAAGCTGATTCGGGTGTGCGTGCACACCGGAATCAACGCGTATCCGCGGACATCGCCCCGTATCCGACTTTTCGGCAATTTGTCCTAACTTCTTGTACACTCGTCAGATCGAGACGAAACTTGCGCCATCGGACTCGTAGCGATACGCTGGTCCTGTGGGTCAAGTTTGGTTCAATTCTGAGAACGTTGACGAAATCGCGTGTCGTGGGCCCCACAGGCCCCGCTCGACGAGCGATTTTGTGTTTGGCTCATCGGAATCCAAATCTGGAAGTTCCGTTGGGTTCGTATCAGTGTTCCTGACCTGTTGACACTAAGTTTGGTGAATTTGGAGACCTTTGACCCGGACACATTTTTCGGTGCAAAGCGGGCCCACCGGCGGACCCCGTTTTGACCCGAAACTGCCGTTTTTGCCCTTGTCTCCAAATTAGACCCAAGGACAGGTGTTTCTAGCTATTTAACATCTTCTGAGCGTGATGGTAATGTCTATTTCAGCTTTTGGACTCATCTCTAGAATTTCCCTAAGAACCAAATTAATCAGATCCAAACAACAGGCAAGTACCTGCACTTCAAGTTAAATTTTTATATTGTGATAATTAATTCCCCGTTTACTAGTACCCTTAATGATTACACCTAGTGTTAGAAATGCTGGATTTCATGTCTTGAATATTTGGAGTTCATGTCTTATTTTTCATGTCGGGTGGGAGAATACTAGAAGGCATGTAGTTTACCCTTTCCCCTGTCATGTTTAATAGCTGTTGGTACACGACTGTACCTCAGCCGGATCTCAATTTCCCCTGTTTAATAGCCATTTATGATGGCCAGATTAGCCTTATAAACCCCTACATGCCAACTATGTATTCTAAAAATAAACACAAGTTCACACAGATAGTTTCTGGTTATGTTATATTTCTTGCTGACTGTTGTAGTTTCACTTCCTGTCTTATTTATTTTTGTTTTCTCATATTCCTGTTTACAGCATTTAACTCTGAGATATTGATGTTCTTGAATGCCGTTCCCAACATGATATTCATATTTAATTGTCATAAATATTTAGTTTAATCTTGTCGTGCACTGTGTACTTTGCTCCTTTCCTGACTGGATCTGTTGATTTTAGGCGATGATGAGGACCTTGCCCCTACTTATTATGGTCCCTATGAGGGGACTGATGATACCTATGAGGAGCCAGAACCCACCCAGGAGACCCCTGCTGCAGAGTAGCTAGTAGTAGCTATCTTTTATTTCTGTTTCTTATCTTATTAATCTGGTTTGTCCCCGATTTCATTCTGAATTGCTGTATTAAAATATTTGAATCTGTTGTCGTATTTATTTCAGTTGCAATCTTAAGTTTCTGTTCTCATTTTATCTTGCCTATGTTAATTGTGAATGAGCTACTTTAGTAAATCTGGAATTGACCTAGACAGCGTACTACCGCCGACTCTGCGGCGTAGGCTGGACGTACCCACGCACTCGTGCCCGAATTTCCTGGTACGGGTCGTGACACGTTTTTATGGTGGCCCATACAGGTCCTATCCTTAAATAGGGTAATACCCTAGGACAGGGTATGGAATAAGATTGAGGATTCTAGGAAAATCTCATTCACAGTATAGGGTCCTTATTTTAATTCTTGATATCTTTGCTGCTCAATTTTTCTATCGCCTTTGATTTCCAAGTATTCTATTCTGATCTTCCTATCCCTTAATCTTTCAGAATGGTCCAGACAAGGAACACAGTAGGAGGCACATCAGAACCAGCTGAGCAGAATGTGCCCGAGACTCTTGCACTCCCGCCGCCTCCATCTGTTCCGGCAGTTACTCTGGATGGGGCACAACTACTTGGAGTGTTCCAGGGACTAGTGGAATCCCAGAAAGAACAGACTGCACTTCTGCGGACCAGCCTCTCAGAAGCTCTTAAGTCCCAGGAGTCATCACTCAAGAGGCCAGGGAGTGCTAAAGACTTCAAGAATCTTAGACCCCTGGAATTTTACAGAACTGAGGGCATTCTCTATGCCGCTGAGTGGATAGAGAATGTCGAGAGACTCCTGAAGACTGCTCGGGTCCCTGATGACCTCAAAGTGGAGTCCGCAAGCCTGCAACTGTTCGACATTGCTCGAACCTAGTTCAGAGATAAACCCCAACTATCTGCTCCTGACATCACTTGGGAGGACTTCAAGAGGCTATTCAAGGAGAAATTCTACCCCGAAGTGGCTCGGGAAGCTCTCGAAAGCCAATTCGAGAGACTGGAACAAGATAACCTGTCTGTTGATGAATATACTGCTGAATTTAGCAGTTAAGCCACTTTGCGGAGTACATGGTTCGTACCCCGGAGGACAGAGCCCGTAGATTCAAGAAGGGGCTGTCTCCGGATATTCGCCTTGCTGTCACCACCAGCCGAGCTCGCACCTATGAAAAAATCCTGAGCGTGGCACAAGGCGTCGAGAGAGATATGGGGCATAAACTGAAACGGAAGAGAGATACCGGAAATGCGGGACCCAACAAACGCCCTTTTCAACAATAACAACAACAACAGCAGAGGGCCCCGCCTCAAACTCAGCGTCCTCTCCCTCGAGCTCCAGCACCCCAACACCAGGCTCAGAGACAGAACCAACAAACTGCTGCTTGTAACTTTTGCCAAAAATCAGGTCATACTTGGCAAGTCTGCAGGAAGAGGCTAGGTGCCTGCCTCTACTGCGGCTCAACAGCACATCAAATGAGGGACTGTCCAGCTGCTCAAGGACGCACCGCTGCACCAAAGGCTCTAGCCCAGGCCAGGGCCCCAGCAGTACAACAGAGGGGACCCCCGCTTCCAACACAACAACAACGCTTTGCTCAGCACCAACAGCAGCAACAGAGGGGTGCACCGCAGCAAGGTCGTGCTTATGCAATGACTCTGGAAGAAGCTGAAGCCACAGCAGACGTGATCACAGGTTCTCTGCTTATAAATTCAATACCAGCTATTACTTTATTTGACTCTGGAGCTTCACATTCATTCATGTCAGTAGATTTCCTTATGAAGCATAGCTTAATCACTAAACCCCTTAGGAATTGTTATAAGATCATTACCGGTGGAGGAATCATCCCGGTTAGTGATGCCTGTAACAATTGTCCTATTACATTATGTGGAAGAGAACTGTATGCTAGGCTACTCGTAATGCCAGTGCCCAGTTTTGATATTATACTGGGTATGGATTGGTTGAGTCAACATCATGCCACTATAGACTGCCACAGAGGTAGTGTAATCTTCAGGCCCCCTGACAAGCCAGAATTTAAATTTGTTAGAGGTTCTAGAGAAATGGGTAATAACAAAATTTGTGGAGCCCTAGTAACAGAAGAAGTGCCACTACCTATCATCTCTGAATACCTTGATGTCTTCCCTGAGGATCTCCCAGGCTTACCCCCAGACCGAGAAGTTGAATTCTCTATTGACTTAGTGCCAGGAGCAACACCAGTATCTCAAAATCCCTACAGAATCAACAAGAAGGAGATAATAGAACTAAATGAGCAAATCAAAGAACTAGAAGACAAATGTTTCATTAGGTCTAGTGTCTCACCCTGGGGAGCTCCAGTGTTATTTGTGCCCAAGAAGGACGGAACATCCCGAATGTGTATTGACTATAGGGCATTGAATGCCTTAACAATTAAGAATAAGTATCCCCTGCCCAGGATAGATGACCTATTTGATCAGTTGAGTGGAGCTCGGGTATTTTCAAAGATTGATTTGAGGTCTGGTTACCACCAAGTAAGGGTGAGAAAGGAAGACATCCTTAAAACTGCTTTCAATACCCAGAACGGACACTACGAATTCTTAGTAATGCCGTTCGGGTTGACGAATGCTCCAGCAGTTTTTATGAACTTAATGAACAGAGTTTTCCAGCCATACCTAGACAAATTTGTAGTGGTCTTCATTGATGATATTTTGATCTACTCCAAGACCCCCGAAGAACATGAAGAACATTTGAGGTTAGCATTGGAGACTTTGAGGAAGGAAAAACTTTATGGAAAATTATCTAAATGTGCTTTCTTCCTAGACAAAGTAGAATTCTTGGGACATGTTGTGACTGGAGATGGAATAGCAGTAGATCCTAAGAAGATAGCGGCAGTAGAATCCTGGCCCACTCCAGACTCTGTAGCAGAGATTATAAGCTTCCTGGGACTAGCTGGCTACTATCAAAAGTTTGTGAAGGACTTTGCAAGAATTGCTGAGCCCATGACAAAATTAACAAGGAAGGATGAAGAGTTCACCTGGACTGATGAATGTCAGCATGCTTTTGAGGAATTGAAGAAAAGGCTGACTACTACCCCTATTCTGACCTTACCTTCTGGAACCGGAGGTTTCGCTATTTATAGTGATGCTTCTGGAAAAGGTCTAGGTTGTGTTTTGGAGCAGAACAAGAAAGTAATAGCATATGCCTCTTGACAGCTTCGACCTCATGAAAAGAACTATCCAACTCATGATTTAGAATTGGCAGCTGTCATTTTTGCTCTTAAGCTATGGAAGCATTATCTTTATGGAGAAAGGGTAAAAATATTTACGGACCATAAAAGTCTAAAATATATCTTCACTCAGAAAGAACTGAACATGAGGCAAAGAAGGTGGCTGGAACTAATGAAAGACTTTGATATCACCCTTCAATATCATCCTGGGAAGGCCAATGTAGTTGCTGATGCTCTAAGCAGATATCCTATGGCGATGTACTTGACTATGGACCGACACCTGCTAGAGGACTTGGAAAGTTTAGGTATTGAAGTAATTATCCCAGAAAAAGAAGGCCAAATGATGAACTTGCAGATTCAGTCTACTTTAATAGACAAGATCAAGGAGACTCAGTTTCAAGACGAAGGCCTGCGAAGCCTTCGAGGTCAAGTACAAGCTGGATTAGTGGAAGATTTCAGAATTCATGAAGATGGATCACTGAGGCATGGCGATAGATTATGTGTACCTCAAGGCGACATAAGAGAAGAAATTATGCAAGAGACGCACAGATCGCAATACTCTATACATCCAGGAGCCAACAAGATGTACAAGGACCTGAGGACGCATGTTTGGTGGCATGGCATGAAAAGAGAAGTAGCCAGGTTCGTATCTCGTTGTTTAGTGTGCCAGCAAGTAAAGGCAGAAAGACAAAGACCTGGAGGATTGCTTCAACCACTACCCATTTCGGAGTGGAAGTGGGAACATATCACAATAGATTTTGTTTCCGGTCTTCCAAGGACACCTAGTGGAAAGGATGCAATCTGGGTGATAGTAGATAGACTGACCAAGTCTGCACATTTTCTACCTTTCAAAGTGGGGCTATCTACAGAAAGGCTGGCAGATTTATATATCAGATATATTGTCAGGCTGCATGAAGTTCCAGTAAGTATTGTCTCCGACCGAGATTCAAGATTCACCTCTCACTTCTGGAAGAGCTTACAAGCCAGCTTGGGGACGCAACTCAAATTCAGCACAGCTTATCATCCCCAAACCGATGGACAATCGGAACATACAATCCAGACACTTGAAGATATGCTCCGTACATGTGTTCTGGATTTTGGAGGATCCTGGGAAGACTATCTACATCTGGTGGAGTTCTCTTATAATAACAGTTACCAGGCAAGTATTGAGATGACTCCATTTGAAGCTCTGTATGGACGAAGATGTCGTACCCCGCTATCATGGGACGACGTTGGAGAAAGAGCCCTGCTGGGACCAGAGATGGGGATCGATTCAGCTGAGAAGGTAAAGCAAATAAGGGACAGACTTCGAGTGGCTCAAGACAGGCAACGACATTGGGCAAATAGCCACCGAAGGCCCTTGGAATTTGAGGTAATTAAATTTATAAAATTCAAGTCAATTTAAACATTTTGATTATGGAACTAAGACTTGATTATGACTTTGTTAAAGGTTGGAGAACTGGTATTCTTGAAGATTTCCCCGACACGTGGCACCATTAGGTTCGGAAGGAGTGGAAAACTCAGCCCAAGATTTATTGGACCTTTTGGCATTCAGGAGAAAATCGGAGAAGTGGCATACCGACTGGCATTGCCATCCTCTCTGGATGGAGTCCATAACGTCTTCTACGTGTCGCAGCTGAGAAAGTACGTGTCAGACCCCAGCCACATTTTGGATCACTCAGAGCTCGAAGTAGGCCCAAGTTTGACTTACCAAGAGCAACCCGTGGAGATACTGGATCGATCGGAGAAAGTTCTACGGAACCAGGTCATTTCCCTGGTTCGCGTAGCTTGGAAGCACCATTCTCCCGGCGAATCCACCTGGGAGCGAGAAGACGAGATTAGAGAGCGATACCCCTATCTTTTTGAACCCTGATGTATATTTTATTCCCCGGCCTTTTCCTTTTGTCCTATTGTTATTCTTAAATTTCGAGGACGAAACTTTTGTAAGTTGGGTAGGTTGTAAACCCCCTAAATTTTCAAATTTATTAAAACTTGGATTTATCCCAATTTTCTGGAATTTTCTGGGAATTTTCTGTAATTAAAATCAAGGTTTTTAATTAATAAATAATTTTTAATTGGCAATAAATAATATTAAAATATCATGAAAATAATATTTTTGGGTGTAAAATGGAAAACTAGACTTAGGGTAATTTTTCTGGATTTTTCTGGGCCTCAGACCTATTTTTAAATGCCTAAAAACTAATTTTAATTAATTAAATTAAAACTGTTATTATTATTATTATTATATTTATTATTACTTATTATATTTTATTTTATTTTTATTTTTCTTTTCTTTGGGCCCGGCCTGGCCCAGTGGGCCGAGCCCAGCAGCCCAGCCGCTAACTCGGCCCAGCCCCAACCCGCTACCGGGTCGGGTCGGGTCAGACAGACCCGACCCGCGAGCCGCCCGACCCGCCTAACCCGGCCTCCACACGACCCCGCGTCCAGCGCCGGCCGCCGCGGGTTCCGCGCCCTCGCCCCCACGTCGCCCTCTCCGCTCCGCCCTTCCCGGCTGACCTAACCGCCCGCTCCCCCTTTAAAACCCCCTTCTTCCTCCTCCTCCACCTCACCCTAACCCTAACCCTAACTCTCCGCTCCGCCTCGCCGTGCTCGGCCTCCCTCTGCTGCAGCTCCTCCTCCCTCTCCCCTCGCCGGACCCGACCGCCCTCGACCACCCAGCCAGCGCCCCTCCTTCTCCCCTCTCCTCCTTCTTCTTCTTCCCAGAACGCCGCCACCGCCTCCCAGAGCTCCGCCGACCGGCCAGCGCCTCCGCGCCGTCGACCCCAGCAGCCGGCGAACCTCCCCCGGCCCTCTCCGGCACCCCTCCGGCGGACACCGACACAGGAGTCGGACACAGTAAACCCTAGCCCCCTTTACTGTGCAGTGGACACAGTAACAGTGTCGTGTCGGACACGTGTCGGACACGGCTCGACCCTGATTTTCGGGTCCCCTTTAGGTGCGTGTAACTTTCGCCTCGTAGCTCCGTTTTTAATTCCGCAAATTGCGTTGTGAAGCCTGTATGACCCTCTCGGTGCCCGGACAAACTGTTCGGGACATCGCGTCCTGTGGTGATCGCACACCGCGATCCAAAAACAGGAAAAACCAGACCCTATTTTACCCCGGAACTGAGTGTGCCCCGCCAAACGAGACGACTTGGTCACGTGCGGTCTTCACAGATACGTGCGCGTCGTCGATACGGACGTGTGAGATTTCGCGAAAGCTGATTCGGGTGTGCGTGCACACCGGAATCAACGCGTATCCGCGGACATCGCCCCGTATCCGATTTTTCGGCAATTTGTCCTAACTTCTTGTACACTCGTCAGATCGAGACGAAACTTGCGCCATCGGACTCGTAGCGATACGCTGGTCCTGTGGGTCAAGTTTGGTTCAATTCTGAGAACGTTGACGAAATCGCGTGTCGTGGGCCCCACAGGCCCCGCTCGACGAGCGATTTTGTGTTTGGCTCATCGGAATCCAAATCTGGAAGTTCCGTTGGGTTCGTATCAGCGTTCCTGACCTGTTGACACTAAGTTTGGTGAATTTGGAGACCTTTGACCCGGACACATTTTTCGGTGCAAAGCGGGCCCACCGGCGGACCCCGTTTTGACCCGAAACTGCCGTTTTTGCCCTTGTCTCCAAATTGGACCCAAGGACAGGTGTTTCTAGCTATTTGACATCTTCTGAGCGTGATGGTAATGTCTATTTCAGCTTTTGGACTCATCTCTAAAATTTCCCCAAGAACCAAATTAATCAGATCCAAACAACAGGCAAGTACCTGCACTTCAAGTTAAATTTTTATATTGTGATAATTAATTCCCCGCTTACTAGTACCCTTGATGATTACACCTAGTGTTAGAAATGCTGGATTTCATGTCTTGAATATTTGGAGTTCATGTCTTATTTTTCATGTCGGGTGGGAGAATACTAGAAGGCATGTAGTTTACCCTTTCCCCTGTCATGTTTAATAGCTGTTGGTACACGACTGTACCTCAGCCGGATCTCAATTTCCCCTGTTTAATAGCCATTTATGATGGCCAGATTAGCCTTATAAACCCCTACATGCCAACTATGTATTCTAAAAATAAACACAAGTTCACACAGATAGTTTCTGGTTATGTTATATTTCTTGCTGACTGTTGTAGTTTCACTTCCTGTCTTATTTATTTCTGTTTTCTCATATTCCTGTTTACAGTATTTAACTCTGAGATATTGATGTTCTTGAATGCCGTTCCCAACATGATATTCATATTTAATTGTCATAAATATTTAGTTTAATCTTGTCGTGCACTGTGTACTTTGCTCCTTTCCTGACTGGATCTGTTAATTTTAGGCGATGATGAGGACCTTGCCCCTACTTATTATGGTCCCTATGAGGGGACTGATGATACCTATGAGGAGCCAGAACCCACCCAGGAGACCCCTGCTGCAGAGTAGCTAGTAGTAGCTATCTTTTATTTCTGTTTCTTATCTTATTAATCGGGTTTGTCCCCGATTTCATTCTGAATTGCTGTATTAAAATATTTGAATCTGTTGTCGTATTTATTTTAGTTGCAATCTTAAGTTTCTGTTCTTATTTTATCTTGCCTATGTTAATTGTGAATGAGCTACTTTAGTAAATCTGGAATTGACCTAGACAGCGTACTACCGCCGACTCTGCGGCGTAGGCTGGACGTACCCACGCACTCGTGCCCGAATTTCCTGGTGCGGGTCGTGACACGTTTTTATGGTGGCCCATGCAGGTCCTATCCTTAAATAGGGTAATACCCTAGGACAGGGTATGGAATAAGATTGAGGATTCTAGGAAAAGCTCATTCACAGTATAGGGTCCTTATTTTAATTCTTGATATCTTTGCTGCTCAATTTTCCTATCGCCTTTGATTTCCAAGTATTCTATTCTGATCTTCCTATCCCTTAATCTTTCAGAATGGTCCAGACAAGGAACACAGTAGGAGGCATATCAGAACCAGCTGAGCAGAATGTGCCCGAGACTCTTGCACTCCCGCCGCCTCCATCTGTTCCGGCAGTTACTCTGGATGGGGCACAACTACTTGGAGTGTTCCAGGGACTAGTGGAATCCCAGAAAGAACAGACTGCACTTCTGCGGACCAGCCTCTCAGAAGCTCTTAAGTCCCAGGAGTCATCACTCAAGAGGCCAGGGAGTGCTAAAGACTTCAAGAATCTTAGACCCCTGGAATTTTACAGAACTGAGGGCATTCTCTATGCCGCTGAGTGGATAGAGAATGTCGAGAGACTCCTGAAGACTGCTCGGGTCCCTGATGACCTCAAAGTGGAGTCCGCAAGCCTGTAACTGTTCGACATTGCTCGAACCTAGTTCAGAGATAAACCCCAACTATCTGCTCCTGACATCACTTGGGAGGACTTCAAGAGGCTATTCAAGGAGAAATTCTACCCCGAAGTGGCTCGGGAAGCTCTCGAAAGCCAATTCGAGAGACTGGAACAAGATAACCTGTCTGTTGATGAATATACTGCTGAATTTAGCAGGTTAAGCCACTTTGCGGAGTACATGGTTCGTACCCCGGAGGACAGAGCCCGTAGATTCAAGAAGGGGCTGTCTCCGGATATTCGCCTTGCTGTCACCACCAGCCGAGCTCGCACCTATGAAAAAATCCTGAGCGTGGCACAAGGCGTCGAGAGAGATATGGGGCATAAACTGAAACGGGAGAGAGATACCGGAAATGCGGGACCCAACAAACGCCCTTTTCAACAACAGCAACAACAACAGCAGAGGGCCCCGCCGCAAACTCAGCGTCCTCTCCCTCGAGCTCCAGCACCCCAACACCAGGCTCAGAGACAGAACCAACAAACTGCTGCTTGTAACTTTTGCCAAAAACCAGGTCATACTTGGCAAGTCTGCAGGAAGAGGCTAGGTGCCTGCCTCTACTGCGGCTCAGCAGCACATCAAATGAGGGACTGTCCAGCTGCTCAAGGACGCACCGCTGCACCAAAGGCTCTAGCCCAGGCCAGGGCCCCAGCAGTACAACAGAGGGGACCCCCGCTTCCAACACAACAACAACGCTTTGCTCAGCACCAACAGCAGCAACAGAGGGGTGCACCGCAGCAAGGTCGTGCTTATGCAATGACTCTGGAAGAAGCTGAAGCCACAGCAGACGTGATCACAGGTTCTCTGCTTATAAATTCAATACCAGCTATTACTTTATTTGACTCTGGAGCTTCACATTCATTCATGTCAGTAGATTTCCTTATGAAGCATAGCTTAATCACTAAACCCCTTAGGAATTGTTATAAGATCATTACCGGTGGAGGAATCATCCCGGTTAGTGATGCCTGTAACAATTGTCCTATTACATTATGTGGAAGAGAACTGTATGCTAGGCTACTCGTAATGCCAGTGCCCAGTTTTGATATTATACTGGGTATGGATTGGTTGAGTCAACATCATGCCACTATAGACTGCCACAGAGGTAGTGTAATCTTCAGGCCCCCTGACAAGCCAGAATTTAAATTTGCTAGAGGTTCTAGAGAAATGGGTAATAACAAAATTTGTGGAGCCCTAGTAACAGAAGAAGTGCCACTACCTATCATCTCTGAATACCTTGATGTCTTCCCTGAGGATCTCCCAGGCTTACCCCCAGACCGAGAAGTTGAATTCTCTATTGACTTAGTGCCAGGAGCAGCACCAGTATCTCAAAATCCCTACAGAATCAACAAGAAGGAGATAATAGAACTAAATGAGCAAATCAAAGAACTAGAAGACAAATGTTTCATTAGGTCTAGTGTCTCACCCTGGGGAGCTCCAGTGTTATTTGTGCCCAAGAAGGACGGAACATCCCGAATGTGTATTGACTATAGGGCATTAAATGCCTTAACAATTAAGAATAAGTATCCCCTGCCAAGGATAGATGACCTATTTGATCAATTGAGTGGAGCTCGGGTATTTTCAAAGATTGATTTGAGGTCTGGTTACCACCAAGTAAGGGTGAGAAAGGAAGACATCCTTAAAACTGCTTTCAATACCCAGAACGGACACTACGAATTCTTAGTAATGCCGTTCGGGTTGACGAATGCTCCAGCAGTTTTTATGAACTTAATGAACAGAGTTTTCCAGCCATACCTAGACAAATTTGTAGTGGTCTTCATTGATGATATTTTGATCTACTCCAAGACCCCCGAAGAACATGAAGAACATTTGAGGTTAGCATTGGAGACTTTGAGGAAGGAAAAACTTTATGGAAAATTATCTAAATGTGCTTTCTTCCTAGACAAAGTAGAATTCTTGGGACATGTTGTGACTGGAGATGGAATAGCAGTAGATCCTAAGAAGATAGCGGCAGTAGAATCCTGGCCCACTCCAGACTCTGTAGCAGAGATTAGAAGCTTCCTGGGACTAGCTGGCTACTATCGAAAGTTTGTGAAGGACTTTGCAAGAATTGCTGAGCCCATGACAAAATTAACAAGGAAGGATGAAGAGTTCACCTGGACTGATGAATGTCAGCATGCTTTTGAGGAATTGAAGAAAAGGCTGACTACTGCCCCTATTCTGACCTTACCTTCTGGAACCGGAGGTTTCGCTATTTATAGTGATGCTTCTGGAAAAGGTCTAGGTTGTGTTTTGGAGCAGAACAAGAAAGTAATAGCATATGCCTCTTGACAGCTTCGACCTCATGAAAAGAACTATCCAACTCATGATTTAGAATTGGCAGCTGTCATTTTTGCTCTTAAGCTATGGAAGCATTATCTTTATGGAGAAAGGGTAAAAATATTTACGGACCATAAAAGTCTAAAATATATCTTCACTCAGAAAGAACTGAACATGAGGCAAAGAAGGTGGCTGGAACTAATGAAAGACTTTAATATCACCCTTCAATATCATCCTGGGAAGGCCAATGTAGTTGCTGATGCTCTAAGCAGATATCCTATGGCGATGTACTTGACTATGGACCGACACCTGCTAGAGGACTTGGAAAGTTTAGGTATTGAAGTAATTATCCCAGAAAAAGAAGGCCAAATGATGAACTTGCAGATTCAGTCTACTTTAATAGACAAGATCAAGGAGACTCAGTTTCAAGACGAAGGCCTGCGAAGCCTTCGAGGTCAAATGCAAGCTGGATTAGTGGAAGATTTCAGAATTCATGAAGATGGATCACTGAGGCATGGCGATAGATTATGTGTACCTCAAGGCGACATAAGAGAAGAAATTATGCAAGAGGCGCACAGATCGTAATACTCTATACATCCAGGAGCCAACAAGATGTACAAGGACCTGAGGACGCATGTTTGGTGGCATGGCATGAAAAGAGAAGTAGCCAGGTTCGTATCTCGTTGTTTAGTGTGCCAGCAAGTAAAGGTAGAAAGACAAAGACCTGGAGGATTGCTTCAACCACTACCCATTTCGGAGTGGAAGTGGGAACATATCACAATAGATTTTGTTTCCGGTCTTCCAAGGACACCTAGTGGAAAGGATGCAATCTGGGTGATAGTAGATAGACTGACCAAGTCTGCACATTTTCTACCTTTCAAAGTGGGGCTATCTACAGAAAGGCTGGCAGATTTATATATCAGACATATTGTCAGGCTGCATGAAGTTCCAGTAAGTATTGTCTCCGACCGAGATTCAAGATTCACCTCTCACTTCTGGAAGAGCTTACAAGCCAGCTTGGGGACGCAACTCAAATTTAGCACAGCTTATCATCCCCAAACCGATGGACAATCGGAACGTACAATCCAGACACTTGAAGATATGCTCCGTACATGTGTTCTGGATTTTGGAGGATCCTGGGAAGACTATCTACATCTGGTGGAGTTCTCTTATAATAACAGTTACCAGGCAAGTATTGAGATGACTCCATTTGAAGCTCTGTATGGACGAAGATGTCGTACCCCGCTATCATGGGACGACGTTGGAGAAAGAGCCCTGCTGGGACCAGAGATGGGGATCGATTCAGCTGAGAAGGTAAAGCAAATAAGGGACAGACTTCGAGTGGCTCAAGACAGGCAACGACATTGGGCAAATAGCCACCGAAGGCCCTTGGAATTTGAGGTAATTAAATTTATAAAATTCAAGTCAATTTAAACATTTTGATTATGGAACTAAGACTTGATTATGACTTTGTTAAAGGTTGGAGAACTGGTATTCTTGAAGATTTCCCCGACACGTGGCACCATTAGGTTCGGAAGGAGTGGAAAACTCAGCCCAAGATTTATTGGACCTTTTGGCATTCAGGAGAAAATCGGAGAAGTGGCATACCGACTGGCATTGCCACCCTCTCTGGATGGAGTCCATAACGTCTTCTACGTGTCGCAGCTGAGAAAGTACGTGTCAGACCCCAGCCACATTTTGGATCTCTCAGAGCTCGAAGTAGGCCCAAGTTTGACTTACCAAGAGCAACCCGTGGAGATACTGGATCGATCAGAGAAAGTTCTACGGAACCAGGTCATTTCCCTGGTTCGCGTAGCTTGGAAGCACCATTCTCCCGGCGAATCCACCTGGGAGGGAGAAGACGAGATTAGAGAGCGATACCCCTATCTTTTTGAACCCTGATGTATATTTTATTCCCCGGCCTTTTCCTTTTGTCCTATTGTTATTCTTAAATTTCGAGGACGAAATTTTTGTAAGTTGGGTAGGTTGTAAACCCCCTGAATTTTCAAATTTATTAAAACTTGGATTTTTTCCAATTTTCTGGAATTTTCTGGGAATTTTCTGTAATTAAAATCAAGGTTTTTAATTAATAAATAATTTTTAATTAGCAATAAATAATATTAAAATATCATGAAAATAATATTTTTGGGTGTAAAATGGAAAAGTGGACTTAGGGTAATTTTTCTAGATTTTTCTGGGCCTCAGACCTATTTTTAAATGCCTAAAAACTAATTTTAATTAATTAAATTAAAACTGTTTTTATTATTATTATTATATTTATTATTACTTATTTTATTTTATTTTTATTTTATCTTTCTTTTCTTTGGGCCAGGCCCGGCCCAGTGGGCCGAGCCCAGCAGCCCAGCCGCTAACCCGGCCCAGCCCCAACCCGCTACCGGGTCGGGTCGGGTCAGACAGACCCGACCCGCGAGCCACCCGACCCGCCTAACCCGGCCTCCCCACGACCCCGCGTCCAGTGCCGGCCGCCGCGCGCAGCGCCGCGTGTTCCGCGCCCTCGCCCCCACGTCGCCCTCTCCGCTCCGCCCTTCCTGGCTGACCTAACCGCCCGCTCCCCCTTTAAAACCCCCTTCTTCCTCCTCCTCCACCTCACCCTAACCCTAACCCTAACCCTAACTCTCCGCTCCGCCTCGCCGTGCTCGGCCTCCCTCTGCTGCAGCTCCTCCTCCCTCTCCCCTCGCCGGACCCGACCGCCCTCGACCACCCAGCCAGCGCCCCTTCTTCTCCCCTCTCCTCCTTCTTCTTCTTCCCAGAACGCCGCCACCGCCTCCCAGAGCTCCGCCGACCGGCCAGCGCCTCCGCGCCGTCGACCCCAGCAGCCGGCGAACCTCCCCCGGCCCTCTCCGGCACCCCTCCGGCGGACACCGACACAGGAGTCGGACACAGTAAACCCTAGCCCCCTTTACTGTGAAGTGGACACAGTAACAGTGTCGTGTCGGACACGGCTCGACCCTGATTTTCGGGTCCCCTTCAGGTGCGTGTAACTTTTGCCTCGTAGCTCCGTTTTTAATTCCGTAAATTACGTTGTGGAGCCTGTATGACCCTCTCGGTGCCCGGAGAAACTGTTCGGGGCATCGCGTCCTGTGGTGATCGCACACCGCGATCCAAAAACAGGAAAAACCAGACCCTGTTTTACCCCGGAACTGAGTGCACCCCGCCAAACGGGACGACTTGGTCGCGTGCGGTCTTCACAGATATGTGCGCGTCGTCGATACGGACGTGTGAGATTTTGCGGAAGCTGATTCGGGTGTGCGTGCACACCGAAATCAACGCGTATCCGCGGATATCGCCTCGTATCCGACTTTTTGGCAATTCGCCCTTACTTCTTGTACACTTGTCAGATCGAGACGAAACTTACGCCATCGGACTCGTAGCGATATGCTGGTCCTGTGGGTCAAGTTTGGTTCGATTCTGAGAACGTTGACGAAATCGCGTGTCGTGGGCCCCACAAGCCCCGTTCGACGGGCGATTTTGTGTTCGGCTCATCGGAATCCAAATCTGGAAGTTCCGTTGGGTTCGTATCAGCGTTCCTGACCTATTGACACTAAGTTTGGTGAATTTGGAGACCTTTGACACGGACACGTTTTTTGGTGCAAAGCGGGCCCACCGGCGGACCCCGTTTTGACCCGAAACTGCCATTTTTGCCCTTGTCTCCAAATTGGACCCAAGGACAGGCGTTTCTAGCTATTTGACATCTTCTGAGCGTGATGGTAATGTCTATTTTAGCTTTTGGACTCATCTCTGGAATTTCCCCAAGAACCAAATTAATCAGATCCAAATAACAGGCAAGTACCTGCACTTCAAGTTAAATATTTATATTGTGATAATTAATTCCCTGCTTACTAGTACCCTTGATGATTACATCTAGTGTTAGAAATGCTGGATTTTATGTCTTGAATATTTGGAGTTCATGTCTTGTTTTTTATGTCGGGTGGGAGAATACTAGAAGGCATGTAGTTTACCCTTTCCCCTGCCATGTTTAATAGCTGTTGGTACACGACTGTACCTCAGCCGGATCTCGATTTCCCCTGTTTAATAGCCGTTTATGACGGCCGAATTAGCCTTATAAACCCCTACATGCCAACTATGTATTCTAAAAACAAACACAAGTTCACACAGATAGTTTCTGGTTATGTTATATTTCTTGCTGACTGTTGTAGTTTCACTTTCTGTCTTATTTATTTCTGTTTTCTCATATTCCTATTTACAGCATTTAACTCTGAGATATTGATGTTCTTGAATGCCGTTCCCAACATGATATTCATATTTAATTATCATAAATATTTAGTTTAATCTTGTCGTGCACTGTGTACTTTGCTCCTTTCCTGACTGGATCTGTTCATTTTAGGCGATGATGAGGACCTTGCCCCTACTTATTATGGTCCCTATAAGGGGACTGATGATACCTATGAGGAGCCAGAACCCACCCAGGAGACCCCTGCTGCAGAGTAGCTAGTAGTAGCTATCTTTTATTTCTGTTTCTTATCTTATTAATCGGGTTTGTCCCCGATTTCATTCTGAATTGCTGTATTAAAATATTTGAATCTGTTGTTGTATTTATTTCAGTTGCAATCTTAAGTTTCTGTTCTCATTTTATCTTGCCTATGTTAATTGTGAATGAGCTACTTTAGTAAATCTGGAATTGACCTAGACAGCGTACTACCGCCGACTCTGAGGCATAGGCTGGACGTACCCACGCACTCGTGCCCGAATTTTCGGGTGCGGGTCGTGACAACAGCTTACAAGATGTGTGGTCTAACATGACCCTTCCTCTCTCCTGGATGAACCGCCATACAAAGTTGCTGATTATCCCGAGCAAAGGAGGCTATGATATCCTTCCATGATCCATCGTTGCAGAGGACATTTGCTCGAAGACGCCTTCTTTTTTGGCTCCTTACATGCTGGAAAAACATGGTCTTCTTCTTCCTCAAGTCGACTCGATGAACTCCGGCGATCATCTCTGTGTGGTGAAGGAAATATGGGAAGAACAGGTTAACTCCTCAGCCTTTATATAGGCGAGAGAGAACCCACCGAATCCCAACGGATCCCCGATAATCCGCCAGGAAATCAGCCTTGAAGAACGAGTCAGACTTGACCGTTTCATGCTTCATTCAAAGCGTTTCAAATTACGAGGAGTCTGAAAGCTTTGAACGGGGTCTTGTAGAAGCATAAAAAATACGCTGGATAGCTATACACAGCATGTTGATGCTGGGCAGCGTAAAGAGATGACTTCAGAGCCACCGGCGTACAACAGAGCTTTTTCGCTGAGATAGCATAAAATATAAAGCTCAAGGACTATCCGCATAATACAGTATGTCCAGGCTGCTTCAGCGTAAAAATGGTGCTACATCGCCTTTACGACGTAAAAACTCATTCGCTTTTAATGCAGCATTAAAGTATACGAGGAACGCTTCGTATTCTTTAAAATGAACCTGTCAAATCGTGCAGTGAACCTGACGTCTGAATCCTGACAAAGAGTACTGCACGACTACCCAGACGACGGCTATAATAATGGCGCGGCACAGCGACCCAGACGGTCGTTTAGTGACATCTCCTTGGCGTAAACTACTTTTACACATACAAGAAAATACGCTGCCTAGTTTTACACAGGCAGATATGAACTATTTTATGCTCCACAGAAGACAAACAGGCTGCCACGTCAAAAGCTTCTCTTCGTACAGGCCTCGAGGCACATCTCTGCATTTAATACGCCGGATGGGGGCTGATCTCTGCATTTAATGCAAGAGATTTGATTAATATCACCAAACTGTCGTTTAGTGACATCTCCTTGGCGTAAACTGCTTTTACGCATACAAGGGAATACGCTGCCTAGTTTTACACAGGCATATGTGAGCAGGCTGCCACGTCAAAAGCTGCTCTTCGTACAGGGCTCGAGGTGCGTATCTGCATTTAATGCGCGGAATAATGGCAGATCTTCGAGACATGCCTCTACATTTAATACGCAGGATGATGGCAGATCTCCGCATTTAATGCAAGAGATTTGTTTATATCTCCAAAAGCCGTAATTTCGGCCAAGACGTCCACATCATCACTTTTGCACATTACGCCATCAGGCTATGCTCGGCTTCTACGCCTACTCGGCTTCTACGCCTACTCGGCTTCTATGCCTACTCGGCTTCTACGTCCACTCGGCTTCTACGCCTACTCGGCTCCTATGCCGATTTGATAACTATTTGGCTTCTACGCCATGGTGACAGTTATTGGCTTCTACGCTAACCTTTTTTACGCGAGGGATAACTACCTACGTGGCTTTTACGTCGTGATCTTCGCAGCAGTTATACGCATTATCTCTTAATGGAACACGCGTCACACGCTCATTCAAAAGGTCATTTATACGCAGGCAACGGTTATTGTAACCATCGTGTAAAAGGGTGCTGTACTTTCCACTACCCGGCTTCTACGCCGACTGAGTGGTCACTGTCACTAAAACTCTATAAATAGAGACCTCTATTGACAGAGGTCAAAGGTCCAAAAAAGTTTGGAGAAAGAGGGTCGAAAAATCTAAAAGTGGAGAAAACAGGTTAAGGAACTAAGAGTCGAAGAGTCTTTGAGAGAGAAGAATCCAGAGCTCAGGCAAAGAGTAGTGATCGACGACTTTGGCATCGAGCATCCACTCTCTTTAGCAAACTTCGAAGCTGCTTTCTGTCTTCTACGGCACTTCTTCATCATCGTGTGTTCCAAGGGACAAAGTGATCGACTGCAGATCAGACTCCTATAGCAATATTTACCCAGATTAAAAAATTGTACTCGACATCCTCGTATAGGATTAATTGTACTTCTTATTTGTGAACCTAAGAGCGGGTTTCGTATAAACCTCATTTTATTTCTTTTGTTTATTATCAAACACTTCCCTTATACTTTGTATCAGAGCAAGGTTCTGGAATTTCAGAAGGGTGTCAAGAGTTGACAAACAAACCAAGGAGGAGAGATGGACGCGAAACCGGTACGCATGGTAAACCTGAATGGTACCAACTATTATTACTGGAGGAGCAAGATGAAAGATTTGTTATTTGTCAAGAAGCTGCATCTGCCGGTATTTGTTTTCGAGAGACCCAGTAACAAATCCAAAGAGGACTGGAATTTCGAGCATATACAGGTGTGTGGGTACGTCCAGCCTACGCCGCAGCATCGGCGGTAGAACGCTGTCTAGGTCACAATACTAGCTAATCACTCTCACATGAATATCCAACTCCATAAGGAGACACAGATATCATAATATAATATGGAATATACTCAATCACATAAGCTAAAGCACGATGAGATATCGAAGCAAACAAATAAAATACAAGACAAGTCTAAACAACAATAAATAGTCTAACCTGCAATCAATACATCCAAGTCTCCAAGTATGTCGGAACAATCCCTCTATGTCACAGTCTGAAAAAAATATCCAGTCAGGATTGGAACGAAATACACCTCTAACAGCAGTTCCATGCATATTGACAAAAACTATAACACAGTGTAAAGAAATACAAGACAGATAGGAAATACTGACAATAAGAAATACTGGAATAGAGAAATACTGGAATAATAAAGTACTGGAGCATGTCATCATCAAGGTACATCTAGCAATAAAATAGAAATCCAAGTACATGCAAGAACAATGAACTGGTATATAAATGTGTACAAGAACAACAACTAGAACATGTAGAGATGCTAGATCAATATACTAGAGATGCATGTCAATGATCCTCTAACCAAGTATGTGAAACATTAGTATATCATGTGATCGGCTTGGGACTGATCAGGCTTGTTACATATGATTAGCTATGATTCATGTAGGGTCAGGCTAACCATCCGGATAGCTATGATGCGAGCAATAGTCAGGCTAATCACATGTAACAGGCTATGAGGCATATAATGGTCAGGCTGCACCGACGTGAGGTGTGGGTGAGATATGATACATATAAGGTTGGGTATGATCACATAAGCTACTAATATTTCTCTATTTCCCCAGCTAGCACGATGGATTCCAATCACGACTCCTCGTGACAGGTCTCAATGATGCCAACTCGTATAAAGAACAGTGTCAGAGTCATGTACGCTATACAACAAGAATTATAGAGATAATCAACATAATGGAAACTGTTAGAGAATGTACTCGCCTGGGGTCCTGCTGCTGGTATGAATCAGAGTCCAAGTCATAGTCCAAATAGCCTATGTATTACAATTTACCATATCAAAAGATAATTTATTTTAATTTATTTAATTCTGGAATAATTACTCTAAAATTCTATTTTAATCTTATTATTCTGATTTTTAGGTCAAATCCTAATTTTTGCCCAAAAGAACCTAAATTTATCGACTCGAGACTCATGGCACGCAAATCGAGGCGATCTGTTGACCGAAAAGTCAACCGACACAAACTCGACTTTCATGCATGATTCCCTGTAGATTTCAGCGTAAAAAACATGTAGGAATTTATGGCTCGTCCAAATTCAAATTCGTTTGGAAATTATGGCACATACAAGCTTCGTATCGTGCACCGATGGTTAAATTTTACCCTAAAAGTTCTACAGAATTAACAATATAAAAATACTACGAAATAAATTCTGGGAAAAACATATGTCAATGATCTCGACATTAGCTTTCCAAAACTTTAAACGGTTCATGATTCTGATTCCTGGTTCTCCCGAAATCACGAAAACATCGAAACACATCTATTTTCGGACATACTGTGTTCTACGAATTTTCCAGAATTTAATAATCATAATTTCATAAAACAAATTATATAATCAGAAAGCTAACCTCAATATCGTTCTAACACAAAAAACTAGACCTCGTTTGGAGTCCGGAGCTATGCGCAATGGCTTCTGGAAGATAAAGGAACCCTAGATGGCAATTCTCCAAAAATCGGCTGAAGAAAAATCCTAGAAAATAACTAAACTAATATATATATATATATATATATATATATATATATAGAGAGAGAGAGAGGAGAGAGAAAGAGCAGCCGCGGCTCAGGAGCTTGCCACGTGGCAGCCATCCGTGGCTCCCCGCCCAGATCCAGCGGTCGTAGATCCACGCGGCTCGGCTCAGCTGAGTCCGACTCGGACTTGGACGCGGCTCGGCTCGGCTCGGCTCGGCTTCACCCGCGGTCGCTGACAGGCGGGCCCCGCACTGTTGGCTGCTGGAGGCTGACAGGTGGGCCCCCTGATTGCTGACTGGGCAGAAATAATTTTCTTTTGGGTTTTCTTTTTCAGAAAATAGTTTTTAATTCAGTTTTTTTATAATTAACTCAAAATAAATGCTAAAAATAATCTGAAAATTCCCAAAAAATTCTAGAAAATATATTTTATTATTTAGAACCTAAAATAAAAGTTTGGGATATTTTTAAATATATTTGTCCCTAAAATAAATTTTTGAAAGTCCTAGAAAATTAGGATTACTAGTTTTTAATTAACAAAAAATTATGGAAAAATCCCACTAGCCCCAAATTAACCTAAAAATAATATTTAAGCACGAATTTCAGGATACGGAGGTTACAAGTCTACCCACCTTAAAAAAATTTCGTTCTCAAAATTTAAAATTCTCAATAGTTGTATGTATTCATTTATATTATTTCTTCATCAAAATTTTAAATTCACCGAATCCCATAATCATGAACTAATCAACATTGTTATTTCACAATATTTCTCAAAATTCTATAAATATCATATCCCTAAAAATCTTCAAATATAAAATCAAATTCTATTCTTATCAAAATCTCCTCAAAAATTTATGCTGATTACTAAATACAAAACTTAATATCCAATCCTCTAATTTTAAATCCACTCAATGCACATTTATAAAAGTTAAAATCTCACCCAAAAAGTTTGTATTCAAATACTTACCCATTAATCATCTTACTCCCCAAATCTTGTGTAATTCACTAAATACAAAATTTTACTATCCAATCCTTTAATTGAAATCCAGTCAATGCATATTTATAAAATTAAAAAATCTTATCCCAAAATTCGAATTCAACACTAATCTATTAGTGATCTTAATCATCGATTTCTTTTTCCACACAAAATCAAATAATACAATAGTTATGAAATCTTCAAATATCATATACTTTCAAATATAAATTTATATCCTGCAGTCAATAGATATAATGATAATCTCCTTAATTTCCTCGAATTTTAATGACAAATTCAATCATATCTTAATCTTCATAAAAATCAATGATTTAACGAAATCGTCAATTCCGCCATATTAAATTCTCAACTCTCTTCATTTAAATAAATATTTATCCTCAAAATTTAAGGCACATTGTCTCTCTTTGTCAAGTCATATCCTCTTCATAAATCTTTACTACGGTCAAACCCCCAACAATCAAGGTCTAAGAAAATTCTACCTACAGTCACACAGCATGCAATCTAGAGAAAACATACATGGTTATGGTCACTTTTGTCATGATATTGCAGTATCTGTCGGGGTGTACTACCAGCTACATTCTAGCAAGAGAATTATTGATACAAACTACGATACTAAGAAATCAATTAATCAATCAAACAGACAAAAAATGAACAGAAGGAAAGAACAGAACATAGCCTTCTAACCCATTACTTGGACATCTTCAACTTCTATCGTACACTTAACTCTGGCACATTTATTCACAAATTCCTGTCCCTATACACTGTTACCCATATCAACTAATCTCTAGTCCACAAGATATCCATGGATACATCCATATTACACACATCTGTCTATTTAATACCAAAATATGAAACCAAGGACCTCTAACACAATCATAGGTCAAATGATGCATCCAAAGTTTGACACTTGTATCCCTTTAGATACTACTGTTTCTACTACAAGCATACTCACTGCTAGCTTCTTACCTACTACAATTGTTTATACTATTTTTTTTTCTTATCACTCAAGTGCACGCCAAGTGCAACACAGCACACTAAGTATTGCTCCTTCTAATACAACTCTAGATGGACACCCAAGTCAGTTTGCGGTGCCATCTCGAGCATGCTCAAGTCAACAGATCCTTACACATGCACATCATCCACTAATACACATTTCTTACCCATCATAAAATTTTATCCTCAAAATAAAATTATCAAAATTTAACTTCTTGAACGATGTAAAATAAAATGCATATACTTCCTCAAAAGTCAAATACTCAATATCGAAATAAATTTTTAATTACTTCCAAAAAAATTTATAGCTTTGACTATGTTTATTGAATCAAATTTTGAATCCTCAAACATTTTAATAACATAAAATCTTAACTCCTCAAAAATTCTTTAAAAATTGGAATTCATTTTCACTCTTCAAATTATAAATTTAAATCCACAAGTATGCATATAAATACTCACAGTCTCTAATCCTCAGTGTGCACACAAATACACAAATTATCTACAACCTCAACTGTGTACTGAAATTTGCACTAACCGGATTACTTGTACTATTACTCCCAATAATTAAAGTTATTATCACACATATTTTCTCCCATGATTTTTTTTTATCTATATTAATTGATACACCAATCTAATTATCATCACACGAAGTACTTACCGCGATTAGCACATTGCTCAACAAATCTTTGATATAGAATCACTAGCACTATTGGTATGGTAACACTAGCTTCATCATTAGATTATCTTATCAAACTTATTACAAATCACGATCACTTGCACTTTCTATAATACCCATGTTTCACTTTACTCTTATGGACAAGTATATGGTTCCTCATCTCGATTGATGTATATGTATTTTCTTTTAATCTTTTACAGACTGTTACACTAATCTGTGATACACTTCATACATTTCATGATCAATCTTGATATTCCTCTACCCATGGCATACTCATTAATACCCTTTATGCATATACATTTATTTACTCTTAATACACCCAGTATCAATCATCAAATTGAACATCATGCTCCATTAATCTTTAACACAATTCCTTGATACTTAATTATTTACATAGATCATCCAATTACATAAATTCATGACTATCCAGGACGGGTATGCTGACTCTGATACTAACTCTTGGAACCATCACTGATACCTTTTCTCTCCTTCTACTTATAGTACCAATACTAATAATAATGACACATATCATGGAACTATTGCTACAAGGCACTACGTTATGGGTTAACTCTAGATTAATGCCTACTGCTCACATGTCCAACCAAGAAACACTTACAAACTCACAAGTCACACCTAGTCAACACTAATACAAGACACAAACAAAATTGTAAGTCACTAATTATCATACTAACAGAAAATCCTCAAAAAAAAGCTAAAAAAGGAACTAGATCAAGGACTGAAGGTATCTTTACTGCTAGTAAAGAAAAGAAGCGATGGAACAAAGTCCTGGAATAACAGAAATAGATAAGTCTTGAGATGATACTTTAAGAACCAATTTAAGATACAACCTGATAATCATACACGTCTATCAGAAATCATGACACTCAGAATCCTCGCTACGCCAGTAAGCATAGATACGATAAACGACAGGTTCCATAACTAAGATATGCAACTCTATAATCATATCATCTAGAATCTTCGCCACGCCAACCGGTATGGCTGCGAGAAATTCTAAATTTTATAACTAATGTATGTACATCCAAGTCAGGTTCCTACGTTCTCGTTACGATAGCTAATATGGCTGCGATAAACTCTAGGTTCCATAACCAAAGTAGACGTTTTACCTTTCTCACCGTCCTCATCAACATATGTTATCAGATGATACCGTAAAGTTTAGTCCGTAAAAGAATTCATCTCGATATGAAATCAACTCAACAACAATACCAAGAATTAAATTTAACAACTGGTCAACAAGAATCAATACTCAACAATGATACCAAGATTTTAATTTAATAATTGATCAACAAGAATCAAGTTCAATAACAACAAGCGAGAGCGGACGGAAACAAGAAAAAGATTTAAATTGGAAATTATAATAAGATTCTCAAGGGTCGTCCCAGGAATCTCTCAAGAATTTGTGATTGAGTATCATCTCTCATCCTAGTATCCTATGTCATATATTCTATCGCAGGCACGCAATAGTACAACTAAGACGTCGCACTACCACAACATCGCACAACTTGCGAAGTCTGACCTGCATGGGCCACCACTAAAAACGTGTCACGACCAGCACCCGGTATAGGGGCACGAGAGCGTGGGTACGTCCAGCCTACGCCGCAGCATCGACGGTAGAACGCTGTCTAGGTCACAATACTAGCTAATCACTCTCATATGAATATCCAACTCCATAAGGAGACACAGATATCATAATATAATATGGAATGTACTCAATCACATAAGCTAAAGCACGATGAGATATCGAAGCAAACAAATAAAATACAAGATAAGTCTAAACAACAATAAATAGTCTAACCTGCAATCAATACATCCAAGTCTCCAAGTATGTCGGAACAAGCCCTCTATGTCACAGTCTGGAAAAAATATCCAGTCAGGATTAGAACGAAATATACCTCTAACAGCAGTTCCATGCATATTGACAAAAACTATAACACAGTGTAAAGAAATACAAGACAGATAGGAAATACTGACAATAAGAAATACTGGAATAGAGAAATACTGGAATAATGAAGTACTGGAGCATGTCATCATCAAGGTACATCTAGCAATAAAATAGAAATCCAAGTACACGCAAGAACAATGAACTGGTATATAAATGTGTACAAGAACAACAACTAGAACATGTAGAGATGCTAGATCAATATACTAGAGATGCATGTCAATGATCCTCTAACCAAGTGTGTGAAACATTAGTATATCATGTGATCGACTTGGGACTGATCAGGCTTGTTACATATGATTAGCTATGATTCATGTAGGGTCAGGCTAACCATCCAGATAGCTATGATGCGAGCAATAGTCAGGCTAATCACATGTAACAGGCTATGAGGCATATAATGGTCAGGCTGCACCGACATGAGGTGTGGTTGAGCTATGATGCATGTAAGGTTGGGTATGATCACATAAGCTACTAATATTTCCCCATTTCCCCAGCTAGCACGATGGATTCCAATCACGACTCCTCGTGATAGGTCTCAATGATGCCAACTCGTGTAAAGAACAGTGTCAGAGTCATGTACGCTATACAACAAGAATTATAGAGATAATCAACATAATGGAAACTGTCAGAGAATGTACTCGCCTGGGGTCCTGCTGCTGGTATGAATCAGAGTCTAAGTCATAGTCCAAATAGCCTATGTATTACAATTTACCATGTCAAAAGATAATTTATTTTAATTTATTTAATTCTGAAATAATTACTCTAAAATCCTATTTTAATCTTATTATTCTGATTTTTAGGTCAAATCCTAATTTTTGCCCAAAAGAACCTAAATTTATCGACTCGAGACTCATGGCACGCAAATCGAGGCAATCTGTTGACCGAAAAGTCAACCGACACAAACTCGACTTTCATGCATGATTCCCTATAGATTTCAGCATCAAAAACACGCTAGAATTTACAGCTCGTCCAAATTCAAATTCGTTTGGGAATTATGGCACATACAAGTTTCGTATCGTGCACCGATGGTTAAATTTTACCCTAGAAGTTCTATAGAATTAAAAATATAAAAACACTTCGGAATAAATTCTGGGAAAAACATATGTCAATGATCTCGATATTAGCTTTCCGAAACTTTAAACGGTTCATGATTCTGATTCCTGGTTCTCCCGAAATCACGAAAACATCGAAACACGTCTATTTTTGGACATGCTGTGTTCTACGAATTTTCCACAATTTAATATTCATAATTTCGTAAAACAAATTATATAATCAGAAATCTAACCTCAATATCGTTCTAACACAAAAAACTAGGCCTTGTTTGGAGTCCGGAGCTATGCGCAATGGCTTCTAGAAGATGAAGGAACCCTAGATAGCAATTCTCCAAAAATTGGCTGAAGAAAAACCCTAGAAAATAACTAAACTAATATATATATATAGAGGAGAGAGAAAGAGCATCCGCGGCTCAGGAGCTTGCCATGTGGCAGCCATCTGTGGCTCTCCGTCCAGATCCAGCGGTCGTAGATCCACGCGGCTCGGCTCAGCTGAGTCCGACTCGGACTTGGACGCGGCTCGGCTCGGCTCGGCTTCACCCGCGGTCACTGACAGGCGGGCCCCGCACTGTTGGCTGCTGGAGGCTGACAGGTGGGCCCCCTGTTTGCTGACTGGGCAAAAATAATTTCTTTTTGGTTTTTCTTTTTCAGAAAATAGTTTTTAATTCAGTTTTTTATAATTAACTCAAAATAAATGCTAAAAATAATCAGAAAATTCTCAAAAAATTCTAGAAAATATATTATTTTATTTAGAACCTAAAATAAAAGTTTGGGGTATTTTTAAATATATTTGTCCCTAAAATAAATTCTTGAAAGTCCTAGAAAATTAGGATTACTAGTTTTTAATTAACAAAAAATTATGGAAAAATCCCACTAGCCCCAAATTAACCTAAAAATAATATTTAAGCACGAATTTCAGGATACAGAGGTTACAAGTCTACCCACCTTAAAAAATTTCGTCCTCGAAATTTAAAATTCTCAATAGTTATATGTATTCATTTATATTATTTCTCCATCAAAATTTTAAATTCACCGAATCCCATAATCATGAACTAATCCACATTGTTATTTCACAATATTTCTCAAAATTCTATAAATATCATATCCCTAAAAATCTTCAAATATAAAATTAAATTCCATTCTTATCACAATCTCCTCAAAAATTTATGCTGATTACTAAATACAAAACTTAATATCCAATCCTCTAATTTTAAATCCACTCAATGCACATTTATAAAAGTTAAAATCTCACCCAAAAAGTTTGTATTCAAATACTAACCCATTAATCATCTTACTCCTCAAATCTTGTGTAATTCACTAAATACAAAATTTTACTATCCAATCCTTTAATTGAAATCCAGTCAATGCATATTTATAAAATTAAAAAATCTTATCCCAAAATTCGAATTCAACACTAATCTATTAGTGATCTTAATCATCGATTTCTTTTTCCACACAAAATCAAATAATACAATAGTTATGAAATCTTCAAATATCATATACTTTCAAATATAAATTTATATCCTACAGTCAATAGATATAATGATAATCTCCTTAATTTTCTCGAATTTTAATGACAAATTCAGTCATATCTTAATCTTCATAAAAATCAATGATTTAACGAAATCGTCAATTCCGCCATATTAAATTCTCAACTCTCTTCATTTAAATAAATATTTATCCTCAAAATTTAAGGCACATTGTCTCTCTTTGTCAAGTTATATCCTCTTCATAAATCTTTACTACGGTCAAACCCCCAACAATCAAGGTCTAAGAAAATTCTACCTACAGTCATACAGCATACAATCTAGAGAAAACATACATGGTTATGGTCACTTTTGTCATGGTATTACAGTATCTGTCGGGGTGTACTACCAGCTACATTCTAGCAAGAGAATTATTGATACAAACTACGATACTAAGAAATCAATTAATCAATCAAACAGACGAAAAATGAACAGAAGGAAAGAACAGAACATAGCCTTCTAACCCATTACTTGGACATCTTCAACTTCTATCGTACACTTAACTCTGGCACATTTATTCACAAATTCCTGTCCCTATACACTGTTACCCATATCAACTAATCTCTAGTCCACAAGATATCCATGGATACATCCATATTACACACATCTGTCTATTTAATACCAAAATATGAAACCAAGGACCTCTAACACAATCATAGGTCAAATGATGCATCCAAAGTTTGACACTTGTATCCCTTTAGATACTACTATTTCTACTACAAGCATACTCACTGCTAGCTTCTTACCTACTACAATTGTTTATACTATTTTTTTTTCTTATCACTCAAGTGCACGCCAAGTGCAACACAGCACACTAAGTATTGCTCCTTCTAATACAACTCTAGATGGACACCCAAGTCAGTTTACGGTACCATCTCAAGCATGCTCAAGTCAACAGATCCTTACACATGCACATCATCCACTAATACACATTTTTTACCCATCATAAAATTTTATCCTCAAAATAAAATTATCAAAATTTAACTTCTTGAACGATGTAAAATAAAATGCATATACTTCCTTAAAAGTCAAATACTCAATATCGAAATAAATTTTTAATCACTTGTAAAAAAATTTATAGCTTTGACTATGTTTATTGAATCAAATTTTGAATCCTCAAACATTTTAATAACATAAAATCTTAACTCCTCAAAAATTCTTTAAAAATTGGAATTCATTTTCACTCTTCAAATTATAAATTTAAATCCACAAGTATGCATATAAATACTCACAGTCTCTAATCCTCAGTGTGCACACAAATACATAAATTATCTACAACCTCAACTGTGTACTGAAATTTCTACTACCCGGATTACTTGCACTATTACTCCCAATAATTAAAGTTATTATCACACATATTTTCTTCCATGATTTTTTTTTATCTATATTAATTGATACACCAATCTAATTATCATCACACGAAGTACTTACCGCGATTAGCACATTGCTCAACAAATCTTTGATATAGAATCACTAGCACTATTGGTATGGTAATACTAGCTTCATCATTAGATTATCTTATCAAACTTATTACAAATCACGATCACTTGCACTTTCTATAATACCCATGTTTCACTTTACTCTTATGGACAAGTATATGGTTCCTCATCTCGATTGATGTATATGTATTTTCTTTTAATCTTTTACAGACTGTTACACTAATCTGTGATACACTTCATACCTTTCATGATCAATCTTGATATTCCTCTACCCATGGCATACTCATTAATACCCTTTATGCATATACATTTATTTACTCTTGATACACCCAGTATCAATCATCAAATTGAACATCATGCTCCATTAATCTTTAACACAATTTCTTGATACTTAATTGTTTACATAGATCATCCAATTACATAAATTCATGACTATCCAGGACGGGTATGCTAACTCTGATACTAACTCTTGGAACCATCACTGATACCTTTTCTCTCCTTCTACTTATAGTACCAATACTAATAATAATGACACATATCATGGAACTATTGCTACAAGGCACTACATTATGGGTTAACTCTAGATTAATGCCTACTGCTCACATGTCCAACCAAGAAACACTTACAAACTCACAAGTCACACCTAGTCAACACTAATACAAGACACAAACAAAATTGTAAGTCACTAATTATCATACTAACAGGAAATCCTCAAAGAAAATAAGCTAAAAAAGGAACTAGATCAAGGACTGAAGGTATCTTTACTGCTAGTAAAGAAAAGAAGCGATTGAACAAAGTCCTGGAATAACAGAAATAGATAAGTCTTGAGATGATACTTTAAGAACCAATTTAAGATACAACCTGATAATCATACACGTCTATCAGAAATCATGACACTCAGAATCCTCGCCACGCCAGTAAGCATAGATGTGATAAACGACAGGTTCCATAACTAAGATATGCAACTCTATAATCATGTCATCTAGAATCTTTGCCACGCCAACCGGTATGGCTGCAAGAAATTCTAAATTTCATAACTAAAGTATGTACATCCAAGTCAGATTTCTACGTTCTCGTCACGATAGCTAATATGGCTGCGATAAACTCTAGGTTCCATAACCAAAGTAGACGTTTTACCTTTCTCACTGTCCTCATCAACATATGTCATCAGATGATACCGTAAAGTTTAGTCCGTAAAAGAATTTATCTCGATATGAAATCAACTCAACAACAATACCAAGAATTAAATTTAACAACTGGTCAACAAGAATCAATACTCAACAATGATACCAAGATTTTAATTTAATAATTGATCAACAAGAATCAAGTTCAATAACAACAAGCGAGAGCGGACGGAAACAAGAAAAAGATTTAAATTGGAAATTATAATAAGATTCTCAAGGGTCGTCCCAGGAATCTCTCAAGAATTTGTGATTGAGTATCATCTCTCATCCTAGTATCCTATGTCCTATATTCTATCGCAGGCACGCAGTAGTATAACTAAGACGTCGCACTACCACAACATCGCACAACTTGCGAAGTCTGACCTGCATGAGCCACCACTAAAAACGTGTCACGATCCGCACCCGACATAGGGGCACGAGAGCGTGGGTACGTCCAGCCTACGCCGCAGCATCGGCGGTAGAACGCTGTCTAGGTCATAATACTAGCTAATCACTCTCACATGAATATCCAACTCCATAAGGAGACACAGATATCACAATATAATATGGAATATACTCAATCACATAAGCTAAAGCATGATGAGATATCGAAGCAAACAAATAAAATACAAGACAAGTCTAAATAATAATAAATAGTCTAACCTGCAATAAATACATCCAAGTCTCCAAGTATGTCGGAACAAGCCCTCTATGTCATAGTCTGGAAAAAATATCTAGTCAAGATTGGAACGAAATACACCTCTAACAGCAGTTCCATGCATATTGACAAAAACTATAACACAGTATAAAGAAATACAAGACAGATAGGAAATACTGACAATAAGAAATACTGGAATAGAGAAATACTGGAATAATGAAGTACTGGAGCATGTCATCATCAAGGTACATCTAGCAATAAATTAGAAATCTAAGTACACGCAAGAACAATGAACTGGTATATAAATGTGTACAAGAACAACAACTAGAACATGTAGAGATGCTAGATCAATATACTAGAGATACATGTCAATGATCCTCTAACCAAGTGTGTGAAACATTAGTATATCATGTGATCGGCTTGGGACTGATCAGGCTTGTTACATATGATTAGCTATGATTCATGTAGGGTCAGGCTAACCATCCGGATAGCTATGATGCGAGCAATAGTCAGGCTAATCACATGTAACAGGCTATGAGGCATGTAATGGTCAGGCTGCACCGACGTGAGGTGTGGGTGAGCTATGATGCATGTAAGATTGGGTATGATCACATAAGCTACTAATATTTCCCCATTTCCCCAGCTAGCACGATGGATTCCAATCACGACTCCTCGTGACAAGTCTCAATGATGCCAACTCGTGTAAAGAATAGTGTCAGAGTCATGTACGCTATACAACAAGAATTATAGAGATAATCAACATAATAGAAACTGTCAGAGAATGTACTCGCCTGGGGTCCTGCTGCTGGTATGAATCAGAGTCCAAGTCATAGTCCAAATAGCCTATGTATTATAATTTACCATGTCAAAAAATAATTTATTTTAATTTATTTAATTCTGGAATAATTACTCTAAAATCCTATTTTAATCTTATTATTCTGATTTTTAGGTCAAATCCTAATTTTGCACAAAAGAACCTAAATTTATCGACTCGAGACTCATAGCACGCAAATCGAGGCGATCTATTGACCGAAAAGTCAACCGACACAAACTCGACTTTCATGCATGATTCCCTATAGATTTCAGTGTCAAAAACACGCTAAAATTTATGGCTCGTCCAAATTTAAATTTGTTTGGGAATTATGGCACATACAAGTTTCGTATCGTGCACCGATGGTTAAATTTTACCCTAAAAGTTCTACAGAATTAACAATATAAAAATACTTCGAAATAAATTCTGAAAAAAACATATGTCAATGATCTCGACACTAGCTTTTCGAAACTTTAAACGGTTCATGATTCTGATTCCTGCTTCTCCCGAAATCACGAAAATATCAAAACACATCTATTTTTGGACATACTGTGTTCTACGAATTTTCCAGAATTTAATAATCATAATTTCGTAAAACAAATTATATAATCAGAAATATAACCTCAATATCATTCTAACACAAAAAACTAGGCCTCGTTTGAAGTCCGAAGCTATGCGCAATGGCTTCTGGAAGATGAAGGAACCCTAGATGGCAATTCTCCAAAAATCGACTGAAGAAAAACCCTAGAAAATAACTAAACTAATATATATATATAGAGGAGAGAGAAAGAGCAGCCGCGGCTCAGGATCTTGCCATGTGGCAGCCATCCGTGGCTCCCCGCCCAGATCCAGCGGTCGTAGATCGACGCGGCTCGGCTCAGCTGAGTCCGACTCGGACTTGGACGCGGCTCGGCTCGGCTCGGCTTCACCCGCGGTCGCTGACAGGCGAGCCACTCACTGTTGGCTGTTGGAGGCTGATAGGTGGGACTTGTAACCTCCGTATCCTGAAATTCGTGCTTAAATATTATTTTTAGGTTAATTTGGGGCTAGTGGAATTTTTCCATAATTTTTTGTTAATTAAAAACTAGTAACCCTAATTTACTAGGACTTTCAAGAATTTATTTTAGAGTCAAATATAATTAAAAATAACCCAAACTTTTATTTTAGATTCTAAATAATAAAATATATTTTCTAGAATTTTTTGGGAATTTTTTGATTATTTTTAGCATTTATTTTGAGTTAATTATGAAAAAACTGAATTAAAAACTATTTTCTGAAAAAAAAACCCAAAAAGTAATTAATTCTGCCCAGTCAGCAGATAGGGACCCACCTGTCAGCTTCCCGCAGCCAACAGTGTGGGGCCCGCCTGTCAGCGACCGCGGGTGAAGCCGAGCCGAGCCGAGCCGCGTTCTAGTCCGAGTCGGACTCAGCTGAGCCGAGCCGCGTCCGACCGAGACCATTTGATTTAGGCAGGGCTGCACGGATGACTGCCACATGGCAAGCTCCTGAGCCACGGCTGCTCTTTCTCTCTCCTCTATATATATATATTAGTTTAGTTATTTTCTAGGGTTTTTCTTCAGCCGATTTTTGGAGAATTGCCATCTAGGGTTCCTTCATCTTCCAGAAGCCATTGCGCATAGCTCCGGACTCCAAACGAGGCCTAGTTTTTTGTGTTAGAACGATATTGAGGTTATATTTCTGATTATATAATTTTTTTTACTAAATTATGATTATTAAATTCTGGAAAATTCGTAGAACACAGCATGTCCAAAAATAGACGTATTTCGATGTTTTCGTGATTCCGGGAGAATCAGGAATCAGAATCATGAACCGTTTAAAGTTTCGGAAAGCTAATGTCGAGATCATTGACATATGTTTTTTCCAGAATTTATTTCGAAGTATTTTTATATTTTTAATTCTGTAGAACTTCTAGGGTAGAATTTAACCATCGGTGCACGATACGAAACTTGTATGTGCCATAATTTTCAAACGAATTTGAATTTGGACGAGCCGTAAATTCTAGCATATTTTTTATGCTGAAATCTACAAAAAATCATGCATGAAAGTCGAGTTTGTGTTGGTTGACTTTTTGGTCAACAGATTGCCTCGATTTGCGTGCCATGAGTCTCGAGTTGATAAAATTCAGTTCCTTTGGACAAAATTTAGGTGTTACCCTAAAAATCAGAATAATAAGATTAAAATAGAATTTTAGAGTAATTATTGCAGAATTAAATAAATTAAAATAAATTATCTTTTGACATGGTAAATTGTAATACATAGGCTATTTGGACTGTGACTTGGACTCTGATTCATACCAGCAGCAGGACCCCAGGCGAGTACATTCTCTGACAGTTTCTATTATATTGATTATCTCCATAATTCTTATTGTATAGCGTACATGACCCTAACAATGTTCTTTACACGAGTTGGCATCATTGAGACCTGTCACGAGGAGTCATGATTGGAATCCATCGTGCTAGCTGGGGAAATAGGGAAATATTAGTAGCTTATGTGATCATACCCAACCTTATATGCATCATAGCTCACCCACACCTCACGTCGGTGCAGCCTGACCATTACATGCCTCATAGCCTGTTACATGTGATTAGCCTGACTATTGCTCGCATCATAGCTATCCGGATGGTTAGCCTGACCCTACATGAATCATAGCTAATCATATGTAACAAGCCTGATCAGTCCCAAGCTGATCACATGATATACTAATGTTTCACACACTTGGTTAGAGGATCATTGACATGCATCTCTAGTATATTGATCTAGCATCTCCACATGTTCTAGTTATTGTTCTTGTACACACTTACATACTAGTTCATTGTTCTTGCGTATACTTGTAGTTCTATTCATTGCTAGATGTACGTTGATGATGGCATGCTCCAGTATTTCAGTTATTCCAGTATTTCTATTCCAGTATATCCATGCTCGTCAGTATTTCTTATTGCCACTTTTTATATCTGTCTTGTATTTCTTTACACTGTGTTATAGTTTTTGTCAATATATATGGAATTGCTGTTAGAGGTGTATTTCGTTCCAATCCTGACTGGATATTTTTTCCAGACTGTGACATAGAGGACTTTTCCGACATACTTGGAGATTGGATATTATTGTTTGCAGGTATGGTTATTTTGTCGTTTAGACTTGTCTTGTATTTTATTGCTTGCTTCGATATCTCATCGTGCCTTAGCTTATGTGATTGAGTATATTCCATATTATATTGTGATATCTGTGTCTCCTTATGGAGTTAGATATTCGTGAGAGATTGATTAGATAGTAACCTGACCTAGACAGCGTTCTACCGTCGATGCTGCGGCGTAGGCTGGACGTACCCACGCTCTCGTGCCTCTATACCGGGTGCGGGTCATGACACATTTTTAGTGGTGGCCCATGCAGGTCTGACTTCACAATTTGTGCGATGTCGTAGTAGTGCGACGTCTTAGTTGTACTACTACGTGCCTGCTATAGAATATAGGATATAGGATACTAGGATGAGAGAGGATACTCAATCACAAATTCTTGAGAGATTCCTGGGACGACCCTTGAGAATCTTATTAGAATTTCCAATTTAAATCTTTTCCCGTTGTTCCCGTCTGCTCTCACTTGTTGTTATTGAACTTGATTTTTATTGATCAGTTGTTAAATTTAATTCTTGGTGTCGTTGTTGAGTTTGATTTTTATCGAGATGAATTTTACGGACTAAACTTTACGGTATCATCTGATGACATATATTGATGAGGACAGTGAGAAAGGTAAAACGTCTACTTTGATTATGGAACCTAGAGTTTATCGCAGCCATATTAGCTGTCGTGACGAGAACGTAGGAACCTGACTTGGATGTACATACTATAGTTATGAAACTTAGAGTCTCTCACAGCCATTCCAGTTGGCGTGGCGAGGGTTCTAGATGACATGATTATCGAGTTGCATACCTTAGTTACGGAACCTGTCGTTTATCACATCTATGCTTACTGGCGTGGCGAGGATTCTGAGTGTCATGATTTCTAACAGACGAGTATGATTATCAGGTTGTATCTTAAATTGGTTCTTAAAGTATCATCTCAAGACTTATCTATTTCTGTTATTCCAGGACCTTGTTCCATCATTTCCTTTGCTAGCAATAGCAATACCTTCAGTCCTTAATCCAGTTCCTTTTTAAGCTTCTTTTCTTGAGGATTTCTTGTTAGTATGATAATTAGTGACTTGTAATTATGTCTGTGTCTTGTATTAGTTTTGACTGAGTGTGACTTGTTAGTTGTAAGTGTTTTTTAGTTGGACATGTGAGCAGTAGGCATTAATCTAGAGTTAACTCATAGCATAGTACCTTGTAGCAATAGTTCTATGATAGGCGTGTTATAGTTAGTATTTGCACTATAGATAGAAGGAGAAAAGAGTATCATTGAAGGTTCCAAGAGTAAGTATCAGAGTCAGCATGCCAGTCCTGACTAGTCGTGAATTCATGTAATTGGATGATCTATGTAAACAATTAAGTATCAAGGAATTGTGTTAAAGATTAATGGAGCATGATGTTCAATTTGATGATTTATACTGGGTGTATCAAGAGTAAAGAAATATATATGCATAAAGGGTTTTAATGAGATATCATGAGTAAAAAAATATCAAGATTGGTAATGAAAGTTATGAAATGTATCACATATTAGTTTAACAGGCTGTAAAAGGTTTAAGAGATATGCTTATACATCAATCGAGATATGGAACCATATGCCTGTCCTTGAGATTGAAGTAAAGCATGGGTATTATAGAAATTACAAGTGATCATAAGTTCTAGTCAATGTGACGAGGTGATCTAATAATGAAGCTAGTATTACCATACCAATAGTGCTAGTGATTCTATATCGAGGATTATTGAGAATGGTGCTAATAACAGTAAGTACTACGTGTGATGATAGTTAGATTGGTGTATCAATTAATATAGATAGAAAATTATTGGAGAAAATATGTGTGATGATAACTTTGATTATTGGAAGTAATATTGCAAGTAATCCGGGCAGTACAAATTTTAGTACACAGTTGAGAATTGCAGACAATTGGTGTATTGAGTGCACCTTGAGTATTAAAGACTGCGAGTATTTATATGTATACTTGTGGATTTAAATTTATAAATTGAAGAGTGAAAATAAATTTCAATTTTTAAAGAATTTTTGAGGAGTTAAGATTTTATGTTATTAAAATTTTGAGGATTAAAATTCAATTCAATAAACATGGTCAAAGCTATAAGGATTTTAGAAGTGATTAAAAATTTTATTTTGATATTTGAGTATTTGACTTTTGAGGAAGGTATATGCATTTTATTTTAAATTGTTCGAGAAGTTAAATTTTGATAATTTTATTTTGAGGATAAAATTTTATGGTGGGTAAGAAATATATAACAGTATATGAGTGGTTGATGTGCATGTGTAAGGATCTATTGGCTTGAGAATGCTTGAGATGGCACTGCAAACAGACTTGGGTGTCCATCTAGAGTTGCATTAGAAGGAGCAGTACTTAGTATGGTGTGTTGCACTTGGTGTGCACTTGAGTGATAAGAACGACTAGTATAAACAGTTGTAGTAGGTAAGAGAACTAGCAGTGGGTGTGCTTGTAGTAGAAACTGTGGTACCTAAAGGGATAGAGGTATCAAACTTTGGATACATTATTAAACTATGGTTGTGTTAGAGATTCTTGGTATCATATCTAGGTATCAATAGACAGGTGTATGCAATGAGGATGTATTCATGGATGTTGTGGACTAATGATTAGTTGGTATGGATATCAGTATATAGAGATAGGAATTAGTGAGTGAATGTGCTAGAGTTAAGTGTATATTAGAGGATTAAGATGTCCAAGTAATGGGTTAGAAGGCTATGTTCTGTTCTTTCCTCATATTCCTTTTTCAACTGTTTGTTTGATTGATTGATTCCTTAGTACCATAGCTTGTATCAATAATTTTCTTGTTAGAATATAGTTAGTAGTACACCCTAGCAGAGACTGCAATACCATAACAAAGGAGACCATAACCATGTATGTTTTCTCTAGATTGCATGTTGTGTGACTGTAGGTAGGACTTTCTTAGACCTTGATTGTTGGGGGTTTGACCGTAGTAAAGATTTATGAAAAGGATATGACTTGACAAAGAGAGACAAGTTGCTTTAAATATCGAGGATAAACATTAATTTAAATAAAGAGTTGAGAATTTAATATGGCGGAATTGACGATTTTGCTAAAACATTAATTTTTATGAAGATTAAGATATGATTGAATCTATCATTAAAATACGAGAAAATTAAGGAGATTATCATTATATCTATTGACTGCAAGATATAAATTTATATTTAAATGTATATGATGATTGAAGATTTTATAAGTATTACATTTTTGAGTATTGTGTGGAAAAAGAAATAGAGGAATAAGATAATTAATGGATTAGTGTTTGATTTCAAGTTTTTGGGATAATGATTTAAATTTCACAAACATGCATCAATTGGATTTAAATTAGAGGAGAAAGATCATTAATGGATTAGTGTTGAATTCAAATTTTGGGATAAGATTTTTAAATCTTATAAATATACATTGAATGGATTTAAAATTAGATGATTGAATATTAAGTTTGTATTTAGTGATTAGCATAAAATTCTTGAGGAGATTTTGATAAGAATGGAATTTGATTTTTAATTTTAAAGGTTTGCGGGAATATGATACTTATAGAATTTGGAAAGAAAGTTTGTGAAATAATAATATGGATTTGCTTCATAATTATATGGTTTGATGAATTAAAATTTTGATGGAGAAATAATATAAATGAATACATACAACTATTGAGGATTTTAAATTTTGAGGACGAAATTTCTTTAAGGTGGGTAGACTTGTAACCTCCGTATCCTGAAATTCGTGCTTAAATATTATTTTTAGGTTAATTTGGGGCTAGTGGGATTTTTCCATAATTTTTTGTTAATTAAAAACTAGTAACCCTAATTTCCTAGAACTTTCAAGAATTTATTTTAGGGTCAAATATAATTAAAAATAACCCAAACTTTTATTTTAGGTTCTAAATAATAAAATATATTTTTTAGAATTTTTTGGGAATTTTCTGATTATTTTTAGCATTTATTTTGAGTTAATTATGAAAAACCTGAATTAAAAACTATTTTCTGAAAAAGAAAACCCAAAAAGTAATTAATTCTGCCCAGTCAGCAGACAGGGGCCCACCTGTCAGCCTCCCGCAGCCAACAGTGCGGGGCCCGCCTGTCAGCGACCGCGGGTGAAGCCGAGCCGAGCCGAGCCGCGTTCTAGTCCGAGTCGGACTCAGCTGAGCCGAGCCGCGTCCGACCGGGACCGTTTGATTTGGGCGGGGCTGCGCGGATGACTGCCACGTGGCAAGCTCCTGAGCCGCGGCTGCTCTTTCTCTCTCCTCTATATATATATATATTAGTTTAGTTATTTTCTAGGGTTTTTCTTCAGCCGATTTTTGGAGAATTGCCATCTAGGGTTCCTTCATCTTCCAGAAGCCATTGCGCATAGGTCCGGACTCCAAACGAGGCCTAGTTTTTTGTGTTAGAACGATATTGAGGTTAGATTTCTGATTATATAATTTGTTTTACTAAATTATGATTATTAAATTCTGGAAAATTCGTAGAACACAGCATATCCAAAAATAGATGTGTTTCAATATTTTCATGATTTCGGGAGAACCAGGAATCAGAATCATGAACCGTTTAAAGTTTCGGAAAGCTAATGTCGACATCATTGACATATATTTTTCCCAGAATTTATTTCGAAGTATTTTTATATTGTTAATTCTGTAGAACTTCTAGGGTAGAATTTAACCATCGGTGCACGATACGAAACTTGTATGTGCCATAATTTCCAAACGAATTTGAATTTGGATGAGCCATAAATTCCAGCATGTTTTTGATGCTGAAATCTACAGAAAATCATGCATGAAAGTCGAGTTTGTATCGATTGACTTTTTGGTCAACAGATCGCCTCGATTTGCGTGCCATGAGTCTCGAGTTGATAAAATTCAGTTCCTTTGGACAAAATTTAGGAATTACCCTAAAAATCAGAATAATAAGATTAAAATAGGATTTTAGAGTAATTATTGCAGAATTAAATAAATTAAAATAAATTATCTTTTGACATGGTAAATTGTAATACATAGGATATTTGGACTGTGACTTGGACTCTGATTCATACCAGCAGCAGGACCCCAGGCGAGTATATTCTTTGACAGTTTCCATTATGTTGATTATCTCTATAATTTGTGTTGTATAGCGTACATGACCCTAACAATGTTCTTTACACGAGTTGGCATCATTGAGACCTGTCACGAGGAGTCATGATTGGAATCCATCGTGCTAGCTGAAAAAATAGGGAAATGTTAGTAGCTTATGTGATCATACCCAACCTTACCTGCATCATAGCTCACCCACACCTCACGTCGGTGTAGCCTGACCATTACATGCCTCATAGCCTGTTACATGTGATTAGCCTGACTATTGCTCGCATCATAGCTATCCGGATGGTTAACCTGACCCTACATGAATCATAGCTAATCATATGTAACAAGCCTGATCAGTCCCAAGCCGATCACATGATATACTAATGTTTCACACACTTGGTTAGAGGATCATTGACATGCATCTCTAGTATATTGATCTAGCATCTCCACATGGTCTAGTTATTGTTCTTGTACACACTTACATACCAGTTCATTGTTCTTGCGTGTACCTGTAGTTCTATTCATTGCTAGATGTACGTTGATGATGACATGCTCCAGTATTTCAGTTATTCCAGTATTTTTATTCCAGTATATCCATGCTCGTCAGTATTTCTTATTGCCAGTTTTTATATCTGTCTTATATTTCTTTACACTGTGTTATAGTTTTTGTCAATATATGTGGAACTGCTGTTAGAGGTGTATTTCGTTCCAATCCTGACTGGATATTTTTTCCAGACTGTGACATAGAGGACTTTTTCGACATACTTGGAGATTGGATGTTATTGTTTGCAGGTATGGTTATTTTGTCGTTTAGACTTGTCTTGTATTTCATTGCTTGCTTCGATATCTCATTGGGCCTTAGCTTATGTGATTGAGTATATTCCATATTATATTATGATATCTGTGTCTCCTTATGGAGTTAGATATTCGTGAGAGATTAATTAGATAGTAACCTGACCTAGACAGCGTTCTACCGCCGATGCTGCGGCGTAGGCTGGACGTACCCACGCTCTCGTACCTCTATACCGGGTGCGGGTCGTGACAAGATAAAAGATTTGTTATTTGTCAAGAAGCTGCATCTGCCGATATTTGTTTCCGAGAGACCCAGTGATAAATTCAAAGAGGACTGGAATTTCGAGCATATACAGGTGTGTGGGTACATCTGGCAGTTCATTGACGAGAACATGTACAACCATATTTTTTATATGCGAAGAAGACCAGAGTAAATAAATTATTCCTGATCCGAATGATGATGGATCTGCGGTACAAAGATGGAACGTCTATTACGGATCACTTGAGTGAGTTCCAGGGCATGGTTGACCAGCTATCCTCGATGGGATTCAAGTTCGACGACGAGGTTCAAGGACTATGGCTGTTGTGTACATTGCCAGACTCATGGGAGACCATACGAGTGTATATTATCGCTTTTTCTCCGGAAGGCGTGGTCAGTCTGGAGTTTGCCAAGAGCGGGGTACTGAATGATGAGATGTGGAGATGTTCTCAGGGCACTTCATCCACATCCCACTCAGAGGCGCTTGTTTCAGAGAGCCGCGGAAGGGGTAAAAACAGGGGTCCAGGCGGTGGCAGAGACAAAAGCAGAAGAAGGTCCAAGGGTCGGTACGAGGACTCAGAGTGTTACCATTATGGCAAGAAGGTCCACATCAAGCGGAACTGTTTCGCTTGGAAGAGAGAGAAGAAGGGTGACAAGGGGAAGCAAAGTAAGAACATTACATCGGCAGCCTCGATACATGGAGGCGACGTGATCATTGTAGGTGATGAGGTAGTTATGAACCTCTCATGCGATGACAACTCTTGGCTAGTGGACTCAGGTTCTTCAGAGCACGTATCTCGCAACAGGATATTATTTGCTACATACACAACAGACGACTGTGGAGTATTGAAGATGGGCAATGAAGATGTGTCAAAGGCGGTTGCCATTGGAGATGTGCATTTAAGGACAAAGACGGGTGCAATTCTTGTTCTCAAAGAGGTCCGTCATATCCCTGATATTCGTTTCAACCTGGTGTCGGTAGGAAGATTGGATGACGAGGATTTCTTCAGTCTCTTCAGGAACAATCAGTGGAAGCTTTCCAGAGATTCGATGGTGATTGCCAGAGGAAGCAAGAGGTCCGAACTCTACTATATGGAAGGGAGCGCACATGGGGCACAAAAGGTTAACACAACTACTGATGCGTCTACTGAGTTGTGGCACAGCTGCTCAACCATATCAGAGAGAAGGGGATGAGCTACTTGGTGAACAGGAAGGTGATTCCAGGGCTAAAGTCTACAAAGTTGGAGATGTGAAGCACTGTTTGGCGGGGAAGCAAAATAGGGTGTTTTTCCAAAGTTACCCAAGTTCAAGGAAGCCGACGTTGCTCGAGTTGATTCACTCGGATGTCTACTGTCCTATGAAGGTAAAATTCATTGGTGGTGCTTCTTATTTTATAACATTTATTGATGATTGTTCCAAGAAGGTTTGGGTCTATACCTTAAAGACCAAGGATCAGGTGTTGCCCACTTTCAAGGAGTTTTAGGCCTCTGTTGAAAGGGAGACAGGCAAGAAGCTGTTTTGTGTTCGGTCGAAAAATAGCAGCGAGTATATCGGTCCCTTTGATGTTTATTGCAGAGAACAAGGGATACGACATCAGAAGACTCCACCAAAGATACCGCAGCTCAACGGTGTAATAGAGTGGATGAACAGAACGCTAATGGAGAGGGTGCGGTGTTTGCTGTCAGAAGCAAACTTGCCAGACAGCTATTGGGGTGAGGCACTTTACACAGCTGCTTATGTTATTAATTTATCTCCTAGTGCTCCTTTGCAAGATGATGTGCTTGACAAAGTATGGTATGGCAAAGAGCCGTCATACAATCACCTGCGAGTGTTTGGTTGTAAGGCCTTTGTGCATGTACCAAAGGATGAGAGATCCAAACTTGAGCCAAAGACGAGGCTACGATCGGGATGAGTTTGGCTATAGACTCTACGATCCAGTAGAAAAGAAGCTCTACAGAAGCAGGGACGTGGTATTCGTCGAGGATCAGACCATGACCAACACTCAGGATTCTGAGATGCCTTCTGAGGCTGAGGAATTGCCTGAGTTAGAGTTATTTCGCTTCGAGTAGTTTTCAGAGGACATCGCAGAGGATCCAGTTATGGGGGAGCCAGTACATGGAGTTTCTCCCAACCTTGATTATCAGCCTGCTGATGGTGGTCAGGGTGACCTTCAGGAGGATGAGCATGTCTAGGAGGCAGTTCCTGGGGGGAAGGAGACTGTAGATATACAGCCAGCACCAGTGGTTCTGTTGAGGATGAACGATAGAGAGCGCCAACCATCTACAAGATACTTACAGGGTGAGTATGTGCTACTGACTGACAGGGGAGAACCCGAAAGTTTTGCATAGGCTATGGAAGACGAACACAGGTAGGAGTGGATAGAGGCCATGCAGGAGGAGATGAGTTTCTTGGAGTCCAACTCTACTTATGATCTGGTACGGTTGCCAAAGGGCAAGAAGGCTTTGAAGAATCAATGGGTGTTCAGAGTGAAGCAGACAGATGATGCTACTCGCCCTCGATACAAAGCGAGGCTGGTAGTTAAAGGCTACGGTCAGCAGAAATGAGTAGATTATGATGAGAACTTTTCGTCAGTCGTCAAGCAGTCGTCTATACTGGTGGTGCTAGCATTGGCAGCCAGTTTCGACTTGGAGATCGAGCAAATGGACATGAAGATGACATTCCTCCACGGTGATCTTGAGGAGGAGTTGTACATGGAGCAGCCAGAGGGATTCTGTTAGAAGGGCAAGTCACATTTGGTCTATCGGTTGAGGAAGAGCTTGTATGGTCTGAAATAGGCTCCGAAACAGTGGTACAGGAAGTTCGAGTCATTTATGGGGGAGCATGGCTATGCACGGACGACGTCGGATCATTGTGTTTCTGTGAGGTACTTCATCGATGATGATTTCATCATTTTGTTGCTTTATATTGATGACATAATGTTGGTGGGTCGGAATGCCACCAAGATAGCAGAGTTGAAGCGCCAACTGGGTGCGTCCTTCTCTATGAAGGTTTTGGGCGCAACGAAGACTATTCTTGGGATAGAGATCAGCCGAGAGAGAGAGAGAGTCCAAGCTGTAGCGCTCCGTTCTCCCGGTACGGAGAGCGCGGCTAAGAAACACAAGACGGTATCGTTCGATCGGGATAGATTGAAACAAGAACTCGTCCTCGTTATGGATTTGTTTCTTCGGAATCGATTCCCATATTCAGTGGACCGTGCCCTTGGGATCGACTTAGCGGCAGAGTCAGGAGGGACCTCTCCGCTGCTATCTTTTATTGCCTCGGATTTCGATGTCGCTTGTTGCTTTCGTGCTTTGAGTTGATTTTGGGATTTGCTTGTTTTTCTTGAACGGTTTCGATGAGTTTTATTATTTTCGTTCATTGAACTGTACTTCAATTTCGAGATTGGAAAGAGTGGAAGAAGTATTGATCGAGCTGTTCGTGATGCAGGTGAACGAGCAGTAGGCGGCTTGCGAGCAGAGTCGTGAAGCGCCTCTTTCCTTCTTCCTTCCAACCATCTAAGTGAGTGGCTACCATCCCGATTAGCTAGCCCTGCTTCCAAGCTTCACACCCTAAAATCTTGTACTCTTCTTTGCCCCGATCAAACGATACCAAGTAATAATAAAAGATACCAAGATTAAAAGGGAATAGACTTGGATTGTATTGCTTGTCAACCAAACTGTGAACTGTTATCATACTGTATGCTAGTTCGTTTATAACTGTTCTATGAATCGTGCTAAGTATGGAACACATTGTATGCGCTAAACTGCTCAAGGAGGCTATGTAAAATGAATCATGCAATACCGACTGTCCCGTACTCGTGTTGCCTCAACTGCATGAACCGTTAACTTAGTAAACATACCGTTCGATCACGGACAACTTGTGCACAAGGTAACTGGTTCCTGCGGACGGTTACTGGGGTACTGGCACCGATCCGGTCCGGACGGAACTCTACTATATAGTCTACTGTACTGGACGAGATGGCTTGTAGCGCCCACTGTACTTTCGCTGTAAACCATTTCCGTCTAAGACTAGTGTCCATTGTGGCATCACGCCAGTGATCTCTTGTATATTTAAACCTGTTGCAAACTAACTTGTGTCTTCGTGGCAGGAAAGGCATGGTAAGTATTGTGCAGGTCGTTCAGATGGACAGGTAAATTCCACCGAACGGTGATAAGTTCATTTTAGTAAATTATATATGCTGCTTACTTGTAAATGAACTAAGGCAAGATAGAAACCCACAAAAATTATGCATGCTTCATTAAAACAACGTGTTGATTGGTATAAGTTCGGTTAGCTCACCTTCACCAGTATGTTTTGACATGCTGACCCTCGTTGAAACAGGTTCTCCGCACTAAGGCGAACCGAGCGAGGAGCCGAAGTCGTCTTCCCGGATCCAATCCAGCTGTTGGCGCATCCTGATCGCGCCGTCCTTGAAGCATTTTGAAGCAGGAGCTTTCAACTCTTCATACACAAATGCAGCTCCGTGGCAAAGCTGTCCTCCAGCCTGGAGGTCTATACATTTTGAAGTTTAGTAAAGGGATGCAATGTACAGGACTGCTATTTCATTTTGAGTCAACACTTTTGTAAGCCCGTGCGGCATATTAGCTGACTCGTTCAAGAGTTTGTAATAGATGTTCATTATCAATAAAGAGAACTTTTTCATGTTTCAAATCTGTGTTTCAATTTATCTGCGTACTCTGAATATGTGCTCGTTATGCAAAATACTTTAGCCTTATGCGGGCGCAACCCCAGGCCCGCACGACATCACAATTCGGGGGACGCCCCAACGATTCCACGGAATCGGGTCGTGACACAAGCTGCTACACTTGTCCTAAAATAAGTATAATCACCGGGTACTTCAGCGTTTCGGGGTGGACGGGTCGAAGAAAGTGAGTAAGCCCCTTGCGGCTCACTTTAAGTTCACTAAGGAGCAGTGTCCATCTACCGAGGACGAGAAGGAAGATATGGAGAAGTTACATATGCCTCAGCCGTGGGGGGTCTTATGTATGCTATGGTATGTACGAGACCAGACATTGCTCATGCAGTCGGCACAGTTAGCAGGTACACTTCCAATCATGGAAGGGTACATTGGAGTGGGGTCAAGTGGATTCTACGATATCATCAGGGTACTGCCGATTGAAGATTTTTATTTTGTGGTGACGAGCCGAAGTTGGTTGGATATACCGATGCTGATATGGCTAGAGATGTAGAGACGAGGCAATCGACTTCGGGGTATGTGATGATGTTTGTTGGTAGAGCAGTATCGTGGCAGTCGTGTTTACAGAAGTGTGTTGTCTTGTCGACGACAGAGGCAGAATACATTGCGGTGACAGAGGCTTGCAAGGAGTTGTTGTGGATGAAGAAGCTGTTGTAGGAAATTGGGCTAAAACAGGAGCAGTATCATTTGCTTTGCAATAGTCAGAGTGCTATTCACCTTGTGAAGAACCAGACATTTCATAGCCGGTCCAAGCACATTGATACCCGGTATCATTGAATACGGGATGTGGTTGACAAGAATGAAGCGGCGCTTGAGAAGGTTCATACAGATGACAACGAAGCAGATATGTTCACAAAGGTTCTACCAAGAAAAAAGTTTGAGTACTGCAGGTGAATCATCGGGATGACGACCCCCTCCACATAGTTGTGAAGGAGAAGATTTGTTGGAGTGGGTGGGGTTCCCAACCTATGTGAAAAATACCCCGGAGTAGGATTGAGTATTTCTACATATAATAGGAATAACTCAATTTATTTGGATTTGATATTCCTAAATATAAAAGGAATATTTCAATGGATTTGAATTGGATATTCCTACATATAATAGGAATATGTCAATGTATTTGGATTTGGATTTGGATTTGGATTGGATATTCCTATCTATAATAGGAATGCTAGTTGTGGGTTTGAGACTATATATAGGTGTCTCATGACCCTAAAATATATCTCTCTCTCTCTAAAAAAAATATAGCAACAAGGAGAGAAAATGAGGCAAGAGTACCATTGCAACATTGGAGAGAAAAAAGAAGGATTGGAGGCCGTTTCGAAGAAGGAGATCATTTCCGGGTATTTCTTGTTGTCTTTTTTCTTCGAGGTTATAATTTATTTTTTGTTCCAAAAGAGTTGTGGTGATCCGTTTGGATCGGTGAGAAGTTTGTAAGGAGTCGGTGTATTTCTTATTTCATTAGTGGAGGCTTTTCAGGGTTGGACTCCAATCATCCCGTGGTTTTTCTCGCAAGGGTTTTCCACGTCAAAAATCTCTGTGTCTTCGATTTGTGTTTGGCATTTTTTGTTTGTACGTTTTGACCGGTTCTCTTGTAGATACTCTCTTGTTTGGGGAACGGTTTCTACTCTTTCGTTCCCAATAGATACTTTGTACAGCAAGCTAAGAATGCTCTGTTGTCTTGCCAAACCTTCATTAATCATTGATACTAGATATTAGATATTGATACTCACTGCTATGGATTCAAAGTAAGCTGCAAATGGACTGCAATTGGACAATTTGAGACTGTTATTGAAATTGGCTAGAAGACTGGCCCTTGTAGAGCTCTGATACTCTCTTATGTACATACTATATTCCTGCCACTCCATTTGGGTTTCTTATCAAGAAACCACCAAGATTCAAGCTTTCCAGACCAACTCCAAAAATTAAGCATTTCTTGGTGCCAAGGGGAGCTACACTTCAGCATTGAAGTTAAAGCTATCCAAACACACTCGCTCACTGGTTGCAACCAACCACACACTGGATTTACAACAATAAATGTTGCACAATAGTTCTATTTACAAACAACCAAGAAAAACCCTTGAGCAAAATGTAGGCAAATACCTTATAATACAAATTTACAAGTACACGGAAATAGGAGGTAATTTCATCATTATCGAATAAAAATACGAGTGATGACTTCAGGGTCATTCATTTATGACACGTAGGAGGACTTAAGTTCAACAAATCCAATTTTAAAATTAGAATTGGTAGGAGATTTAACTAGTGAGCAAGTTCTTCGTAATGATTAAACATACTTATCTGGAAGAGTGCGATTCTGCCGCAAGCCTTCGAGAAAGGCGCAAACTTCATCTACGAGGGATAGGTCTTCAACACGTACTTAGACTTCTTAGGATATGGTGTACAACTCCTTGTCGAGGAAGAAGACCGCACGCGCCACTCACGAACATCATACTCGATCCGGATTTGACTTGGGTTTCGGAGAAGTCGATTTGTTGTCGTCGTCGATTGCTCATCAAAGATTGTTCGAATATTCCTCCAAATAGGACGGCGGATCCTTCAGCAAAGACGTCAGTAAGAATTTTGTAGAATAGAAGAGAAGAAAACTCACTTAGCTCATAGGTTTCTCACTGAAGTTTAATAGTGGATTTTATTCTCATTCATTCTCCTCGGCTTCGAATGTGGAATCGAAGAATTATGCTCCTGGTGATATCCTTCAAATTGGCCATGGCGGATGTCTTTGCTTTAACAAACTCCATGGCGGTACTGGCGGTTGTGGAAGTGGAAGAAGCAAAATGCCCAATATGGATCTATCATCAAGTACATCAACAACTTGTGGATGTCTCGATGCATCAAAAAAGCAAAATGATTGTCCCTAAAATCAATTATTATTTCCTGCAAACTATTACAATTATTTGTAACAAACATATAATAGAAATTGTTTACCAGTTTAATTATTGGGATACCTTCAAAATATTTAGAAGACTTAATAGGTTATTTAAATTTATTGGTTTTACCAAATGGCCTATTTAGTTCTTTCAATGATGATATATAAAACTCAAAATTTATTAACGATTTAAATCTAGACTTAGATTCCGGACTTGGATTTAACTGGTGACTCGTCTAAGACAAACTCAGTAGGTTCTACTAATGAATTTTGTAAGGATATATGTTCACCGTTAGCAATACTTCCTGTCAAACAAACATTTTTCATTTCAGCATGCATCTTATCATATGCAGCATCGATTATGGCACAATTGTTGTAAAAAAATTTATGTAGACATTTTGTTTATGGGTCTTACCTACATACGTATAAAAATACCTAGACCACGATTTCTGATACCAAATCTAATGCGAAACGGGGACTTATGTTCAACTATTCCAATTTTAAAATTAGGATTTATAGGAGTGTCCTAATTGTGAACAAAATTATTGATATAATTTCACAAAAAATATCACAAGATGCAAAAATTTATTAATGAACTTAAATGTGAGTTTTGAAATATACCGAAGTTTCCGGAACCCAATGCTGACTTATCAGAAGATGCAAAGATTTATCTATGAACTTAAATGCTAGTTTTAAAATATATGAAAGATTCCGAAATGCAATGCTGACGATGTGTTGATGAAGAGCGCACGAAAGAATAATATATATGATAGATGAAACAAATTTTAAAAATTAAAGTGAAATTACTTAGGCATCGCACAAACATATATAAACTCAATTTTCATTTTCTTTATTCATATATGTCTTCTACCATTCTTTGGCTCTTTTTATAGCCATGCATTCAACCATACGATAACACAAAATAACTTCAATGATAACAAAATAATTCTAAGGAATATAAACTTCCTATCTAAACTAATCTCCAATAACAAACAAAATCTCAACTCCTCAAACAAAATATCATTTAAACTAATCTAAATGGATAAATTTTCAGTTATTAGTTTTAATCCTCAAACAAATTAGACTAATTTAATCTTGCTCCTTCGTCAATTTGTTATGACACAAGTTGGAGAAAAAACTGAATGGCCCACAAGTTCTGATTGTATATAGACAAATATCGGTTATAGAGAGATGTATGATCGAGGACATAAGCATCCAGAATATGAACGGAAAATTTTACAAGTTAAAGTTTGATGACTGGTCACCAAGTAGTGTATCTGATGTTTTCCACTATATGTACAAATCAAATCAGGGGGGCTAAAACTTTACAAGTTGCAAGCCTGCCATGTAAAGTTTCCTTCAGCTAAGCTACGGTTTATTTCTGCTTTCAAACCAGAGCTATAGACGTCATTAGTCTGCAATCTTTGCACCCTGTTTTTTCCTTCTTAGGATGCAAACTCTGCTTCTACGGACACTGAATCTAACATCCTTAATCTTCGCATCTTTGCTTGCCTTCAATTTTTTGGACCTTCTCCGCCCTGGAGAAGATCCTACTGCTTCAGCTTCACCAATTATCTCGGTTTTGAAGTTTTGGCACGGTTTATCAGAAACACGGCTGATTCCATAAAGATGGCGACAGTAATGACGAGGATTGATGTAACAGGTGGATGAAGAGACGATCCCGGTAATACTTGATGGCTGAACAATCTTGATAAATTCCTTTATTTCACTGAAGCATGAGTGTTCGGAGTATGGAACTGAATAGGCATATTCATGAATTTTATCCAGCTCAAGTGTACTCTTTGCACCACCCCCTCTCCATTTACAGCAGTCTGCAAGTGAAGTTCCATGAGCACCGTTGTCTTTCAATGGTTTCCTCCCCCAAGGAAGCCCAGAGGGCATGATTCCAATAGTGGGGTGTAATGTATTAAGTGCCTCAACCGTTGCAAAGGTGAGACTGTACCGAGGAACAGCCCGGACTCTTGTAAGACTAGTATCTGTTGTGAAAACATCGAAAAACCCAAGAAGGTGCATGGTTCTCAACCGCTCTGGCCAAACCCATATCTTTATAAACATTAAGAATAGAAGCGATTAGTGTGCTAGATGATGATTATAAACATAAAATATTCTTTAGGTAGCAAGAGCAATGAAGACATAATAAATAATTTATACTATAAGACTAAGTATATCTTCCTAATAAACAATGAAAATAAAATATATAAACATTAAGCATTATGTTCAAACAAGCATACGCATATAGTTGGAAAAAGAAAATAGGATACAGTACATTCCATACTAGTAAACAAGAAGAAACTAGTTACTACATGACATGCTGAGAACAGCTATGAAAAATGAGTTGGAACCAAAATACACAAGAGAAAGCAAGCAAACCTTCAAACTTAGAGCTTGTGAAATTTGAAGCAACAGGTCTTCCTTCCCTAGTGTGTCCACACCAATGATAATTTCATGATCAGGATGCCGACTAATGATGTCAACTACCTGCAATCCAATATCCAGATAAACATAACAATCTTAAATAAGATATAAAAACAAGAACCACAAGAGAAATGAAGACATAAACAAGTTCACATGGTCCACCGCATTCAAGAAGTTCAGAGAAACTGCCACAAGTAAATTTTCAAGATGGAAGACGGAAAAATTTCAAGCCAGAAGACAATTTTAAACCCAGAAGCACCATGTTTGACGAAAAGAAAACATTTGGAATCATGTAATTTCATTTACACCCTTCTCATAATATTTGAAGATTTATCTATCTTGAACTGTTTAGAACAATGATAGATCATCTTCCTCATACCATTTGTTAATCCTGAGGCTAGATATATTATCATGCCTTACCTCTTATATAGCACAGACACCTTTCTCATGGAGCCGTCTCCATGTCAAACATGCCTTGAACTTGGCAATTTTAGCCGGTTTCAGCGTTATTCTTTTGGAAAACCAAAACATAATAAGTTTAATAAAAACTAGAAATATACTTGATACATTTAGGCATAATTTATGTCTTTTTTTCTCAATATCTTTTTTCCTCAGAAAGCCAAAACATTGTTGAATTGTACACTTGAAATAGATATTATCTTTCGTCTACTTGTTTTAGACAAAGTACACCAGCAATAGATAATATTAAATGGAATAATATCATGATGGACTAATGTAGTGAATTTATAGATACAATTGGTAATTGTTACAATGTGTCGATAAGAAATCTTATTGACATACTACAGCATGTTGATCTTCGGCACACCTCAATCATTGTATTGACATTGTTTCTCTCATACTTCTCCCTTTTTCTTTTAATTTTTCTTTGCTGAATTGACATGAAAAGAAAGACCAAATGTCGGGTATAAGTTGGCTCATGACTGGGCAAATATACGATATGGTCGATACATGCCAGTATCGGCCGATAGATACTACAAACCTTGGTTATTAGTACATTTTAGTGCTTCTGAAAAAAAATATTTTTTGGTGAGTCAATCATGGTGCCTTCTTTTCAAATATACCATAAACCTCATGGGTTGCAGATTGTTGATGTTTCATATTGTGTAGTCCACTTTTGTTCTCATAGGACTCTCTGAAGACTATGTAGTGTGTGGGAAATATGATGTGTCCAAGTACCAAGTAGATAAGTTCAACTCTATAGAACAAGGAACACACACAAAGGGTCAAGTGAACAACAGATTTAGTTGTACAGGAATTGCTAAATTTTAACAAAAATAGCTATATTGGTCGCATGCCATAATTGTGAAAATCAATTTAGAAATTTTTCTCTCAGCTAACTAGGTTCTGCTCGATTAACAGTCCAGATTTTAGTATTCAGCTAGGAATCCTGTTAGTCAGATCAGACTATACAGAGTTATTTTCACGTTGTTTTGTAGTTGTTTTTGGTTAGCCAAAAAACATAACAGCTTTTCACAAGTTAGAGAGAGAATTTAAGTATCTACTAAAGAAATAGTGGAATGAAAATGTAAATAAACCTATTGTGGATATACTCGTATGGGTTTATGTGTATAGAGTACCACACCATTTTTTCTGTTTTTGCTTAATCTGGATACTTCTCGTTATGGTACCATTATAAGTTGAAAACATTTACTAATTTGGAAACTGAAATGAAACAAAGGATCGTCTAATTCTCATGTTATTTCCTTTCAAAACACATGCTCTTTGATTGCCACAATTGTTGGATTGTATCTTGTTTCCGGTTGAGCACTCAAAGGGTGGTGACAATGGAGTTGATAGTTTAATCCCGCATCAGGTAGAAAATGGGATCATGAGATGTAGATAATTGGAATTGGTTCAGGCCTTACATGGGAATTCTCTTTTAAGGCATATGGGCTCAATCCAATATCGCACCTCATGGGCCAATTCCGGTTCGGGTCACACCGCGTTCCCAACAAGTGGTATCAGAGCCCAAGGTTACGGGGCTGGTTTGGACAGCTCTAATTTGGTTCGAGTTCTCAAGGTGGAGTTAGAAGCATCCTCTATAAGGTGGTCTGAAGGCGGATCAGACCTAAGGTTAGAGACAACTACAGGAATTGACTTCAAAGGTGGGTCTGGCGCGTCCAAGGTGGATCAAAACGTTGTGGTTGGCACACAATGATGGTATGGATGAACGTGTCGACTCGGTTCTGTGGTCGAACGGATCGAGATGACAATATGTTGGATCTCTTAAGTGCTCGGCTGACGGTAACGAGCAAGGTGCTTGGCTAGCGGGAACGAGCAAAGGTAATCAGAGTGTGCTTGGTTACTCAGTCAGCGGAAACGAGCTAAGGTGGAGATTGTTGGATTGTATCTCGTTTCCGGTTGAGCACTCAAAGGGTGGTGACAATGGAGTTGATAGTTTAGTCCCACATCGGGTAGGAAGTGGGATCATAAGGTGTAGATAATTGGGATTGGTTCAAACCTTACATGGGATTCTCTTTTAAGGCATATGGCCCAATCCAATATCGCACCACATGTGCAACTCCGATTCAGGTCACAACGCGTTCCCAAAAACAATTATCACAACGCATTCCAATTGGACAATTAGGCCTCCCATCATCACTGAGGAAACTATTTGACAATCAGGCTTACAACAAAAGGTCGAGACTCAATCCTTAAGATATTAATTCTGTTTAAAAATATTGTCGTGGTGTCATATGGATTAAAAGTGGAAGTATAATGTAAGAAATGAGATGTGGAGACATAATTCTCCCTCATATAATTTATTCACTAATCAGGTCGGATAAGATCAGTTGGGCTGACATAATAAACCTACATGATATTTTTGTTTGCTAACATTGGTAGAAATGAAAGTCTGGAGTAGACATGAAGGGTTTGAGCCTTTGTTACCAGATATGTAGTTTCTCTAGTTTTGTGTTAGATGATCTGAAACTAAGTTTACAGCATGGTCCATAATCAAATTCTGATTTTGAATTTATACAAACCATTGTGGTGTTTTCGTGTGAAAGCTTAGCAATTCACTAAACAGGATACAAAATTGAATCTAAACAAAATAAAACTAAAATTATTGTTCTGGCCTTCAGGTTCGGCCAGTATAATATATCTGCACTTAAGGACACACCGTCGCCTCTCGTGGTGGAAGCTACAGGTCGTTTATCCCCAAGTGGTACAAACCCTTTCTATCGGATACCCCGGAGCATGACGGACCACAAAACATTCGGAAACCGTTCCCCAAACCAAGAAATCTTGCGAGAGAACCAAACAAAAGCACACAAACCAAAAAACGTCAAACACAAATCGCAGACACCGAAATTTTTACGTGGAAAACCCAAATGGGTAAAACCACGGGACGATCGAAGTTCAACCCTGAAAAGCCTCCACTAATGGAATAAAAAATACACCGACTCCTTACAAACTTCTCACCGATCCAAACGGATCAACACAATTCTTTAGAATAGAAAATAGATCACAGACAAACGAAGAACGGAGATGACGAGAAAAGAATTACCCGAAACCGATCTCCTCTTTGAAATAGCCTTCAATCTCTTCCTCTCTCCTTCCAATGTTGTAAAAGCACTCTTGCCTCCTTTTGCAATATTTTTGAGATATAAGATATATTTTAGGATTAGGAGACACATAATATATATAGCCTCAAACCCACAACTAATATTAATATTATATATAGGAATATCCAATCCAAATCCAAATCCATTGACATATTCCTATTATATGTAGGAATACTCAATTTAACTCTGGGGTATTTTTCACATAGGTTGGGAACCCCACCCACTCCAACAAATCTCTCCCTTCACAACTATGTGGAGGGGGTCGTCATCCCGACGATCCGTCTGCAGTACTCAAACTTTTTTCTTGAAATTTTTTTTGCCAACATGTCTGCTCCGTTGTCATCCGTATGAACCTTCTCAAGCGCCGCTTGCTTCTTTTCAACAACATCCCGTATTCAATGATAACGAGTATCAATGTGCTTGGATCGACTATGAAATGTCTGGTTCTTCACAAGGTGAATTGCACTCTGGCTATCACAAAGCAAAGGGTACTGCTCTTACTTTAGCCCCATTTCCTGCAGCAGCTTCTTTATCCACATCAACTCCTTGCAAGCCTCCGTCGCCGCAATGTACTCTGTCTCTGTCGTCGACTAGGCAACACACTTCTGCAACCGCGACTGCCACGATACTGTTCCACCAGCAAACATCATCACATAGCCCGAAGTCGATCGTCTCGTGTCTACATCTCCAGCCATATCAGCATCGGTATACCCAACCAGCTTCGGCTCATCACCACCAAAAGAAAGTCTCCAATTGGCAGTGTCCTGAAGATATCGTAGAATCCACTTGACCGCACTCCAATGTACCCTTACAGGATTGGAAGTATACCTGCTAACTGTGCCAACTGCGTGAGCAATGTCAGGTCTCGTACACACCATAGCATACATGAGACTCCCCACAGCTGAGGCATATGGAACCCGCTCCATATCTTTTTTCTCGTCCTCGGTAGATGGACACTGCTCCTCAGTGATCTTAAAGTGAGCCGCAAGGGGGTTACTTACTTTCTTCGACCCGTCCATCCTGAAACGCTGAAGTACCCGAAAAATGTACTTCTTTTGGGACAATGTAGCAGCTTGGACTCTCTCTCTCAGCTGATCTCCATCCCAAGAATAGTCTTCGCTGTGCCCAAATCCTTCATAAAGAAAGTCGCGCCCTGTTGGCGCTTCAATTCCGCTATCCTAGTGGCATTCCGACCCACCAGTAGCACACATCATCAACATAGAGCACTAAAATGATAAAATCATCCTCGGCAAAGTACCTCACAAATACACAGTAGTCTGACGTCGTCCATGCATAACCATGCTCCCCCATAAACGACGTCGTCTGTGGATAACCATGCTCTTACTCAACCGGCAGACCAAGTGTGACTTGCCCTTCTCACAGAATCCCTTTAGCTGCTCCATGTACAACTCCTCAAGATCACAGTGGAGGAATACCGTCTTCACGTCCATCTGCTCGACCTCCAAGTCGAAACTAGCTGCCAATGCTAGCACTACCTGAATAGACGACTGCTTGACGATTGGCGAAAAGATCTCATCATAATCTACGCCCTTCCGCTGACCGTAACCTTCAACTACCAGCCTCGCTTTGTATCGAGGCCGAGTAGCATCATTTGTCTGCTTTACTCTGAACACCCATCGATTTTTCAAAGCCTTCTTGCCCTTTGGCAACCGCACCAGATCATAAGTGGAGTTGTCCTGTAAGAAACACATCTCCTCCTGCATAGCCTACATCCACTCCTGCCTATGTTCGTCTTCCATAGCCTCTACAAAACTTTCGGGCTCTCCCTCGTCAGTCAGTAGCACATACTCATCTGGTGAGTATTTTGTAGATGGTCGACGCTCTCTATCACTCCTCCTCAACGAAACCACCGATGCTGACTGTATATCAACAGCCTCCTCCCCTTCAGGAATTGCCTCCTCAGCATGCTCATCCTCCTGAGGGTCACCCTGACCACCATCAGCAGGCTGATGATCAAGGTTGGAAAGACACACTATTTTGCTTTTCCGCCAAACAATATGTACATCTCTCCAATTTTGTAGACTTTAGCCCTGGAATCACTTTTCTATTCACCAAATAGGTCATCCCTTTCTCGCTGATATGGTTGAGCCGCCTGTACCATAACTCAGTAAACGCATTAGTAGCTATGTTCACCTCATGTGCCCCATGTGCGCTCCCTTCCATATAATAGAGTTCGGACTTCTTGCTTCCTCTGGCAATCACCATCGAACCTCTGGAAAGCTTCCACTGACCGTTCCCGAAGAGGTTGAAGAAACCCTCTTCATCCAACCTTCCAACCGACACCAGGTTGAAATGGATATCAGGGACATGACGGATATATTTGAGAACAAGAACTACACTCGTCTTTGTCCTCAAATGCACATCTCCAACAGCAACAGCTTTCGACACATCTCCATTGCCCATCTTCAACACTCCACAGTCACCTATTGTGTAAGTAGCAAATAGTATCTTGTTGTGAGATACGTGCGCTGAAGTACCTGAGTCCACCAGCCAAGAGTTGTCATCGCAGGCGAGGTTCATGACAACTTCATCACCTACAATGATCGCATCGCCTCCATGTACTAAGGCCGCCGCTGTAGTGTTCTCGCCTTGCTTCCCCTTGTCGTCCTTCTTCTCCCTCTTCCAAGCGAAACATTCTGCTTGATGTGGCCCTTCTTGTTACAATGGTAACACTCCGAGTCCTTGTATCGACCCTTGGACTTGCTCATGCTCTTATCTCTGCCACCACCTGGATCCCTGCTCTTGCTCCTTCCACGGCTCTCTGAAACTAGAGCATCTGAGTGGGATGTGGATGAAGTGCCCTGAGAACGTCTCCGCATCTCTTCATTCAATACCCCACTCTTGGCAAACTCCAGACTAACTACGTCTTCCGGAGCAGAAGCGATCATAGACATTCATACGGTTTCTCACGGGTCTGGCAATGTACACAGCAACCATAGTCCCTGTACTTCGTCGTCGAACTTGACTCACATCGAGGATAGCTAGTCCACCACGTCCTGGAACTCACTCAAGTGATCCGTAAAAGACGCACCATCTTTGTACCGCAGACACATCATCATTCGGATCAGGAACAACTTGTTTATCCCGGTCTTCTTCGCATACAAAGATTCCAGTTTATCCCACAGTGTCTTCGCGTGCTCAATATTGGCAACGTGATTGTACACGTTCTCGTCAACAAACTGCCTGATATATCCACACACCTGTATATACTCGAACTTCCAGTCCTCTTCGGATTTGTCACTGGGCTTCTCAGACGCAAATACTGGAAGATGAAGCTTCTTGACGAACAACACATCTTGCTTCGCCAATAATGATAGTTGGTACCGTTCAGGTTTACCATGCGCACCGGCTCCGCGTCAATCTCTCCTCCGTGGTTTGCATGTCAACTCCTGACCTCTCTGAACTCCAGAACCTGGCTTTGATACCACTTTGTTGGGAACAAAAGCCCAAAAACTGTTCTCCAAACCAAGAAGCCCTGCGAAAGAACCGAGCAAAAGCACACAAACCAAAAAACATCAAACACAAATCGCAGACACCGAGATTTTTATGTGAAAAATCCAAAAGAAAAAAACCACGAGACGATCGGAGTCCAACCCTGAAAAACCTCCACTAATGGAATAAAAAATACACTGACTCCTTACAAACTTTTCACCGGTCGGATCACTACAACTCTTTGGAATAGAAAATAGATCACAAACAAACGAAGAACGGAGATGACAAGAAAAGAATTACCCAAAACCGATCTCCTCTTCGAAATAGCCTTCAATCTCTTCCACTCTTCTTCCAATGTTGTAAAAGCACGCTTGTCTCCTTTTGCAATATTTTTAAGATATAAGATATATTTTAGGGCTAGAAGACACCTAATATATATAGCCTCAAACCCACAACTAGTATTCCTATTATATATAGGAATACCCAATCCAAATCCAAATCCAAATCCAAATCCATTGACATATTCCTATTATATATAGGAATATCCAATCCAAATCTAAATACATTGACATATTCCTATTATATGTAGAAATACACAATCCAAATATATTGAGGTATTCCTATTATATGTAGGAATACTCAATTCAACTCTGGGGTATTTTTCACATAGGTTGGGAATCCCACCCACTCCAACAGTTATGTTTCTTTCTTCTAAAAAAAATAACAACCATATATAGGTCTTGGTCCCAAGGCACTAGTCTAGTGGTAGTGTTGGGGGGCACTCTGGGTTCGAATTTTCCCTCGGACGGCTGGGTGGCTTATATAGCCACGGTACGACTCGGAGAAAAAAACACAAAAAAAAAAACATATATAGGTCTTGCCCAAGAACATCCCCATAATGGGCCATAAACCAAAATCATGAAATCATACAATAAATAACATTAAACGGGCAACAATAATACCTTAAAAACCAAGTGTTAATGAGCCAAATGGCTTAGGGGCTGTTTGGATGGAGGGAAGTGTGCAGAAAGTGGTCAGATTCTGCCACTGTTCACTGAAACTGCTCGCAGTTGCAGCGTTTGGTTGACGCTGCAACTCCTCCCATGAGTGTCTTTTCTCTGACACTTCCGCTTGTTGTGCCCGCGGTGGCCGTGGTGCCTCCAGCGTTGTTGGTGACCATTTGTGAATTTTTTTTGTTAATTTATGGATTGATGTGACTTTTGGGTTGGATTTGGTAATTAAATTGGTGATTATATAGGAACTGTTTGGTTGGTGATTATACCTGACGTCCAAACACTGAAATTCGTTCTCTTCATGTGCATATATTTAAACACATTTTAAAATGTCATACATTTTGCAGGTATCACTTTTACACTTTTAATGTGTTACTTTTATAGAAACGGTCAGAACATTAAAAGTAAATAAAGTCTCATCCAGATTCATATCTGGGTTCCAGATTCGTAACGGCCAAACAAATAAAAATAAAAAGACTTCTAGGATCGCTGATCCAGATTCAGCAAGGCAAGACTATCTTCCTTGACCAAATAAAGCCAAAGCCAAAGCCCAAGCCGCCCTTGCTCGGCACGGCACGGCACGGTACGCGGGTGTGTGGTCCAAAATCTCCTTACCCCAACTCAACTAGGTCCATGAAGGGATACAACATTTATATGGAGTAGTTGAGTTATCTATTAAACGTGGGACTAAAAACAACCACCATTCAGAAACGAATGCATAGGAAACACAAGATACATATGAAAAAACCCCAATAAAATTCAACTTTTGTTATTTCAAAATACAACAATCCTCCCCAACGGCAAATTTCAGAAATACTTGCAAAAATAATTTGACGATTCTATTCAACTAAGCATTTGGTACAAATGGCGAATTTTTTTTGATTTACACTTAGTAACACTTGTTGACACCTAAGGAGACCATGATGACAGAATCTTGAAGCAAGGCTCCTTTATCAAGTTTTAATAAGGTACGGCTTAGTAGGCCCAAGTTATTGGATCAAGCGGGCTAGTGCTATAAAGGCTATGCACCTAACCTTTTCATGAGGGTTATTAGAGATCCGTCAAGTTCCCAAAACCGCAGTTAGACGGTGCCCCTTACATAGGTACATCCTCCAAGGATACATATGATTGGTCTTGTATCATGTGGCTTATGCTCAGATCTATCATCCTCTACCTGATCTTATGAACATAATGCACAACACCATAGGGATGCGGTTGGAGTGCCAACTCCTAAGGAGAGGACTCCTCAAAACGTGCATCAATGTGAATTACCAGTCTGGCATGTTTGTCCCATTGAAAAAACTTTTAGGATCGTAGACCCGGACCCGACAAGGTTATCTTCCTTGACCAAATAAAGCCAAACACGGAGCTCGCACGTGTGTCGTCTAAAATCTCCTTGGGCCCAACTCAACTAGGTCCATGAAGGGATCAAGGTTTGCAGTATCAGAATCGGTATCGGACCATTCCTATAAGTATCGAGATCTGCGGTATCGCCATTATCGGCAGTTTCGAATCGAAGTATCAAATTTTTTTGGTATAGTAATTATTAATATTTTAGAAAATATATTGTATACATTTAGGCATAATTTTAAGTGTTTTCAGTGTTATTTCTTAGTAATTTTGAAATTGAATGAAATAGTAGTCACCATTACCGATTGATTTACATGCAATAGATAAAATTTCTTCTTTTACATGATTTTACAACCTTGCTATTGTTTTACATCATTGCTGATTGGTCTTTTTGTTCAATTTTTTTTTGTCGAATTGACCGAAAAAGAGACCCGCAATGTCGATCAGTATCGGATATCGATCGGGACATTGCCAAATTGTATCGGCATCGGCCGTACCGGATCGGTATCAACCGAAACTGCAAACTATAAAAGTGATACAACGTTTATATGGAATAGTTGAGTTGTTTGCCTATCCAATGTGGGACTAAAAATAACCATTCAAAAACTAATGCAGAGAAGAAATAAGATACATTGAAAAACCCCAATGAAGTTTACCTTTTTTTCTTTCAAAATACAACACCCATAGAGACTTACTAAGACAGGAATTAAGAGAAAAACAATTGAACTAAATTAGCACCTATTCAATTATGTTCTGATCAGGTGAAGGTTGGCAGAATGGCAGGCCATGTGGAAATTGCCACCCTTCAGAATAGAAGACTGTTGCATACATATGGACATCGTATGATTTAGAGAATAACTTTAAAAGAAATTGAGAACTAATTGAACTAAATTATATGCTAGGAACCAAGGATACTCCAAAATCAACCATGTGCATGTTGTGTTATGTGGGGCATGACGCACTCTGAAATAAACTAGGACACACTAGAGCGTTGTTGTGTCCATGTAGCCGCGTTTGTACCTTGTCGTGTTATATTTGTGTCTGTTAGATTTTGAACACAGGAGCATCCTTTAAGTAATTTTCTTGCTTCTGGTATAGAAGCATACTTTGTGAATGTAGTATAACTCTCCAATAAACATTTCCTACTCTCACAAGAGAAGTAGAGAACCCGTTACCAGTAAGCTCTCCTCAAAAATTAGGAAGTAGAAGCTTTTTCAATGGATTTATGCAATCTATTGAAGGCATGATTTCTTGACTTCTCCCTCGATCCCTGGTGTTGCGTCAAAAAGATTACGGAGATCCTCTTATATTTAGCATCTACTAGGTGGATTCAGTGCAAAAACATCACATACCATAGAGTAAATTGTTCTTTATGCATAAGAAAGAAATGAGATCCAAAACCTATAGCACGAATGATATAATCAACAACTGAAACATGCAAATCACTAGGAAGCTATGTTGCACGGACACACTAGATGGTAACCATATAGTATTGTATCTGTACCGTCAGTTGTGGATCTTCATGGGGACCTAACAGCCCAACCCCACCCCCCATCTCCAACCCACACACAACCCCGGAAAGTAAATTTCAATCTTGAAGCTTACCCACTTCAAAAAGAATTATGCGTACTCCCGTGGAGACTTGCGGCTGTGTCAGGTCCCCCAAAATTATTCTTTGTTTCTTGTAGCTTGACCCCTCAGGAAATTTGTTTCAATATCCCGTATCTGTATCCGCATTCATGTTAGGTGACTACTATTGTACCTATTTGAAAATGTTTGTATCTCATATATGTATTGTCATTTTTCCATGTATGTGTCCGTATTCACAACATAGCTCAGAAGAAATTTAATGAATCATGACAACAAACATATACAGAAGAAAACCTGTTGGGCAGCAACTTCACGTGGAGGAAATTCAAAAGATGGATTGCAGTAAGTGTTGTCCAAGTAGAGAACATCCACACTATCTCCTCCTATCGCCTCAAGAAGTGTTTTCTTCCCCAAGTGTGCCCTCTCGCTGGTAGACTCCCATCGAAAATCCCCTGTATAAAGCACACATCCAAACTCCCCTCTGAACAGGTACATAACAGCACCTGCCAATGTCAAAATTTTAAGTGAATCACACTGAGCTATGACAGACTGATAAAATTCAAAAGTTGAAACTAACCATAAAATATACAAGAAATAATCTTTTTTTTCTCCATGAAAGGACCAACTAATTTAACTAGGACTCACAGGTATAAGAAAAAGAGAGTTGTCTAATTCTCTGAAACATCAATCTGGCTTCTTAATGTTAAATAATATAAATAAATAAACCCCATTCCTCACCAATACTTTTTCCGTAGTGGTAGGGACTTTAACATGGTCTCAGAGCAACCCAGGCTCCATATCTCCTGAGCACATTATAAGCGGATTTTACAAAGAAAGAAGTTATACTGCTATTGAATCTAGAAGGACTCTAACATGGTATTCGACATGCGGGGTCATGTTGAATAATATAAATAAATATAAACCTCATCCCTCACCAACATTCTATTGTAGTAGTGGTAGGGATCTTAAGTATTACCAATATGTAGAACGCAATTTAACATTAGACCAACGGGAAGCTGGAAGTAGCATCCCGTTGCAGGCACATGTTTACATTTTGTTATGAGTTGTCAAGTCATAGTCACTCCTCACCACATATTCTTTTCGAGCATCGGCTCTAAATCAGAGAGTATACTGTCTCCATTTCTCTTTATCTCTTATAATATATCAATCAAGGTCAAGATGATAGAACACGATTTTAAATGGTTTGGCCATGTGCAGCTGGACATGATGGCACACTAGTCAGAGGTGGGTGATAACAATTGAAAGTCACTAGACCAAAGGATAGATTACAGTACATGAACTGATGAAGGAAAGATAAACATGATGCTTGTTAAGTTGATGGAGGAAACTGCCTTATTAGGAACCTTTTGGTCGTGAGGAAATATAATCATGAAAAATTGGATTTGTGAGATAATAATTTCCGAAATTGTAACTCAGATTTCTGCTGTTTGGTTGACGTGGTAATAAAATAATAACAAGGAATTCCTGTTCCAGCATGTTTAGTTCGAGAGATTGAAACATACTTCTAATGTTTAAATTGATGAAACCATTGGTAGCTGCAAAAAGATTAGAGGAATTAGTTTTCACATGCTTTGGAATCCCGATTCCTAAATATGAAATGAATGAATTTAGGCCAATTCCTGAAATTGAGATTCATACAAAATCCCAATATTAGAACAAAACTAATGGTATAAGACCCCGGCTGGGTGACAGAAGATCAGTGGATCGAGCCACGGGGGCGTATTATTCCTTCCATTTATAAATGGTGAGAGTTGGGGGGCAGTGGGCCCAAAAGGCATGCAATGCAGTGTGCTCAAAAGTCCCGAGCGTTACGCCGGGCCACGTGCGTTATGCCGGGAGTTAAAAAAAAAAGAACAAAACTGACCATCTTAAGAGTTTGCATGCGGTAATGTCACTTCTATGCGGTGAGATATACATTTCCCAATCCAATTTGAAAGAGAGAAAATTCAAACTTGGGGACAACAAAAGAAGATGCTCAATGAGGATAGTGAAACACTTGTAAACATTCCCAGCTATAACGAATCATATAATCTGCTAAAAACCAAATGTTGTTAAATTTTGGTCCCATTTCTGTGTTTATTAGCATCAATAAGAATTAAACCAGTTCCAATTCCATGACTTGGAAGTTTACAACAATATAGAAACAAATAATTTGCTTAAAAGGAACCAAACTTTGTTAAATTCCATTATGTTCCTCACAATTCACAAAAAGTTCTTCTAATCAACAACGACGAGAATCAAACTGGTCCCTGGTAAATGAACCCAAATGAACCAAATAATTTTCAAGAGGTAACACAAATCTCAAGAAACACAATTTGTCAATACTTATAGTTTGAGATTCATTTATGTCTTCTAGTTAGCATTAATAAGAATCAAACTAGTTCCAAGTCTATCACTTGGGAACCTTCTGGCCTACAAAGATTAAAAAATTGTTCATAAAAATTCGAACTTTGTTAAAGTTGGGTTCCATTTCGTTCTTCACGAAAACAAATGCTTCTGATTAACATCAAATAAGAATCAGACTAGTCCCAATAATTTCATAAGAAGTACATTAATAAACTCAGATGAATCAAAAACAATTTCAATTTCTCAACAGATACCAAATCAGATCTCAAGTTTTTTTTTTCCCGGTGCTCGTCAAGCTCCACTTGAAAACATTCCAACTTAGGTGTCATGTATGTGCCACGTAAACTAGGGAACACTAATCAACGCCGTGTATGTATCTTGTCCCACTTCTGTCCATGCAAGATACCTACAAAATTTCAATCAACTTTTTTACAGAACCAAACTTTGCTAAATTTGGGTTCCATTTCATTCTTCTGATAATACGGGATTCTAATCAACATGAACAACCCAAAGGAATCAAACAACATATCCCAAAGCAGATCTCAAGAAACACCAATCTATCAGTACTTAAGTCTGAGCTCCATTTCTTTTTGCCTCTAATTAGCATCGATAAGAATCAAACTATTTTCCTTATTTCCAGTTCTATCACTTGAAGACATTCCAAACCTACAAAATATCAAATAGTATCTTAAAAAAAAGATTCAAAGTTTGTTAGATTTGGGATCCAGTTCAATCTTCATGATTACAAGTGTTTCTAATTGACATCAATAAGAATCAAACTAGTTCAACAACCTCATCAGAACACATCTACGAACTCAAATCGGATCAAACAGTTTGCAAACTCCGAAAATAGGGTGTTCAAACATAGCAAGTGCTTCTAATTAACATCAATTCCAAAGCAGATCTCAAGAAACACCAATCTATCAGTACTTAAGTCTGAGTTCCATTTCTTTGTGCCTCTAAGTAGCATCGATAAGAATCAAACTATTTTCCTTATTTCCAGTTCTATCACTAGAAAACATTCCAAACCTACAAAATATCAAATAGTATGTTAAAAAAAAGATTCGAAGTTTTTTAGATTGGGATCCAGTTCAATAAGAATCAAACTAGTTCAACAACTTCATCAGAAACACATATACGAGCTCAAATTGGATAAAAGAGCTTGAAAAGTCCGAAAATAGCTAGGGTGTCCAAACATAGCAAGTGTTTCTAATTAACATCAATTTTCCAACAGGAGAGGAGAGTAGGAATTACCGGGACAGTGGTGGGCGTCGACGACGGTGACGACGAGCCGGACCTCGGCTCCGGTGAGCGGAGAGGCGACGGTGAGGGCGGAGGTGGAGCCCACATGGAGGCCCCTGAGGAGGGAGGCGTCGAAGCCGGGGAACTTGGTGGGGAGGAGGCTGGCGGTGGTCGGGGAGCAGAAGAGCGGGCCCCTCGACCAGGACGGGGAGAGGCCCCGGGTGTGGTCGGCGTGGAGGTGGGTCAGGAAGTAGGCCTGGCTTTGCTCCGCCCATCGGTCGATCGATATCAAACCCTTCTCCATTCCTCTACTTCTTCTTCTGATCTAGCTTAGCTAGGGTTTTTCATTGGCGGGAAGAAGAGGGATTTTTGAAATTTTGGGGGGAGTGGTGGGAGTTTTTCTTCCCCTGTTTTTTTTTTTCATCCAGACAAAGAAAAAAAAAATTAGTTTTACTTTCATTTTACTTCCCTCAAATTTTTTTTTTCTCAAATTTTTTTTCCTCTCCTCCCAAAAGTATCAGACCTCTTTTGGTTCACGAAAAGGTTATTTCCTTTAAAAAATTACAATTCCTATTTTTTTTTTTTTGGTATTTAGAAAGGTCCGACAAATTGAAAAAAAAAAAATGAATAACTGATGGTGAATAAGTAAATCCATGAAGTGACTGGAGAATCATTTTTTCTCCTATTTTTTTTTTCCTTGTAAATTAATTTATTTTTCTGTTTATTTTCTTTAACATCCAAACAAAAAAAAATAAACGACTTTCCTTGCGAACAAAACTTGGCCTTAGGGTGATTGGGAAGAAGTATTTTGAATGTGTGTGACGAATGGATTCGATTAATGGATCCATCTAGTTTCATAAATCTAACAACATGTTGTTGAATTCTATGGAATTTGAGATTTTTTTTCATATTCTGGTGTTTGTTTGGTGGAATTTAATATGTTTAGTTGGATGAAGTAGAAGGATCCAAAGAAAATTTCGACAATTTTTACAAGTTTTGAAACGAATTTAGTGTCCGATTCGTTCCATAAAATAAACATATTTAGAAGTTGGAATCCACTAATGACCTTTCAGAAAACATTAGCACACACCAACATATTCCCGAATCAAAAGCTAACGCTAGAATAATTGGTGGAATTCGAAAAAGTCAACCATTATTAAATGTCGTTTCTTCCATTAGTAATAATATAATAAAAACAAAAACGGTCCACTCATAAATTAAATCTCATATACTCTCGATACCCAAAATTGGAAGACTAGAATTTGGCTTGTGATAAAGGCACTAGAAAGAACACTCAGGACAACCAATATTTTAACCCCTAAAAGTTACAAGTTTGTCACTCATAAAACTTGTGTAGGGCTACTCATACCAACCTATATAAGTTAAAACCATTTCTTCTCTTTCTTTTTCACCTTCAAATGAAGAATCCATCATTCTCTCCAAGTCCTAAAACCTAAACTTAATTGTTGTGGTCCCAAGTGGAAGAAAAATCTGATTTGGTGAATTTTCAACGAATATTCTGTGTTAAATTTGGTATATCTTCGATAACATACGATGAATAACTTTTTCAAGCATTCGATTGTCACCAAATTATTGAGTTTTATTCGACTATTGTAGGAGCCATGCACGAAATTCTCTTCGATGAAGAAGTCGGATCATGCAATCCATTAAATGTGCACTCCTCTCCTTCCGAAGAACATGTCGGTTGTCCCGAAGCACCTACGGTACGCAAAATGACAACCCTATTTCGATAGTCACCAGTCATCGTGTATGAACTGTATAAATTACGACAGCCTATATAAATATAGGACTATCATAAATTCAACAGTCCTATATAAATATAGGATTGTCATAATTTTGACAGTCCTATATACTATGTGGACTGTCAAAATACTGACAGTCCTGAAGATAAAATGCTGAACAACATATTTTCTTCAAGACTGTAAATTTTTTGATAGTCAATACATTAGTCTGTACAAATTATAACAGTCCTAATTTGGACTGCCAATTATTTGAAGTTATTAAATTTTAAATTATTTTATATTGGTTATAGGACCAACCTTGTACAGATGTTGTGGTACATCCTGCTATTGGAGTTGATGTGGAGAATGTATTCTCAACGGATATTCGATTTATATCACATAAAGAAGCATTAGATTGGTACAGAGAAGTTGGAAGACGATATAACATAGTCATTGTTATTGCAAGATCGATCAGATCTCGGCCGGGCCAAAAATATTTAGAGCTGGGTTGGGAAAGAGGAGGTGCGTTCAGGCACCATCGGACAAAAAATTTGTCGTTGAAAAAAAAGTCCCTAAGAAAAACGTTGGGACGAGAAAATGTGGTTGTCCATTTAAGGTGTTGATTGTAAAAGTAGAAGATGTGAAGTGGATAGTCGAAGTTAAGAATGGAATACACAATCATCCTATTCCAGAGACACTTACGGGTCATGCCTACATGGCACGGTTGAACAAGGATGAGAGAAAGTTGGTTGAAGAATTGTCCATTTCCGGAGTTGCACCCAAACAAATTTATTTTGCCGTGCGACAAAAAGAAGATGAGAATAAGTCAAACATGATGACGATCTATAATACTTTAACTAGAGCAAAATGTAATAGTATGAAAGGAAGAATGTTGATGCAGCAAGTATTGAAGTTGCTTGGCGAGCATCACTATGTGGAGTACCATAGAAGACATCCATAAAATGATGAACTCCTTTCAGTGTTTTGGGCTCATCCTGATTGCACACACTTGGCTAGGTCCTTCACAGACGTATTGGCCCTTGATTGTACATATAAGACTAACAAGTTCAAAATGCCTCTTTTTTACATTGTTGGATTTACGTCTACGGGAAAAACATTTTCAGTCGCTTTTTATTTTATGCAGAGTGAGACAGTTGAGGATTACACTTGGGCGTTGAGAAAACTATAATCCCTTTACACAGGATACAAAGAGCCGTCTATTTTTGTTACCTACAGAGAATATGCCCTGATAAATTATATAGATATTATATTTTCTCATGTGCATAGACTACTATGCACTTGGCATATAAATCGAAATATCCAAGCTCAATGCAAGAGCAAATTTGAAAATATGGATGGTAAAATCGACATGCTTTGCTTCGAAGAATTCTACAGTGATTGGAGTCTTGTATGGTGTTGTATGGCGAGCAAGTACTAAAGACAGCTACGACACAGTATGGTATATGTTCAAACAAAAGTGGGAGACGAGTAATCCGACATACATTTCTTATATCAAAGATACTTGGCTAGAACCACATAAAGAATAATTCGACTTAGCATGGACGAACATGGTGAAGCATTATGGCACAATCACTATGAACCGGGTCGAAGGATCACACTCAAGTTTAAAAAGATATCTACGGTCATCGGTCGATAATTTTGTCTCCGTTTGGCAATCGATTTATTTGATAATTATTTTCTCGGTGAACGAGATTGTAGCATCATTTGAGACGAGCCTCGATATTGCAAAGCATGAATACAAGCATGAATACCTCTTGGATGCTTTAATCCATGTAATATCTCATAAGGCATTGGGCTTATTGTTTGAGGAGATTGGTAGGTCGAAGTTCGTTGGTTTTGATCCCGAGGTTTACGGTTGTTCATATTGACATTCACTCGGCCTTCCTTGTGCACATGAGATTAACTAATATTGTCGTCAATCTATATCCATTCCAATAGATGTTGTTGATCAACGTTGGAGATAGTTGTCGATCATGCCGACGGTGAGTGTTCACTATAATTTCTTTTCTTTGCCACAAGTGAAACTCCTTCACGCAAGGTGGTGTGTCGCATCAGAACCGGAGAGAAAATCCATTGAGGTTAAAATCCAAGAAATTATAGTCCCCGCAACAACTCGATTGCAAGAGCCATCTATTGTTCGAGCTCTTAAGGGAAGACCACACTCAAGAATCAGTAGAGCACAAAAAAAGGAGGTGGAGTCAACTAAAAGAGATTATCCTTGTTTGAACATATTGAACACAATTTAGAGCAAGTTGAGTCAAAGTCGGTTATCGAAAGTGTGATAATTTCAAAAAGAAAGAGTAAGCTAACTATTCGAAGGGGGAAGAAACAGAAAATGTCACTACCACATTTCTAGAATAGGAGCTTTATTGTCATTTACCATATTTATTTTATTGTGTTAATATATTGCATGATATATATAATATACATATTATATTATGTTCATTAATGCATGGGTTAGTGGACTAGACCTAAAAATCCAATAGATAAACCCCTACCCTTTTAAATTAGTAATTAGTTTAATCCCTCAATGAATGTATGACTAAACCCCCTTAATTAATTAGTTCTTCATGACAAGCCATGAAGGGCAAATTAGACTTTATGCATTAGAATCCCTAACCCTAACCCTAGCCTATAAAAAAAGAGGGAGCCTCCCTCAAGCCACTCTTCATTCATGAGAAAAATCCTAAAAATAGCCTCAAGAAAAACCCCCTTCCTTTCCTCAAATTTTAGAATTTCTAGCCCTATATCCGTCAATCTTCCCTCATTCAAGGAGACCTAGAGGCTTGGGCACAAGGAGACTTGGAGAAGTAGAAGTTACATTGGAAATCCATCTCCCAATAGGTAAAAATCTAGAAAACCTCATTTTAATTCTGTTTTAATTAATTGTTTGGCCATTAGGAGCCCATCAATTGATTTAGGGATGACTCTTTTGGTTTCATGATGATTTTCTATGGTGTCATAGATGTATTTGGATTTTTGTGATCCAAGGATGTATTTTCCCCAAATTTTCGTATCAATTAATCATGCATATATGTATATGTGTATATTTATGGATTATACGTAGAGGTTTAATTGCATTTGGGGAGTTATGCATGAGTAATCATGTGTATCCTATTTTTGGCATACTAGGTGTTTGTAGAAATGCTTAATAGGAAGAATACCTATTCATATGACCTAGTTTCTTATGCATCTTGTAAATATGAATATATATATATACGTATTATTGTTTTTGTGTAACTATGAGTGGTTGCACAGTCGGGTTCCTCACTGTGAGTGCTTGGATTCAGTGTAGGCGTGTTAGCCGTGTGAGAGTTGTGTACCTGTGATGGAGAGAAGGGGATTTAAGTGCTTGTGTGAATGTATCAGTGTGTTTGTGTGTGATAGTGTTGTGCATCAGTAGAGTGTAGTGAGTGAGCGGAGTGAGTATCACTGTGTCAGTATCAGTAGGTATAGTTTTACTCAGTTTAGTGTATCAGTGATGCGAGAGTGTGTGAGTATATAAGTGTCTGTGTGAGGGTGCTGTATTCCAGTGCAGTGTGTGCTTCATGTTGCTGTGCAATAAGTGTCTTTGACCGTGAGTTATTTGATTTGTGTACGTATTTGGTATTGTATTAAAAAGGGGGGTGCTCGATTGACAGTGATATTGGTGTGTTGATATTGGATGATAACTTGAGTTGTGTAGAGAGAGTATCGGGTTTCTTCAGTCCCTGTGCAGTGAGCATCAGTGAAGCCACTGTGCTTTGGTTGTGTGTAGTCGGGTTTTACAATGTGCATGTGCACTGAGTATTAGTGTATCAGTGTGAATGAGTGTGTGAGTGTATCAGTGAGTGTCAGTGGTAGTGTGAGTGAGGGAATTCAATGCAGTGGTGGTTTGTGTTAATAGTATAGTTGTGTGTCTCAGAGTATCAGACATAGTGGGTTATTGTGAAATAGGGTATTCCTTCTATGCAATTTCAGAGTTTATGTAACAGTGTGGTCTTGTGTTATTAGAGGGAGTATTATTCTTGGGTCAGTGTTGATGTATGGTATCAGTCCACTGCTAGGGCAGTGGGTTGTTGTGCAATGGTAAGGTATCAGTTAGAGTTGGGATTTTGGTGAGGGCATAAGAGTTGTGCAGTGTCGATTTTTTTTTAGCATCCCTGTGTATCAGTATCAGTGAGAGGGAGTTGTGTGGAGTAGGGGATGAGTATCAGGTGTTTGCTTTTGGGTGTGCCACAGTGCTCATTCCAGAGCAGTGGATGGAAGCTAGTAGTGCTACAGATTAGTACATAACGGAGTATCCAGATTAGTGTAAGCACCATGTGGAGTACTTGTGCAGGATACTACAGGGAGTGCATCAGATTTTTAGTGTAAAAGGTGAAGTGTTGAGGGTGTGAGTTACTTGATTATAGTTAGTATCAGTAGCAGTTTTTGCATCTATGGCAGATTTTATTATATGGTTGCCTGTGTGTTGCCTCTATAGGGCAAAGCACATCAGTTTGGTTTTACTGCCTATTGCAGATTTTGCCTTACCTATTTGCATATTCCAGTACAGTTTTTGCAGCACTATTGGATACTTAGTGTTAGTTGTTAGTTGTGGGTATCATATATTCTATATGTTTGTAGAGATCCTGGATATCCTAGCTAGTTTTAGTTTTTGGGTAATGTTGAGTATTCTGGGGTTTCAGTGTGAGGTATGTGTGTATTAGTATAAAATATAAGTAGTAGGTAATACTAAGTAAAATATTAAGGTACTATATATATATTAAGGTATTATGAGTTATGGTTAGTATGAGCCTAAATAAATAATTATAAGTGTATAGCATGGTAACTAGTATGGACCTAGTTTTGGCCTAAAATTGCATTTCAACATAGTTAATGACATTGTCCTCCTAGAATACCAATTGACACTATTATTTCATATATTTAGGTCTGTGTGACTCCAGTTTGGACATCGATCCTCGTACCTTGCTCAGGACCACAGTCGAGTATATTCTCAGACATTTTTTTATGTTGATTATTCTATGATTCTAGTTGTATAGTATACTTGATTCTGACACTGTGGATACACGGGCTAGTATCATAGATACCTGTCATGAGGAGTCGTGATTGGAATCCATCGTGCTAGCTGGGGACGGGAAAATATCAGCAGATTATGTGATCATACCCCACTTTACATGCATCATAGCTCACTCCACATATCACATAGGGTGTAGCCTGACAATTTATATGCCTCATAGCCTGTTATATATGATTAGTCTGACTATTTCCCGCATCATAGCTAACCATATGGTTAGCCTGACCTCACATGTATCATAGCCAATCATATATAACAAGCTTGATCTTGTCCTAAGCCGATCACATAATAAACTGATATTTCAACCACTTAGTTAGAGATTCCATTTTTTTATTCCAGTTCACTTATTCTAGCATTCTCATATTTCTATTCATTGCTAGTTTATACTATTGCTGATTATATATCTTTCTAGTATTACATATTTTTAGTATTTCTTCATCTTGTATATTTTCTTACACCGTCTTATAGTTTTGTCAATATAAATAAAACTACTGTTTAGTGCTTGTGCTTTGCTCCAATCCTGACTAGATAATATTTTTCAGAGGACCTTGAGGACTTATGTCCTACTCACTATGGCCCAGGCGTAGAGGGAGACTACGTACCAGAGATCTTAGAGGAGTCCCTCTCCTTAGAGGAGACACCACCCACGGGCATTTAGACAGTTCTATTTATGTATTATTTGTTCTAAAACCTTAGACTTGGATTGTATTTATGTTGAGACTATTGTTGAGACTATTTATGTTGGACAACTAGACTCTAGATTACTGTTGTATTTTTGAGTTGTTGTGCTTGACTTATGTCAGTACTTCCTTATCTTTATATCTCATCGTGCCATTTATTCCTATAGTTATTGTGATTGAGTATGTTATGAATTGTTGATCAATGTTTTATTCATTGTCCCCCTTATGGAGTTGAGATCATTGACATGTTATGAGTTATATTTGGTAGTCTTGAGACCTAGACATCGTTCTACCGCCGATGCCGCGACGTAGGCTGGACGTACCCACGGCTCATGCCAAATTTCTGGGTATGGGTCGTAAGAGAAAATGAACGATGCAGTCACGGCCGAGGGTTTAGATAACTTTTCTGATTCATACAGTCTATACATTCAAAATTTTCTACCGGAGATACGGGATTTTATTTGGTCTATTGTTGATGTTCCTAAGGATGGCCATTGTGGATTTTATGTAATCGCAAGACATCTTGGCTATTATGTTGAAGCAGGATGCAGACAGATTGGGAAAGAGTTGTACGCGGAGTTGGAGTCTCGTCTTCCTTTCTACAGGCAGATACTCGACGAAAAAATTATTGGAGATTTGTTCACAAGCATACCTTGTACTGACACAGTTATCGGACCAGACCATTACATGGATGTCCCGCCTGCTGCATACGTATTCTCTAATAGGTTAAGATACCTATTGTAATTATCTTAAAAGGCATTAACAATACTTTTTTTCCAATGTGAGCTCCCCCTGCCGAACACAGACTATCCAATCTATGTTCAATAGGGCTTGTCGGACAATACTTTGTCATCCCGAGGTTGATCGGTCATTCTTCTATTCCTCCACCTTCTACGCTTTGGTATAAACACGCACCGGAGGAAGTGATTGCATGGATGACACCCTACATGGATGCAATTGCTGCCTATAAGAAGATGAAGGATCCCAAAATCTTGGCTAAGGACTACTTTGATATTCTAATCGATTGATACATCTTATACTTTTCTATCATTTTGTACTTTTGTATGCAATAGAAATGGAATATAACATCTTTTACTTTTGTAGCGTGATAGTGCAATAGATAGTGACTATGAAAGAAATGAAATGAAGTACTGTATGTTGTGCAATGAGTCCTGGATGTTGAGCTTTGGTATCTTTTTCAACTATATATATATATATATATATATATATATATATATATATGTTGAAAGTTCTATTTTTTAATAGAAAAAACTAGGACTGTCAAGATTTTGACAGTCCCAATAGCTATTAGGACTGTAAAAATTTTGACTGTCCTAGTTTTAATCCCCTGTCCTTCCTCATATATATAAAAGTTACAAAACATAACCAATCAAAACTAGGACTGTCAAGATTTTGACAGTCCTAGTTTTAATTTCATGTCTTCACACACACACACACACACACACATATATATATATATATCCAGAACTGTTACAGCCAACTTCAAAGATATGTAAATGTTTACAAAACATAACCAACCAAAAAACTCGAAACACAAAGTTACGGCCAACTTTAAAGTTTAACATGTCAAGATTACAATCCAAAAAACTTGAAACACAAAATGTAGCAAAATACTCGACAATACCCCATGGCCTGAACTTCATACCGTCTCTTTGTACGTTGCTCGCTATTTTCCAAGAAAGAAAAATCTTCGGTGTTATCGATGTGATATAGCTCCTAATTGATTTCTATATAATTCTCACCCTGGCAACTGACGAGATTTCTTTCCAACTTCTTCGCTTTCCTAGGCTATTTATGACAATACATAAAATTTGTTAGATTATAAACATTTACATATCTTCAAACTGAAAGTTGGTTGCCTCACCATCTTGACCAATGCAGTATACCAGACAGATTTGGCGGAGAGATATGATAGTACACGCATAATATCGCCTCCGCATTTGAACATAGTAGGTAGTCCGACACCAGTATAGTAGGCGAGGTAGTCGTCGCTACAGTTCGTCATATTAACTGCTGCTTGTCGTTCAGATTCTTTAATAACGTGACGTTGCCATTTGGTGAAGAAGTTCGAGACCCAGTTGAACATAGTAGGAATATAGTTTAGGAATTTTGTACCTCTCGGAGAACTTATCATTTTTAATGTGCGCTTCGGTACTCTTTGTACGTAGCCAAACTGACGGAGCACTCTATCAGGCATATAAGGCTCCTCAATTTTATGATAACTTATCAGACCATGATATAAAGCGATTGGTTGCAATGGACGACTATCTGTCGCAAATCACGATATAGATTCCAAACTATCTGCAACGCATGAAATTTAGCATAACGTAATTTAGTAAATTATTACCAAACATAAAAAAATTTGGTCTCAATTCACCTCTTCTATCGTCATATCTTTAAGTGCATTCCGTAGGGCAGCCAATGTGTGTGGACGTTTGGTATCTTCCTTAGTTGGCTTCCATCTGCACATTGTAGGAAGGTGCTCATCATACCCTCGGTTAAGTTTAGCCCGCTTTAAGGTTGAAAAGTGCTCGTATATCCATGTCTGCACGTACATTACAATAGTCAAAAAATTTACAATAAAATTTTCTATTATGTATACAAGTTGACAAGGATTTAATTCTTTACATGGAGTAGAGTCTGACATCCGGATATTGTCTTGGAACCGACGTGGGATGCCGTACCAAGCTCGCGGTAAAGGTATGCTTGTATGTCGCTTCCCCAAGATACTTCTCCCACCGTGTCTATGTCGTCAAAATTAAAGAGATATTAACATGTATCGACGTTCCAGATTTATTCGGAATGCCGACAGCCCCTAAGATGAACTGCATATATCCATGGGCCACCTTATCGCTAGTATCCGCTTCGGGGTCCGGATCATCAAATGTTTCCTCCAAATATTTTAAAGGAAGTCCGTACGACTTCTTGAAGTCTTGTAGGGTTGTAAAACTCGCCGCATCAACTCTGAGACAGCCTGATACATAATCCATGATATGATCGTAAAAGTTAATGCTCGATTCATCAAAAGTGTGATTCATTATGACTCAACCATCAACCCTAAGTCCCAACATATGATGGACGTCATCCAGGGTAATCGTCAACTCCCATTTTGGGAGATGGAAAGTGTTGATTTCTGGATGTCATCGTTCTACAAATGCTGATATGAGTGCATTATCCACCGTCGTATATGAGTAGTTACCTAAATTTTGTAAATCGGTGGGATTGATTTTAGCCTTGACGTCGTCTCCAAAAAATTTAAACCCCCATGTATTGCACTTTTTGTCGTGGTTGATCACCGTTAACATACGAGAACTCTCCTGAAAAGTAAACAATTGGATGAACTTAGAACTATATATAAAATATAGTTATCTATAAATAATTGGATAAACTTAGAACTTAGAACTATATATAAAATTATCATAACGTAATGCACTTACCGGATTGTTCCATATTTGGTATGCAATATGGTTCTCGATCGACGACAACATAGAGCAACCGTTTGGACGAGTCTCGACTGGACTATCTGGCTGCTAAGAAGGTCATGAACCATCAGTAGGCCAATTTTCGAGGGTTGGTGGCCGAGTCTCGACTGGATTATCTGCATGCTGAGAAGGTCCTAAACTATCAGTTGGCCGATTTTGGACGGTTGGTATATCTTCATCGAAGGAGGAAGAAGAACCAGAAGTACTAGGAGCACGTCCCTTCGAACGAGTTACAGTCTTCTTCAGTCGACGTTTCCTAACTTGAGGGGGTGTATCGGGATCGACGATAGTGAGGGCTGTCTCAACATCACGCTCAATATTGCGTTCCTTACGAATCGACGTAGTTGGGCGTCTTCTTATGATACCTTCATCCTCAAGGCCCTTCCGAGGGTCGTGACTATAAGACAAAGAAGATATATATTTTAATATCCCAAAAGTAATTGAATAATTAGGACTGTAAAAATTTCTACAGTCCTATATGTATATAGGACTGTTAAAATTTCTACAGTCCTCTATACATAAAGGACTGCAGATATTTCAATAGTCCACAATGTATATAGGATTGTAGAAATATCTGCAGTCCGGCATGTTTCTGTCCCGAACGTTCGAGGATATTCAAACTTGTATACCCTAAAATAGGGTTCGAGACTCCAGAAATACATCGAGACTACATCTAAAACCTATTTTAGCTTATTTCACTATCACTTTTAGCCTCTAACGAAGATTGGAAATAATTTTTTTGAAATTTTTTGAAATGCAATGAAAATAAAAAAATAGAGAAGGAGAAGGAGATTGCAAAAATTTTTGAAATGAAATGAAGAATTGTACCTTGATTTATTGAGAGTTTGGGATCCATCGATTAATGGTTGGAATTTGAGGAGATGGAGATTGCAAAATTTTAGGTCTTCAAATGGAAAGAGTGGAGGAGGAGGGCTCCGGCCAAGTACCAGCGGTGGTGGAGGTTTGGGGGGTTTGGGGGGGGGGGTTGGGCTAGTATGAGTAATATTTGGACTAGTATGAGTAAAGTTTATTCATGAATGGGCTAGCCCCAAGTATTTTTTGTAGTGCCTTTATCACAAGCCTAGAATTTTCGTATAGTAAGCCTCCTCTGCAAAACTTTGGAAATCTTTTAGTGTATAAAAATAAAGATTATTAAAATGAGACTCATTTGTACTTGAGAGAAAATTGGTTAAAATTATGGCCCACAACAGTCCAAAAATCTTAAATTTTCTTTTACTCCATGTGGGAAGGGATTTGGCATGGCCAATTTTTCTTAATTAATTGGTAGGATGATGAGAATTATATCTTTTCCCCCTTTTTTCCTTCGAGACAAAAAAAGGACAAAATTTTCACTTGGGCCTATGTGGAATCCATATTTTTCCTCCTCTATTTAGTAAAAAAGGCACCTATGGGCTCTTTTGGAATCACATTAATAATTCAATAGTACTCCAAATATAATTTGATATGATATTTGGGCACTCATAAACAATTAATTGTGCATCTTCATCGTCTATATTGTTGGCCGAAAAATACTGCAAAAACTATACCAACCTACCCGAAGTTAACGAACTCTGCATCAATCAAGCATCAAGATAGATCAAACACAATATATTTCTCTTTGGTTTGTCAAGTTCGATTTCCCATGATGTTATTTATAATAAATTTAATTTTTGTCAAGTACCTCTAGCTCAAGTTGTTAGAGGCATAACCCCCAAGAGGTTGCAGGTTCGAGCAATGGGGAAGCACATTTAATTTTATGTGGGGGAATAAATGTGAGTGCGGACCGAGTAAGGGTGCGGGTCTTCGGGCTGAGAGTGTGGCCTTGGGCCGAGTTTGTAGGCCTATGGGCCAAGAGTCTGTAACACAATTACCTTGTTTATATATATTCTAATAATACATGATTGATTGCAAATACGTTGAATAATTTGCCTCAAAGTTCGACCCATCACCAGACTCAAAAGAGAAGAATAAGATTACAATTAAAATTACTCACCCAACCATGTGATGATCTCCCTAAACGAAGTAGATGACTCCTCGAACAAATCTTCACTTTAGTATGTTTTGAAAGGCGAGCCCTAATAGTAAAACTACAGACTTTCTCTTAGATTTCTGTGAACTTGCTCCCTTGAATCTCTCCTTAAACCCTCATCTCATAGTTGTCACGCCCCAGTCCCAAAATACGTAGGACTAGGAATACGTAAGAATGCCAGCCGTATGTATATGAAAACTCTAATATATGGAAACCATAACACATACGTACGCTGTATTATGAATAATAATTCATAAGTGGTATATAATTGTCACAAGTCACATGGCATAACTAAATCTCATCCACACAAAAAAATCATAAAGAAATAAATGATCAAATATGTCAATGAACCAAATATGAACTAGTCGAGAAGAACTAATAGTTGGATGAAGACAAATCCACTACCAAACTAGAATATAAAAGTAAATATAATAAGTACATCATCTAATGATCAAAGAGGCTCGAAGGAAAGACCTTCTCGAAAGAGAACGAAGTAGCAAGTCCTGATCCGTGCTCCTGCGAATAGTCATGATCGTATATACCTGAAAAGGGACCAGGTCCTCAGAAGCATGCCAATAAAGTACTGAAAATAAACATCCAAAGGATCGCCTAACCGTCTATGTGAATGCACTTTGAGAACAACTTTCCAATACGTGGGCTATCTGGCTAAAATGGGATTGGCATGATTCTTCCGGAGAATCAGGGGCCTAAAAAGTATGACATCTTTTGAACGTCAGAGGCCGTCTGTAGATATATAATATAATGGTCATCTGACCACGCATCTCCGGCGGAGCGTACGGGTTACATAAGAAAAAGTACAAAAGAGCCCAAACGCCTTACTTGTTGTTCTCCCTGCCCCATGCTCTATTCATGACACGATGAGACCTCTAATAACTGCCAAGTCTTCTAACATATCTTTATTAGCAGTTATTTTCTATCGCACGTCCCATACGTACTGATGATCAGTCAATACGTAAGTCCGTGATCTATATGAGACTCACAACTCGTGTAAGAAATGTGTCACGGCCAAATGAAACATAAGAATATCTCATGATAATGGGGTGGTCTCGTAAAACTAGGTTAACATGTATAATATATAATAAAAATAAAATACGACGCCACCGTCGTTGCACCCAAGTTTTTTTTTACGTACAATTTATATAACAGTTAAAATATATGAACTAAATAACAGAAATAAAATACATGTACCATATAGAATATCAATCACAGTACAATGGCAAGGTATACTTGCCTAGCAGGAAAGCTGCGTAATGTAAACGTCCAGGTGTCAAGTACAGAGTATCAGAAACTATGGTATCCGAATGAACGTCTTCGGATACTAAAATAAATATTATCAAAGTCTCTGAAATCAGCAAGATAGTCAGAAAAGTCTACCCTTTCGTCCAATTTGGACACATGGGCAAAACGATAATTTTGGGTCAAAACGGGGTCCATGTGTGGCCCACTTTGCACCGAAATGCATGCCAGAGGTAAAGGACTCTAAATGAGACAAATTATAGGTCAAACAAATCCTAAATGTCGATACGAACTTAACGGTATATCCAGTTTTGGAGTCCGGTGAGCCGATCAAAAATTCGTCCTTCAAGTCAAACAGTAGGACCCGCAAATTGGCGGCTCAGTCAACTATCTCAGAATCGTCTGAAACCTGCGTCACAAGACCATTATGATACCACGAATCCAATGGCTCAAGTTTCATCACATTCCGACGAGCGTACACAAAGTGGGGTGGTTGTTTGCAAAAGTCGCGATACGAGAACTTTTGCGGATACGGGTTGATTCTGACACGCACACACGTCCGAATCAACTTTCGCGAAAGCCCACACGTCAGGATATACTATACGTGCCTTTTGGTGCAATTGGTACGTGATGAGGCGGTCCCGTTTGGCGGGATGCACTCCGTATCACAAATTTTTAGTTTTAAAATGCCAAGTTTTTGATCGTTTTGGAGGCCGAATAATTTAACAAATAAAATAAACTAATAAAAAAAATAAAAGAACAGTAAATTTTTTGGTTATATTGAGAAAAAAATCTTTTAATTAGATTTTGAAAATATTAAATGGGTTGGCAAAAAATTGGGCATGAACATGGGGGTTTGGGTCGAATTTTTGGACTGTTCTTGGACAATTTTTCGGCCGACTTTCGGTCGATTTTTCTACCAATCCCGGACACGAAAACTCGTCTCGGTTGGAGGGAATCCTAGAGGGATAGGTTCTGAACGTGTACGAACAAACCTCTCACACAAATAATGAGAGATAGGAAAGATACATTTCTGCGAAGAGAGGGATTCGGGGCTGTGCTGCTGCTGTTGTACACGCATGCGGCAACGCACGACTGCTCGTGGCGGTGCTCGCGGCGGTGTTGGGTTCGACGTGCGACGGTGATGGGGTCGAAGGCGGCCACGGGGAAGGAGGAGAGGAGATATTAAGGTTAGGGTTTGATGGTTTCGTATATATATATATATATATATATATATATATATATATATATATATATATAGAGAGAGAGAGAGAGAGAGAGAGAGAGAGAGAGAAATCGGGAGGTAGGGGAGTCTGGGTTCAGGCTCTGAAGGGGTCGGGTGTGGGTAGGTTTAGGAGTTGGGTTGGTTTAGGAGTTTAGATTTTATATTATTATTATTATTATTATTGTTATTTTCTTTTCTTTTTCTTTTCTTCTTTTCTTATTAATAACTATATATTTATTTACATATATATTTACATATATAGATGAGGTTATAAAAAAATCAAAAAAATATATTTGTACAGAATAAATTCTAGAAAATTTTACTTTATAAAGCTTTAATAAAATACTACACCCAAAATATTTTATAAAATATTTTGTAATTAATAATTAGATATTTATCTAGTTATAATAAATCAAATAACTGTATTATCCAATTAACTAAGCAAATAACTAAATGGATATCCAACAAAATAGAATAATATAAATAATATGCAAATCTTACAAAAAGGAAAATTGCCTAATTTGGCATGGAGAATTATGGGATGCTATTTGTAGGAAGTTGGGATTGAAAAATAACCACAATAAATTATATATAAAAAATATCTAAATATTTAACACAAGAATCTATGGTTGTTACACTAATGTCATACTAATGCTAATTGATTGAATTTTGTGCCACAAAAAGATCCTACTGGTAGTATCTCCGGTGTAGGCTTCTTCCTATGAAGGGAAATACATATTTTGGGGCTATCCTATATCATTAATGTCCAAACCACAGTGAAGTATCCTAATAAAATCATTGGATTTTAATTGATTTGAAAAAAAATCTAAAACAAATACATGAAATACAAAATACACACAAGATACCTATTTTTGGGTGAGGGGGTTTACAATAGTTGATTCTTGACTCATCTCTAAAAATTATGATTTTTAAATCTTTCTATATGTGTCTTGTATATTGGCGGGTATACTGCAGTATACCGTTATGTCAGGTTTTTGCTAGATATGTGTCTTCTATTATACCTGATAGGGTTTTTCTCTACATCTCTTCCCAAAAATCCTTTCCTCCTCCATTTATAGCCGACTTTTTTCCCAAAGTCCACTTCCTTTTCCAGAACAATCGCTACCTCTTCCTCTTCCTCTTCCTCTTCCTCTTAATCTTCTTCAATGGACGTGACTGCTCCGTTCCTCTTCTTCATTAGTTGCAACCTTCATGTACGACCTTCGTGCTCTTTCATTACCTATAAATAGCTCATCTTTCTTAGGGTTCTTCGTCCCATTCTTTTTCTTCTCCAAAACCCTAGATTTCTAAAAACCTTAGCTTCTTCCATGGTCCCCAAGACTCTTGGTAAACATACAAAGATTACTGGGGAAGAATCCTCCTCTCATGAAGGGAATGTTGACCCCATTGCTTTTAACCCTCCTCAACCACCCGAGGTCACCTACAATCGATCTCATTTTTATTTCCTCAACCAATCTCGGGAGTGGTTCTCCTCTTTCCTCGACCAAAATTTTTATGCTTGTAGACCTATCAACTTATCTCTATTTTATTGTCACCGCTATCTATTTGAACGGTTTGAGTGGGACAAGTTACTTGAGATATACATTTATGTGTACCCTAATGCTATTAGGACATTTTATTGTAATATCTTTTTGGATCCTAACCGTCAGTTCGTAACCATGGTCGGGGTATCAAGTTTACTTTATGTCACGCCCCAGATCCAGAATTCTGGAGAGCGGGAGAATGACTCAGCGAACCACACCTTGCGGAATACCGAAGCAACCCACAATGTATTAAGGTTGTCTGGAGACAAGGGGGTGCATACTATAATCAAGTCTTCTAGGGTCAAGAACTTCTATATCTCAATCATTCAAACAAGTAGCAATAACATAAAATATTTCAGAATAAGCAATAAGGCATCCCCAACATCGCATCAGAATATTCTAGAGATCTAGGAAATACGAGTGATATGCCAGATACACAATTAAAAGTATACATGACAGTGAGTCAGCTACAGTCTGAATATATTACAGTCATGTAGGGAACTATTGTCCTCATTATCCGGCTAACGGTGCCGGTTGGCTAAACTTCCAAAAGATTATAGTTTACAAAAGACGAGCAGTGAATGAAGGAACCCACTCGTGACCCTCAGCAGTCATCCTTCTGGTGTGTGCCATCTGTGAGTATGAGATACGCTTGATCCTCAGATGTTGTCTCTAAACCTGACCATACAAAACCAGTGGGGTCAGACCCCAAATAGCAAGTACCACAAGGAAGCACGAAATGAAGAAACAAAACCAGTTCTATAGCATGTGATGCTTAACTAACAATCAATAGCATATGCCCCATCCATGACATGATACGATACCTCTTCACCAAACATGGACATGAAGTGCTGTCACGCCCCAGTCCCAAACTACCGAGGGATCGGACGCGTGATAATGGCCAGCAGTACGCACCGATGGACCAACTCAATATAATGGATCCATCAGGGCATACTTAAGCTGTAAAACAAGTCTACGACAATCATGGCACAACTAATCTCATCCACACAAGATATAAAATATGATCCACATAATACATGAGGAATGTAAATCATCAGCAAGTTTCACAAAGTACTTCGGGGAACAACCCGATAAAAATCTAGTACAATGGTTCTACAGACCAGAAAAGAAAGACTGAAATAATAAATAAAAACTGAGCATGAACATGGATGCTCAAGAGAAGTCTTCAGCTAAGACCTCGTCCTCAGATGGTGGTACAGCTCCTGGATCGGCTCCTCCTACTGCAGTCCCGTAAACCTCGGGGTAAACCTGTTCTGCAAAATCTGGGGACAAAATCCATATCCAGGTCCTCAGGGGACATAGCAAGGTACAGGAAATAAAACAAGCCAGAATATAAACAGTGCAGCAATAATGAGATAAGCAGGGTAAGTATGTAACATCTGTATAATGCAAGAGAGAATATCAATAGTACTCAGGTTGAACCTCTACAAGCTCTGTGTAGGGGAGCCTGTAGCAGGGGTATCATGGGGTGGTCTAGCTCAGCGGGAGACTGAGTAGCCGACATAATAATATCAACCTGTAGCCTGTGAATCTATCCAGCAATAGATGGTACAATAAGGGAATACTAAAATAACCAGCTAAGTGATATGCAAGATAAGAGCAACACTAGAACTCAGGCTGAAGCATACTACAAGCTCTGTGTAGGGGAGCCGGTAGCAGCAGTAAATATGAGTAATGGGCCAAGCTCGGCTATAGAGTCTTGTGCCTCACGGTAATAGGGGTGTATATATATAATCAGCCTGTAGTCTGTGTGTCTCTCCCCACCCAATGTAACCACACAAATCATGAACATAACGTCTCACGTCCATGTCCGCGGGGTCATAACTAATGCACAAGTCATAATGTATCTAGAATGTAGTATCTCTATAAGTCCTGCAACCTATACAGGATCACCACGAATATCTCGGGAAGATCCTGTCTCATGATCAGTGTCCAGTGTCCTGGGTCAAGTGTACTTGGTATGACCAGTACGAGAAGATAAAGTGTCACGTATGTCCATATCTAGATGACATTTACCCAACACCGCGTACGATGTTGGCACCCGACTGATAATCGGACGCTAAGTATGTCAAACGGTCCTAGGTTGAGCATGCACAGTAATATATATAGCAAGGAAAATAATAACTAAGCTGCAGAGTTTGGCAAGGTACACTTGCCTGATGTCCGAATATCAACTGTCGTCCTGGGATCTGTGGAACCGGTAGGGGCTACTCCAGATGCTGTAATAATTATCATCAACAGTCTCAGAAGGTATCAAACTGCTAGAAATGCCTGTCCTTACGTCCAATTTGGACACAGGGGCAAAATGGTCATTTCCGGACCAAAGCGGGTTCCACTTGTGGGCCACTTTGCACCGAAAAGCGTGTCAGGGTCAAAGGTCTCCAAATTAGTCAAACTCAGTGCCTACAAGTCAGGAACGATGATACGAACCCAACGGAACTTCCAGAATTGGATTCCGATGAGCCGGTCACAAAATCACCCGTCAAGTGGAGCCTGTGGGGCCCACGATACGTGATTTTGTCAACGTTCTCAGAATCGAGCCAAACTTAGCTCACAGGACCAGCGTATTACTACGGATCCGATGGCGCAAGTTTCGTCTCGATCCGACGTGTATACACGAAGTTACAGCGTGTTCCAGGATCAACGGATACGGGGTGTCGTCGGCGGATACGCGTTGATTCCGGGGTGCACGCACCTCCGAATCGACTTCTGCGAAAACCCACACGACCGTATCAACGTCGCGCACAGTTTGGTAAAGACCGCGTGCGACCAAGTCGTCCCGATTGGCGGGGCGGACTCAGTTCCGAGGTGAAACAGGGCGTTGTTTTTCCTGTTTTTGGATCGCGGTGTACGATCGCTACAGGACGCGATGCACCGAGCGAATTGCACGGGCACCGAGAGGGGTATACAGTCTACGCAAAGCAACTGACGGAATTGAAAACGGAGTCGCGAGTAGGGAGGAATCAGTACCTGAACAGGGCTCCGTGAATGCTGAAATCTGCGTGTCCGTGAGTACGGTTCGTTGTGTCCGATTCGAACTGTCCTGACGGAGTTGCTGCGGTCAGTGGGGGCCGGCGTCGGGTGTCCTGGCGGCGGGTCGAGGGCTGAGGAAGGTCGGGTCGTGCGGCTTGGCGAAGTTGGGGAGATCGTGGTGTTGCCTGTGAGGTTCAGTCGAGCGTGGCGCGGAAGGAGATCCGGCCAGGCTGTCGAGCTGACGGCGGGGAGATGTCGAGATGGGAAGGAGAGTTGATGGTGATGCTGGAGGTGGTTGCCTCCGGCGGAGTTCTAGGGATGTGGCTCAGGCAGCCTGCTCCGGGCTCGCTGAGAAGAAGAACAGGGAGGGGGAAAGAACTAGGGCAGCGGCAAGGGGAGGAGACGGCGCTGTGGAGTCGGGCGGCTGGGCTAGGGTTTCTGGGAAGAAGGAGGATGGCGTCGCCGACGGGGAGCAGCCGGCGGAGACCTAGGGTTCAGGGGAGGAGCGGTGGAAGGTGGATGGCAGGGTGGCCGGCGTCGGGGAAGATGACGGAGCGAGGGGGAAGCAGGAGGATGAGGTCGACGCGCCGGAGGGGACGCGCTGGGAGGAAGGTGGCCGGGGTCGGGGTTGCCTGGGAGGAGGAGGAGCTCGAGCGGCGGCGCGGATCTCGAGAAAGGCGGCGGCTAGGGTTCAGAAGCTGGACACGGATGTCGAGGCAGCCTCTTTTATAGGCTGCTACAGGAACTCCGGCAGCTAGGGTTTCTCCCTGCGGGTCGGGTTGGTGGGCTTGGGTTTGGTTTACAATCCAATTGCTTTTGGTCCTCGATACGTTGCTCCGGTGTCCGATTAATTCACCGAAAAATGCCATGCGTCCGGTTCTCCATCATACACAATAAATTTTTACTTCCAGAATCTTTTAACCCCATCTAGCCACACTTAAAATTATTTCTTTAGATCACACTCATCCTGGTTTTAAGTTTCCGAAAATTCCCAAAACGAAATAACTTCATTTAAAATTATTCTCAAAAATTTAGGGTGTTTACAATCTTCCCTCCTTAAAAGGATTGCGTCCTCGCAATCAAAGAATAAGTTACTAAAGAAGGGTTATGGAAATACAAGGTGACCTAGTTTACAACTGTCTCCTCGAACAAATGGGGATATCGTTGACGCATACTATCTTCTCGTTCCCAAGTCGATTCGCCTGGTGAATGATGTTTCCATGCTACTCGGACCAGTCTGATCGTCTGTCCCCGTAATGTCTTCTCACTGACGTCAAGGATGCCTACTGGTTGTTCCTCATACCTCAAGCTCGGGCCTACTGCGATCTCTGAATGATCGACTACGTGACTTGGGTCGGTCACGTACTTTCGCAGCTGTGAGACGTGGAATACGTCATGCACTCCCTCTAAGGATGGAGGTAATGCAAGACGATAAGCCACCTCACCAACGCGCTCTAGAATGTCAAATGGCCCAATATACCTTGGGCTCAGCTTGCCTCTGCTCCCGAATCTGATAGTACCCCGAGTGGGCGAAATCCTCAAGAATACGTGATCTCCTTCCTTGAACTCTAGGGGACGTCTGTGTGTATCTGCCCAATGTTTCTGTCTGTCCTGAGCTGCTCGTAGATGATTCTGTATCTGTTTTACCTTCTCCACTGTCTGCGTTACCAATTCTGGACCCAGTAGTTGACGTTCACCAACGTCACTCCAACACACAGGTGATCTGCACTTCCTTCCGTATAAAGCTTCAAATGGCGCCATCTGGATGCTGGCCTGATAACTGTTATTGTAGGAGAACTCTACTAAGTGCAAATGATCTTCCCAAGATCCTCCAAAGTCTAGCATACATGATCGCAACATGTCCTCCAATATCTGAATGGTGCGCTCCGATTGTCCATCTGTCTGCGGGTGGTATGCCGTGCTGAATTTGAGTCTGGTGCCCAGACTCTCTTGCATGCTTCTCCAGAAATGAGATGTAAATCTCGAATCTCGATCCGATACAATACTAACAGGTACTCCATGTAATTTGACGATTTGTCGCATATACATGTCAGCTAGTACCTCAGTGGTCTGTCCCACTCTAAATGGCAAGAAGTGTGCCGATTTAGTGAGTCGATCCACGATCACCCATACTGCGTCTCTTCCGCTGGGGCTCTTCGGAAATCCTGTGACAAAGTCCATCGTGATGTGCTCCCACTTCCATTCCGGTATCGGGAGCGGCTGTAACATCCCTGCGGTCCTCTGATGCTCGGCCTTTACCTGCTGGCAGACTAAGCATCTAGCCACAAACCTTGCGATCTCTCTCTTCATTCCATGCCACCAGTAATACTGTCTCAAGTCCCTGTACATCTTAGTTCCTCCCGGGTGAACAGAGTACATAGAGCTATGTGCTTCCGTCATCAACTCCTGTCTCAATTCTCCGTTTGGAACATACAGGCGATTTCCAAACCTCAAGGTCCCGTCTTCGTGGATGCGAAGTCCTGTCTGAATACCTGCTTCTGTCCTTTCTTTGAGTCTTCGGAATCTAGCATCGGTGGGCAATGCTCCTTTAATCTTCTCCACGAGTGATGACTGAATCTCAAGGTTAGCCATCAATCCATTCTGTCCCGGTAAGACGACCTCTATCTGTAACTCCTGCAAAACTCTCAATAACTCGGGCTGCACCGTCAAGAAATAGGCCGTAGGCTTCCTGCTGAGTGCATCTGCAACAACATTCGCCTTTCCCGGATGATACTGCAGATCGATGTCAAAATCTACCATCAGTTCCAGCCAACGTCTCTGTCTCATGTTAAGCTCCTTCTGAGTATACACATACTTCAGGCTCTTGTGGTCAGTAAAGATTTCTACCCTCTCTCCATAAAGGTAGTGCCTCCATATCTTCAATGCAAATATCACTGCTGCTAGCTCCAGATCATGCGTCGGGTAGTTCTTCTCGTGGTCCTTCAACTGTCTCGACGCATAAGCAATGACCTTGCCATGTTGCATCAAAACACATCCTAGTCCACTGCCTGATGCATCACTGTAAACAACAAAACCTCCTGACCCTGAAGGAAGAGTCAAGACAGGTGCTGTTGTTAATCTTCTCTTCAGTTCTTCAAAAGCCTTCTGGCAGTCTTCTGTCCATATAAACTCCTGATCCTTCCGTGTCAGCTTCGTCATTGGTTCTGCAATCCTTGAGAAATTTTCTACGAACCTTCGGTAATATCCCGCAAGTCCGAGAAAACTTCTCACCTCTGCGACTGATGTGGGTGTAGGCCAAGTCTCTATTGCTGCCACCTTCTCTGGATCTACGGAAAGTCCTTCTCCTGATATGATGTGTCCCAAGAAAGGTACTTTGTCCATACAGAACTCACACTTACTAAGCTTGGCATATAACTTCTCCTGTCTCAAGGTCTCTAACACGATTCTAAGATGTTCCTCGTGCTCTTCAGGGCTCTTGGAATATATGAGGATGTCGTCAATGAATACCACTACGAATTTATCCAAGAACTGATGAAAGACCCTGTTCATTAAGCTCATAAATACTGCTGGTGCGTTGGTTAAACCAAACGGCATCACCAAGAACTCATAATGCCCATACTTCGTCCTGAAAGCTGTCTTCGGGATGTCTTCCTTCCTCACCTTGATCTGATGATAGCCGGATCGAAGGTCAATCTTCGAAAATACCCTTGCACCACTCAATTGATCGAATAGATCATCAATGCGTGGTAAGGGATACCTGTTCTTGATGGTCACGGCATTCAGTGCCCTGTAATCAATGCATAACCGTACTGTTCCATCCTTCTTCGGCACAAATAAGATGGGTGCTCCCCAAGGTGAGACACTGGGGCGAATGAAACCCTTCTCCAAAAGATCATCAACCTGTGCTTTCAACTCAACTAACTCCTTGGGTGCTAGTCGATAAACTGTTGAAGTGATTGGCTCCGCTCCTGGAGTTAAATCGATTGTGAATTCTATTTCCCGATCAGGCGGCAAGCCTGGAAGATCGTCGGGAAATACATCTACAAATTCTGATATGACTCTTGGGTAACCTGTCTCCTCTTCTACAGATAATACCCTAAGAGTAGGCTGAACTCCTTGCTCTACTGCTCCGCGGAGAAACTCAAATTCTGGGTGTCCAGGCGGTCTAAATATAACCCGCCCAATTCGGCAATCAAGAGTCGCATGGTACTGACCTAACCAGTCCATACCAAGTACGACGTCATAATCCGGCATAGAAAATATCAGAAACTGTGCTCGCATTTCTCGGCCACATACGACTACAGAACATGATCTACAGACATCACTAACTGGAATAATACCGCCTCCCGTAAGAATCCTCTTCATCTTCGGGAGGGGTGCGGTAGCTACTCTATGGGTGGCTACAAAGCTAGCTGCTATAAATGAATGTGATGCTCCTGAATCAAATAATGCTACTGCAGGTAATGAAGCTACTAAAATAGTACCTGCGATGACCTCGCCTGCTGTAGCCTCCTCCTCAACAGCTAAGGTGAATGCCTGTCCTCGGCCCTGGGCTTGGCCTCGCTGCTGCTGAGCCTGCTGAAATAAAGCTGCCTGCGGTGCTAGGGGTGGTCTCTGCTGATTCCCTCCTGGGGCTGGTGGTCTGACTCCACCAACTCCTGCCGGCTGTGCTCCTACGGCTGGATGCGCTGGTCGTGGTGCAGGCAAAGCTAATCTCGGTGCTCCCTCTCTTCGCTCGGTGCAGTCTCTGGTCTGATGCTGGTTGGACCCGCAAGCTAGGCAGAGTCCCAACTTGCGTCGGCATTCTCTCTCAATGTGTCCTACCTTGCCGCAGTGATGACAAGTAGGAAGGGATATGGCCCTGTGCGCTGCTCTATCTGGCGTACTCCTCTGGAATCGTTTTGCAGAATCTTCATGTGCTGCCTTGGTTGGTGCGGAGGTGTTTGGCCTCTTCAGATTCGATTCCCTTCTAGTGACGCGCTCCATGCGTCGTGCTGCTGCTAGAACATCAGTATAATTTGTAGGTGCCACTGAGCCAATCAATCTTTGGAGTTCGAACTTCAACCCGTCGAAGAACTTTTCCGCTTTCTCCTCCTCTGTCGAAATCAATGTTGGAGCAAAGCGGCTCAGGCGAATAAATTCAGAATTGTATTCTTCTACTGTCATGCTGCCCTGGATGAGGCGGTTGAACTTGTCCCTGAGCTCTGACCTTGCAACTGCCGGGATGTACATCTCTTGGAAGAGTCTGGAGAACTCTTCCCATGTGACTCTGTCCTGTCCAAGTCTCCTTTCTTCTGCTAACCACCAGTGGTGCGCATTATCAGTTAACTGCATTCTGACTGCAGTCATCCATCTCTCTCTTGGAAGTTCAGCGGCTTCCAGCTGATGCTGAATGTTTGTGAGCCACTCATGAACTTCCGTTGGCCCTTCTTTACCAGAAAATGTGCGAGGCTTGAGATGACGGAAGTCGGTGATAGATCCCGTCGATGTTCGCCTCGCTGCTGGATTAGCCTGCTCCAATGCGGATACCAGGCTGGTCCTCAGATACTCGGCCTCCTGCCGATGGGCCTCTTGCTGAATCTGCTGCTGTGCTTGCATCATAGCATACATCATCTGAAACATTTGCTGCCCATCCATGGCTTGTCCTGGTGGGAAAGCTGGCATCTGGGGAGTGAACTGTGGTGGAGGTGGGATGTCATCTCTCCGGAACCTTGGATTAGGCTGACCGGTTTGATCGCTCTGCGATGCTTGTCCTCCACTTCCAGGGGTCACTCCATCTCCATAAGTAATCACAGCGTCGTGTGGTGTCTCCAAAGGAATATCATCTCTGTTCCCGGAATCCATTGCTCTGAAATCAAAAGATAAACTATGAGAACGCTCAGAGGAATCAATACAGGATGCAGTTCAAGTAAAAATTTCGAATTCGATATAGAGTTCAACAAATGGTTAAATGATGGATGAGATCCTATAGTTTATACTATCCTTAGGGCAGGCTGGTCCGGTCCCTAAGTTGAAACCGAACTATTTAGTCGTAGACCTGCATGGGCCACCACAAAAACCATGTCACGCCCCAGTCCCAAACTACCGAGGGATCGGACGCGTGATAATGGCCAGCAGTACGCACCGATGGACCAACTCAATATAATGGATCCATCAGGGCATACTTAAGCTGTAAAACAAGTCTACGACAATCATGGCACAACTAATCTCATCCACACAAGATATAAAATATGATCCACATAATACATGAGGAATGTAAATCATCAGCAAGTTTCACAAAGTACTTCGGGGAACAACCCGATAAAAATCTAGTACAATGGTTCTACAGACCAGAAAAGAAAGACTGAAATAATAAATAAAAACTGAGCATGAACATGGATGCTCAAGAGAAGTCTTCAGCTAAGACCTCGTCCTCAGATGGTGGTACAGCTCCTGGATCGGCTCCTCCTGCTGCAGTCCCGTAAACCTCGGGGTAAACCTGTTCTACAAAATCTGGGGACAAAATCCATATCCAGGTCCTCAGGGGACATAGCAAGGTACAGGAAATAAAACAAGCCAGAATATAAACAGTGCAGCAATAATGAGATAAGCAGGGTAAGTATGTAACATCTGTATAATGCAAGAGAGAATATCAATAGTACTCAGGTTGAACCTCTACAAGCTCTGTGTAGGGGAGCCTGTAGCAGGGGTATCATGGGGTGGTCTAGCTCAGCGGGAGACTGAGTAGCCGACATAATAATATCAACCTGTAGCCTGTGAATCTATCCAGCAATAGATGGTACAATAAGGGAATACTAAAATAACCAGCTAAGTGATATGCAAGATAAGAGCAACACTAGAACTCAGGCTGAAGCATACTACAAGCTCTGTGTAGGGGAGCCGGTAGCAGCAGTAAATATGAGTAATGGGCCAAGCTCGGCTATAGAGTCTTGTGCCTCACGGTAATAGGGGTGTATATATATAATCAGCCTGTAGTCTGTGTGTCTCTCCCCACCCAATGTAACCACACAAATCATGAACATAACGTCTCACGTCCATGTCCGCGGGGTCATAACTAATGCACAAGTCATAATGTATCTAGAATGTAGTATCTCTATAAGTCCTGCAACCTATACAGGATCACCACGAATATCTCGGGAAGATCCTGTCTCATGATCAGTGTCCAGTGTCCTGGGTCAAGTGTACTTGGTATGACCAGTACGAGAAGATAAAGTGTCACGTATGTCCATATCTAGATGACATTTACCCAACACCGCGTACGATGTTGGCACCCGACTGATAATCGGACGCTAAGTATGTCAAACGGTCCTAGGTTGAGCATGCACAGTAATATATATAGCAAGGAAAATAATAACTAAGCTGCAGAGTTTGGCAAGGTACACTTGCCTGATGTCCGAATATCAACTGTCGTCCTGGGATCTGTGGAACCGGTAGGGGCTACTCCAGATGCTGTAATAATTATCATCAACAGTCTCAGAAGGTATCAAACTGCTAGAAATGCCTGTCCTTACGTCCAATTTGGACACAGGGGCAAAATGGTCATTTCCGGACCAAAGCGGGTTCCACTTGTGGGCCACTTTGCACCGAAAAGCGTGTCAGGGTCAAAGGTCTCCAAATTAGTCAAACTCAGTGCCTACAAGTCAGGAACGATGATACGAACCCAACGGAACTTCCAGAATTGGATTCCGATGAGCCGGTCACAAAATCACCCGTCAAGTGGAGCCTGTGGGGCCCACGATACGTGATTTTGTCAACGTTCTCAGAATCGAGCCAAACTTAGCTCACAGGACCAGCGTATTACTACGGATCCGATGGCGCAAGTTTCGTCTCGATCCGACGTGTATACACGAAGTTACAGCGTGTTCCAGGATCAACGGATACGGGGTGTCGTCGGCGGATACGCGTTGATTCCGGGGTGCACGCACCTCCGAATCGACTTCTGCAAAAACCCACACGACCGTATCAACGTCGCGCACAGTTTGGTAAAGACCGCGTGCGACCAAGTCGTCCCGATTGGCGGGGCGGACTCAGTTCCGAGGTGAAACAGGGCGTTGTTTTTCCTGTTTTTGGATCGCGGTGTACGATCGCTACAGGACGCGATGCACCGAGCGAATTGCACGGGCACCGAGAGGGGTATACAGTCTACGCAAAGCAACTGACGGAATTGAAAACGGAGTCGCGAGTAGGGAGGAATCAGTACCTGAACAGGGCTCCGTGAATGCTGAAATCTGCGTGTCCGTGAGTACGGTTCGTTGTGTCCGATTCGAACTGTCCTGACGGAGTTGCTGCGGTCAGTGGGGGCCGGCGTCGGGTGTCCTGGCGGCGGGTCGAGGGCTGAGGAAGGTCGGGTCGTGCGGCTTGGCGAAGTTGGGGAGATCGTGGTGTTGCCTGTGAGGTTCAGTCGAGCGTGGCGCGGAAGGAGATCCGGCCAGGCTGTCGAGCTGACGGCGGGGAGATGTCGAGATGGGAAGGAGAGTTGATGGTGATGCTGGAGGTGGTTGCCTCCGGCGGAGTTCTAGGGATGTGGCTCAGGCAGCCTGCTCCGGGCTCGCTGAGAAGAAGAACAGGGAGGGGGAAAGAACTAGGGCAGCGGCAAGGGGAGGAGACGGCGCTGTGGAGTCGGGCGGCTGGGCTAGGGTTTCTGGGAAGAAGGAGGATGGCGTCGCCGACGGGGAGCAGCCGGCGGAGACCTAGGGTTCAGGGGAGGAGCGGTGGAAGGTGGATGGCAGGGTGGCCGGCGTCGGGGAAGATGACGGAGCGAGGGGGAAGCAGGAGGATGAGGTCGACGCGCCGGAGGGGACGCGCTGGGAGGAAGGTGGCCGGGGTCGGGGTTGCCTGGGAGGAGGAGGAGCTCGAGCGGCGGCGCGGATCTCGAGAAAGGCGGCGGCTAGGGTTCAGAAGCTGGACACGGATGTCGAGGCAGCCTCTTTTATAGGCTGCTACAGGAACTCCGGCAGCTAGGGTTTCTCCCTGCGGGTCGGGTTGGTGGGCTTGGGTTTGGTTTACAATCCAATTGCTTTTGGTCCTCGATACGTTGCTCCGGTGTCCGATTAATTCACCGAAAAATGCCATGCGTCCGGTTCTCCATCATACACAATAAATTTTTACTTCCAGAATCTTTTAACCCCATCTAGCCACACTTAAAATTATTTCTTTAGATCACACTCATCCTGGTTTTAAGTTTCCGAAAATTCCCAAAACGAAATAACTTCATTTAAAATTATTCTCAAAAATTTAGGGTGTTTACAAGTGCCACATCACATCAAGATAAAATATGTCCCTTGATTATGGTCAAGCTAGAATAACTCTGCATCGTAGTTTCAGTCCACAGGCTATCGTAACACAATAGCACAACCCAATAACCAAACAAGGACATGAGTTGAACTATCATGCCACGACAGTCTCTGTCCCTAATTCCACTCAATAGAAGGCACAATATACAAGCAAGAATACAATATTAAGTAAAATAACCTAGTAATAATAAGTAGCTTTAATCTGTGTCCCGTTGTAACACAATAGCGCAACTCAACAACCAAACAAGGACATGTTCATACTGCAATGATCAACTTCTCTAACTAAAACAGATTTAACAGCTAAATATGTGTTACAACTTAACATGTGATCTCTGAGTTATCCCAGTAATGCAATATATAAGTATCATCAGATCGTGCCATAATCGAGCAGGGCTGGCTGAAGCAATAATATACAAGCAAGAATATATAATGCACCAGTCTCTTACATGGGCCCTGAGCTAATTTAATGATCAGTAGCAGTTCCAGACTTTCTATAGGAAAGATACTGGCTCGGCTTATAAATAAGTCAGATATTGTACTCCAATAGTGTGAATGATATACAGTATCCATGGTGGCCAGTCTTTACTCCCAGCTAACTTAGGGTAGTTCGACATGCACGATCTCGAGATACCGTTCCCTCCCAATGCTTTACAAATTAAGTTGCCTAGTTAACCCTAGGTGATTTAGAATCTCATGTCATGGTCACATGAATATTCCTTTCCTAAATGTCATATTTTAAGTACGGGCACTCTTGATACGAATCCACGTTGTCTCTTAAAGTAAAATTCGGATTCACCCAAGTGTGATACAATAATCAATACTATCTAGCCACGACTAAAGTCACTGTCCAACTACCAGATCCGTACAAGAAAATAGATACATATATCATATAGCAAGTGTATGTGGCACGATGACTCACTATATATCGAGTAACACTCTTGGTGCGATCAAGTGTATCAGCACGAATACAATAGTCAGGGAAAAAACAAGTTATAGTATCAAGGTTGTGGACAAGTCATCAAGTAGCAAGTTATTCATGATGGGACAAGCAAATGATGGTCACAATAATTTATTATTTTACTATATCGACTGATAAAATAAGAGTAGTACGAGAACCCCTCGAGATCAGATCCACAATCCTTAAACCAAACAAGGACCCCCTGGATTGCAGACCTTCCTCCGAGTTGAACTACGCCACTTATTATGTCTAACGTATAATAAGGTGATCGAGGGAAAGTAATATAATCAGTATGTAAGTACATGTAGGGCCATGTCTACAGGCTCATGCCAGGTGCTTAGTCATTTAGCACGTGGTCACATCTGGGTCAAATAATTTCATTTCTAAGTTAACACATAGCATCACAATCATTTAATCAAATAGAAATATTAAACCAAACATGTGTCAAGTGGACGCATAGGAACAATTGACGCATGAGTCAGTTGGCCGTATGACCAAACGGGCCGCATGAACCAACATGTCGCATGAGTTCAAGGTCGCATGAGGTCAAGGCCGCATGAGCAGAGCCAAGTCCACTCTTCGGGAAATGTGTGATGTGACAAACAACAAATGCTAGTCAAGTCAAGTCAGAAAAGTGACTGATGTGACATGTGATAAAAGTGACAGAAGAAAAGAGAAAAATAGGAAAAGTCGTGCCGAGTAAGTTAGTAGTTATGCGTCCAAAGGAAGAGGGACGCATAACTTCTAGCCGCATGGTCGAGTAGGCCGCATGCTCCTTTGAGCCGCATGTACACTTGGCCGCATGAAATCTTTTGGGACTTATAGAAAATTTTATTCGCTCAGGTTTCAAGTATTTGGCCAAGGGACATATGTGCAGAAATCTATTCCATGCGTCCAACAAGATGGCCGCATAAAATCTTTTGGACGAGAAGTGTCACTATCACATTTTCTAGGAAAGGGTATTTTAGTAATTTTATATTTAATTAAATATTATGCATGATAAATAATTATTTGTTGTATTATTTAATTATTGTTAGATGTTATTTATTTATTTTGGACTTGTGTTAGTGGACCTAACTAGTTTAGTTTAGACTCATGGACCAACATGTATTAATTGTTAGATTTGAGCCCATTTAGAAAGCCCATTGATTAGGAGATGGATTAAAATTAATTAAACCATTAGACTAGAAGCTTTCCTCCTTAATTATTTCTTCATGAGAGGCCCCAAGGGGTATATTGGACAATTCATAGTGACTTGAGGAAGGGAAAAGGGGGCCGACCTATAATAGAGGGGAGAATTTGTTTCTCTCTCCTTTTTTTATTTGAAAACTAGATCTAGAATTTTTCTCAACCAAATTTCTTCATTTTCACTTTATTTTCCTACCAAATTTTATCCCAATTCCTTCCCAAATCACTATTGGAGACTAGTGGAGCTATGATCTACAAAGAGGAGCAAGGATCTACAAGTTGGAGTCCAATTTTATCATATTTGGATGTTGTATTGGGAATCCATCTCTCAATAGGTACAATTCAGTTTTTTCTTTTAAATTAGGTTTTAAATCTGAGATTTAACCATGAGAAATCAACCCATATACATAGGCTACCCATAGAATTTGGTTTTGTGTTCATAGGAGGCCTATTGAGAAAGTTATGATACTTTTTGTGTCAATTTTGGAGGAATTTCGAGATTGACATTTGTTGTGTGTGTCAATTGGTCCTATAGATCAATTTGGCATATGTTTGTGTGTTTGGGGCTAGTATCGTATCCATAATTGGATATGTTTAGGTCGTATTCCAATAATTTGGTGATACGTGTTGATTTGGGGGTTTTTCCTCCGACACGGAACTTTGAGCATGTCACATTTTGACACAGATACGTAGATTTGTATTTGACTCTTCGTATTGTTATAAATGATATATATGACTTGCTTGTGTCCTTCGAGGTACGTTTGAATGTGTGGTAGACTCGTGTCGCATGCGTATCCTAGATCTAGTGGGATACGGGGTGATACGTTCCATGTGTTTATGCAATTTAATTGTAGATCTATTTTTCTTGTGTTCTTATTCTTGGTGAGATATAATTATATATATATATATATATATATATTGTTGTGTATATATATTTATGTAATATTGTGTCTTAGATCTATGTATCTATGTATATAATATATTATGTATATTTGTTAAGTAACTATTCTTCTACAAGTAGATATATTTATAGATTGTAGTATATGTATATATATTATAGTAGATATTTATATGTTGTTATATATATATATATATATATATATATATATATATATATATATATATATATATATATATATATATATATATATATATAATGTATGTTTTATATTGTGTATGTGTTTATATGTACGTATACGTATGTGTGTTGTTATACATATGTTACTATATATGTGTATGTATATTACTATGTAGTTATTATGTACATATATATGTTATAGAGTGTATGTATGTATTTATATAATCATAGTTATATATATTGTAGTTATATGTATGTTAGTATCTATTTATATTATGTGCGTTATATATATATATATATATATATATATATATATATATATATATATATATATATATATATATATATATATATTAGAGATAGAGGGAGAGCAGGGAGCTATAGCGACAATGTCACCAAAGCAAAGCAGCAGCAATAACAGCAGCAGCAGCCGCAATAGCGACAACAGCAACGTCGCCAAAGCAGCAGCAACAACAATAACAAACAGCAGCAGCCGCTATAGCGACAGCAACAACGTCGCAAACAGCAGCAGAAGCATAACATACAGCAGCAGCGATATCAGTTAGCGACGGCAGCAGAGAACCGTCGTGGAAACAACAGAGTATCAGCGGTATCAGTGGCTTCAGCGACGGTCCACAACTGTTATCAGCGACAGTTTGGCAGTTTTATTAATATTAGATATTTATATATATATTATAGATATATATGTATATATATATATGGTAATTAATATATATGTATCTATGTTCCTAAATTCTAATTGTGTTTTAGTATACTATACGTATAATATTTATGTTTGTTAGTATATAGTTACGGGTAGTTAATATAAGCAAGGTATTGGGTATTACCTTGAGATACCAAGGTAAGTACCAAGGTAATTGGGGATACCCAAGGTATTGGGTGTGGGTATCAAATTTATGGTTTAGTGTTGGGATACCAAGTTGGTTCAAAACCAAGATATCTATTTAATGTTTGTAATTAGGATTTTATATAATTAATAATTGTTTGATATTTTTATGTGGTATTTTACCTATTGATTTATGTATCCAGAGATACGGTATCCTAGTATCCTAAGATATAGTTTTTATGACCTAGACTTTAGTATTTGAAACCAATATCCTTGTGTTAGACTTATATAACCTAGAAATAGGTAGTTGACCATAGTTGACCGACTTTGACTTTTGACTTAGAATTGACTTGTTGACCTAGAAGTTGACTAATTTAACTTATTTTTTTTTTCGGAACCTTGTATTGATATTGTGTTCCATATCTAGGTCTTCGAGGCACTGTATCAGACATCTGTGAGACTATTCTTTGGACTTCAGGCGAGTACATTCTCTGATAGTTTCTCATTTATGATATCCTCTATGTTCATTGTATCTAGTGTAGATATCCATGTTCTCTTGACACTATGGTTACACGGATTGGTATATCCGAATCTCGTCATAAGATGTTATGCCTTGGTATATGGTGTATTTTGTGCAAGTATTGTATCATTGATTATCTTGTACATGTACAGACACTAATTCTCGGGAAGAGTCGTTATCTTCTTGGGAAATCTCATTTCATAGCATACCGTGGTTGGATCTATTATACCAGTCGAGGGTGGGGAGTACTTTAGTGTAGATATGTGATTATACCCTCATTGTATCAAGTATTGTTATTGAATAGTGTTAATCATACACTGCACGTATGATTAGCCAAGCCATATATATTGTATCATGTTCCCAAGCCGATCACATGTTAAAGCTAGTACTCACACACTTAGTCATTAGTAATATTGTTCATTGACATATTGTTCATTATTGTGTTCATTCCAGTATTTCCTTATTGTGTATCTCTCGTATCTATTGTGCATCTTGTATATTCATATCTATTTACTGTTACATTATTTTTATCATTGATTAGAACTGCTGTTAGAGATGTATTCTGCTCCTTTCCTGACTGGATATATTTTTCCCAGATGACACTAAGGAGTGGTACCCTATACATTATGGACCCCAGGATGTTGTGGGCTTAGAGTCAGAGACCCTCGCTCAGGAGGAACTTATCCCGACTAAGACAGATGACCCGGGTTTAGTACCTTCTTAGTATTTATTGTACTGGATTTGTCTCTAGCTTATTTGTTAGCATTCTTCAGACTCATTGATGTATTATTTTAGACTCATGAGTTGTATGGGACTATTCTATTCTTTATCATATTCATGCTCGTTTCTATCTTAGATCTGTGATTTAGTATATTGTTATTGTTAGTGGTTCATTATATTTGTAGATAGATTATCCAGACAGCGTTCTACCGTCGGTTCTACGGCGTAGGCTGGACGTTGTTTCCGACTTTCATCCTTACATCGGGTGCGGGTCGTGACAAGAAGTCCAGGCCGCATGCAATCTGCTGGGTGCATGGAGCTCCTTCGTCCTAATCCGGCAAGTTTGGCTACGAAAAAGCTCCGAAATCCAAACATTGTTTCTCCCACAGAAACCTCAAAAGAAGTCCAAATCCAGCAAAGTAAAGTTCTAAACCACTCAAAATCAAGTGCTCATCAACATAGAATAATAAGTTTTCAAAAACATTAAGTTTTAAGAGATCAAAACCCAAGAACACTCAAGAACACAAAGAAAATCCTAAAACTTAAAACATAGATCTACAATAATCCATCCACCAAATCCAAAAATATCAAGTTCTAAATATATGGGGAATCATATAAGAAACATAATGGAAAAAAAATATAAAGGGTTTCTCCATTTCTTGTAAGATATACTTTCCTCTGGAGGGGGAGAGAAAAACCTAAGAAAGAGAATGGAAGAGGAAAAATGAGAGGAGAGAGAGTAAAGATGGGTTATATATGGAGGATTTGAGGTTTGGACCATGGGTTCAACTCATGATAAAACCAAACCAAACAAATAATCCAAGAGCCAAGTGAACCAAGGAATGAGTCTAGTCTCTCTATAACATATAACTACGCTAGCAAGAAAAATAATTACGCTCCAAATACGTATATTGGGAACGAGGAGTGACATCTCTACCCACCTTAAAAAAAATTTGTCCTCGAAATTCAAACTCAAGGCTAGCTAGAAATGTCAAAGCAAGCAACAACTATCTACAAGCAATCTACATATATAAATAAGCAAGTATAACAATAACACCTATAATGAAGTAAAGCAACTTCATCCCTTATGAGTGCTTGTCGATCACGGAATGAAAGATGTGAAGGCAAACAAAGAAAATATACCTTATGAGTCGAATAGATGCGGGTATCGAGATCGAATATCGTTATTGCGCTCCCACGTCGACTCTCCCAAAGAGTGATGCCCCTAAACAACACGAACAAGACGGATAATACGGTTCTTGAGTACTTTCTCTCTCTGATCCAAGATGGACATGGGCCATTCCTCGTAAGTCAAGTCGGTACCAACGACTAACTCAGAGTGATCGAGGACATGAGTCAGATCCGAAACATACCTACGCAACTGAGACACATGAAAGACATCGTGCACCTCATGTAGCAAAGGCGGAAGGTCAAGACAATAACCAACATCCCCTACCCTCTCGAGAATATCGAATGGTCTAACGTACCGAGGAGTAAGCTTCCCGTGAACCCCGAACCTAATGACTCCACGGGTAGGCAAAATTCACAAAAATACATGATCGCCGACAGAAAACTCTAACGGCCTATGATGCTGATCTGCCTAATAATGATGACGATCTTGTGCAACTCGAAGCCGCTCTCTAATCTGCTTAACCACTTCAACGGTCTGTGTAATCATCTCAGGCCCCAATATCTTCCGTTCACCAATGTCATCACATGCTAAAGGTGACATATACTTCCTTTCATACAATGTGTCGAATGGAGCTATTTGTATGCTGGCCTGTTAACTGTTGTTGTACGAGAATTCTACTAAATGAAGGTGATCTTTCCATGACCCACCAAGGTCTAAGGTATAAGCCCACAACATATCTTCCAATGTTTGTATTGTCCTCTTTGACTGACCGTCTGTCTGAGGATGGTACGCAGTACTGAATCTCAACTTAGTATCCAAGCGCTCATGTAAGCTTCTCCAAAAATAAGACATAAAATGGGTATCACGGTCTGACACTATACTTGTTGGAACTCCGTGCTGCCTCACTATATGCCACATATACATCTTTGCTAACTGCTCTGTGGGCTGTCCTACTCGAAAAAAAAAGAAAATGTGCCACCTTAATGAGTCGATCTACTATTACCCAAATTGCATCACGTCCAGTAGGGGATCTAGGTAAGCCGGTCACAAAGTCCATCATACTGTGTTTCCACTTCCACTCTGGAATAGGCAGGGGTTGCAATAATCCTGCTGGTCTCTACTGCTCTTCCTTCACCTGCTGACATATGAGATATCGTGAAATGAACTGAGCTATCTCTCTTTTTATTCCGTTCCACAAAAAATATTGCTTGATATCATGGTACATTTTTGTTCCTCTTGGATGAATAGAATATTGAGAACTGTGTGTCTCGGTCATTACTTTATGTTTGATATCTCCACTTGGCACACAAAGACGGTTTCCAAATCTAAGTGTTCCATCTTCGTAAATCCTTAATCCCTTCCTAAGGCCTGACTCACATTCTGTCATAAGCTTCTGAATATGAGAATCTTCTGCTTGAGCCGCCTTGATCCTCTCCACCAAGGTTGACTGAATCTGAAGACTGGCTAGTATTTCCGCTCCTTGAGGTAACACTGCATTGATGCCCATCTCTCGAAGATCTTCTAATATGTGCTTCTGAGTTGTCAAGACAAATGCGCTGCCTCTCCTACTTAGAGCATCTACCACCACATTTGCCTTGCCAGGATGATACTGAAGTGCTACATTATAATTATCAAATAATTCTAGCCACCTCCTCTGCCTCATGTTCAAGTCCTTTTGGGTGAATATGTACTTTAAACTCTTGTGATCTGTGAATATCTCTACCTGATCGCCATATAGGTAGTGTCTCTAAGGCTTGAGTGCAAATACTACTGCTGCTAACTCCAAATCATGTCTTGGATAAAAAATTTCATGGTCTCAAAGTTGCCGAGACGCATAATCTATCACTTTTTCGTGATGCATCAACACACACCCGAGTCCTTTTCCAGATGCGTCACAATAAACTGTGAACCCTCCTGATCCTACTGAAAGTGTAATGATCGGTGCTGATATCAGTTTCTCTTTCAACTTATCGAATGTTGCTTGGCACTCTGCCGTCCAAACAAAATTCACCTCCTTGCAGGTTAGATGAGTCATTGGTGCTAAAATTTGTACAAAGTCTACCACGAACCTTCGGTAATATCCTGCTAACCCCAAGAAAATTCTTCCATCTGCTACTGTCTTTGGGGCTGGCCAATTCTCTACTCCTTCGACCTTCTTGGGGTCCACTGATTCTCCTGCTCCTGAGATGATGTGCCCCAAGAATGACACATGACCTAACCAGAATTTACACTTACTGTGCTTGGCATACAACTGATGCTCCCTTAAAAATTGTAACACTCTTCGAAGATGTTCTTCATGCTCTTCTTCACTGTTAGAGTAGACAAGAATGTCGTCTATGAATACCACTACAAATTGATCTAAGTATGGCATGAAGATAGGATTCATCAAATCCTTGAATATTGCTGGCGCATTAGTCAATCTGAATGACATAACTAAAAATTCGTAATTTCCATATCGAGATCGAAATGCTGTCTTCGGTATATCTTGCTCCCGGACCCTCACTTGATAATATCTTGATCGATGGTCTATCTTGAAAATATTTTGGCTTTGCTCAATTGGTCAAACAAGTCATCAATCCTAGGCAATGGATACTTGTTCTTCACTGTTACTGCATTCAGTTGTCTATAGTCGATACACAACTGTGTCGTCCCATCTTTCTTCTTTACTATAAGCGCTGGTGCTCTCTCTGGTGATCCACTAGCCCGAATAAACTTTTTTGCCTTCAGTTCTTCCATATGTTGATATAGCTGGTTGAGTTCCATCGGTGACATCTGATAGACTTTGTTGGAAATTGGTTCTTCTCCTAGCCTCATTTCTATGCAGAACTCCACCTCTCTTACATCGGGAAATCCTGGAAGATCTTTCGAAAATACATCAAGAAATTCTCCAATTATTCTGGAAAGCTGATCCCCAATTCCTGCTACTGCTGCTATGTCATCTTCATGCTGGTCCATCACCGTTCTGTTGAAGATAAACTCTTTCTTGCCTGGGATGTTAAACAACACTCTACCCCTACGATAGTCTATCGCCATATGACTGTCTTTCAACAGTCCATGCCTAGAATAACATCGAAATTACCCATAAAGAACTCGATCAACCTTGCAGGTAATAAATGCCTGCACACTACGATTGGACATGCTAGACATAATCTATCAACTCCTACGAGACCATTACCAATGAGTATATTCAGCCTCTCTATAAATGCCTTGAACTCCAATCCAATACGTATCGCAAATCGTGCACATACAAATGAATGGGATGCTCCCGAATCAAATAATGCTATGGTAGGAAAAGATGTAACAAGAATGTTACTTGCCACCACGTCACCTGATGCCAAAGCCTCCTCCAGAGATAGGGTAAAAGCTTGCCCTTGGCCTTGTTGTTCCCCTTGTTGTTGGCTCCCTTGGATACACAGTTGTGGCCTCTGCTGCCAATACTGATGATTCCTCTGCTAGTCGTATATCTGAGTTTGCTTCGGCAATGGATGCTGAGCCAAAGTCCTGACCTCTAGTGTTGGTCCCCTGTACTGAGCTGCCTCTGGTGCTGGTAGGGCTAATCGCTGTACTAGCCCTTTAATTATCTGCATCATCGGACAATTGGCGATCCGATGGTCTGGACTACCACATCGTAGGCACAATCCTTGTGATGCCCTACACACATCTTTGGTATGGCCTCCCTTGCCACAATACGTATATCCGACTGGGCTCCTAATCGTTATTTTTGTTGCCTAGACTGATATGGCCAAGCTGATGCTGTTGCTGCCGATGCCACTGGTATCATCGGCACTGTGTCATGAATGTGAACGCCAGGAGATAGTGCTAACATCCGTTGTATTGGTCCTCCTCCTTCGCTCTGTACATGAGACCTCTTCTGGCCTCATATCCTCAAAGCTAACCTCTGTATTGTTAGCTCATGTCGCCTGGATGCGATCAATACTTCGTCGAAGGTCTGGTAGTTATGTCCCTCTACCAGTTGTTGAATTTCTAGATGAATTCCATACTGAAACCTCATTGCCAGCTCTGGTTCTATTGCCACCATTGTTGGGAAAAACCTGCTAAGCCTGCAGAACTCTGCTATGTAGCCATCCACTGTCCTTCCAGACTGCTTGAGATTGATAAACCTCTGTTGTATCTCATACTGTGCTACCACTCCAAAATATTTGACCCTGAATCTAGTTCTAAAATTGTCCCATAAGACAGGTTATCTTAAACTAACCTCTTCTGCCGTCCACCAATCTCTGGCAAGGTCCTGGAGTTGCAATCGGACCTGATCAACTTGTTCCTCAGCTGAAACTCTTGTTGCTGTTAGTATTGTCTCAATGTTTTGCAGCCAAGCATCTGCGATAATGGCGTCCTCTATGCCATTAAAGTACCTAGGGTTGAGTCGGCAGAATCTCACCGATGCCCTAAGTCTGTTCTAATAATTCTCTCCAAGGCCGTCTGTAATCCTTAATGCAACAAGACATTCTGCTCCTGCTGCTGAACCTGCTGATGTTGTAGAGCCTCCATCATTCCTCGAATAATCTCTAGTAATGTCGGTGTATCAAGTGCTACTGGCACTGCTGGTACGACCGGGGGTACTAAAATTTCTGGTACATATTGTTCTTCATGCTCCTATAAGGGTACTACCCTGATCCCTCCAGGAATAGGTGATGTCTCTCATTTTGGGCCAACGGATCCTTGTCCTGCTGAAACTACTGGTACTCCAACCACTGATTCTGGAGAAGCCCTAAAGAACATGACACAAGCTAAATCAAGATCAGGACAAGAAAGGATCGAGGAATCAATGGTACAGAAGTCAAGCTGAGTTCGAGAAGGCAGATTCAGGATTTCAAGGAGGAAAATGTTTGATTGAGATTTCCTATAATCAGGCCACCCCACAAGTTTGGAAAATAGACATGCATAGGCCACCACTAAAACCTTGTCATGCGCCAGATCCAGAATACTAGAGAGCAGGGAAATGACTCATCCAACCACACATTGCGGAATACTGAAGCAACCTGCAATGTGTTAAGGTTGTCTATAGACAATGGGGTCCATACTACAATCAAGTCTTCTATGGTCAAGAACTTCTATATCTCAATCATTCAAACAAGTAGTAATAATATAGAATATTTCAGAATAAGCAGTAAGGCGTCCCCAACGCCGTATTAGAATATTCTAGAGATCTAGCAAATACGAGCAATATGACAGATACACAATCAAAAGTATACATGAAAATGAGTCAGCTACAGTCTGAATATATTACAGTCATGTGGGAAACTAGTGTCCAAATTATTCGGCTAATAGGTGCCGGTTGGCTAAATGCCCAAAAGATTATTGTTTACAAAAGACGAGCAGTGAATGAAGGAACCCACTCGTGACCCTCAGCAACCATCCTTCTTGTGCGTGCCATCAGTGAATGCGAGATAAACTTGATCCTCAAATGCTGGCTCTAAACCTGGCCATGCAAAACTAGTGGGGTCATACCCCAAATAGCAAGTACTACAAGAAATCACGAAATAAAAAAATAAAACCAGTTCTATAGCATGTGATGCTTAACCAACAATCAATGGCATATGCTCCATCCATGACATGACACGACACCCCTTCACCAAACAAGGATAGGAAGTGCCATATCACATCAAGATAGAATACGTCCCTTGATTATGGTCAAGCTAAAAAAACTTTGCGTCATAGTTTCAGTCAACATGCTATCGTAACACAATAACGCAACCCAACAACCAAACAAGGACATGAGTTGGACTATCATGCCACGATAGTCTATGTCCCTAATTCCATTCAACAGAAGGCACAATACACAAGCAGGGATACAATATTAAGTAAAATAACCTAGTAATAACAAGTAGCTTTGATCCGTGTCCCGTTGTAACACAACAATGCAACTCAACCACCAAACAAGGACATGAGTTAAACTTTCATACTGCAACGGTCCACTTCTCTAACTAAAATAAATTTAACGGCCAAACATATGTTACTGCTTGATATGTGATCTCTGAGTTATCCCAGTAATGCAATATATAAGTATCCTTAGATCGTGCCATAATCGAGCAAGTCTGGCTCAACCAATGATATACAAGCAAGAATATATGATGCACCAGTCCCTTACAAGGACCCTGAGCTAATTTAATGATTAGTAGCAGTTCCAGGCTTTCTATAGGAAAGATACTGGCTCGGCTTATAAATTAGTCAGATACTGCACTCCACTGGTGCGGATGATATACAGTATCCGTGGTGGCCAGCCTTTACTCCCAGCTAACTTAGGGTGGTTCGACATGCACGATCTCGCGATACCGTTCCCTCCCAATGCTTTAAAAATTAAGTTACCTAGTTAACCCTAGGTGATTTAGAATCTCATGTCATGGTCACATGAATATTTATTTCATAAATATCGTACTTTAAGTACGAGCACTCTTGATACGAATCCACATTGTCTCTTAAAGTTAAATATGGATCCACCCAAGTGTGATGCAACAATCAATACCATCTAGCCACGGCTAAAGTCACTGTCCAACTACCAGATCCGTGGAAGAAAATAATTACATATATCATATAGCAAGTGTATGTGGCACGATGGCTCACTATATATCGAGTAGCACTCTTGGTGCGATCAAGTGTATCAGTACGGATACAATAGTCACGTCAGGAACAAGTTATAGTTTCAAGGTTGTGGACAAGTCATCAAGTAGCAAGTTATTCAGGATGGGACAAGCAAATAATGGTCACAATAATTTGTTACTTTATTATATCGATAGATAAAATAAGAGTAGTGCGAGAACCCCTCAAAATCAGATCTATAATCCTTAAACCAAACAAGGACCGAGATTGCAGACCTTCCTCCGAGTTGAACTACGCCACTTATTCCGTCTAATGTATAATAAGGTGATCGAGAAAAAGTATTCTAATCAGTAAGTAAGTACCCGCACCCGGATATTCGGGCACGAGTACGTGGTTACGCCTAACCTACGCCGCAGCATCAACGGTAGAACACTGTCTGGGTCATTTTTAACTATCTAACATCTCAACAATATAATATGGTACCTGTCAATCATCTCAACTCCAAACGAATGAGCGATATGGTATCTCACAAGTATAACTAATCTTAATCACAAAACAAACTAAGAAAGATAAAGCACGAATGGAAAAGCGAAGGAAAGAATAAAGATACAACCCACAATCTGAAATAATAATACAAACTGTGAATCTCAACAATATAATAACCTAATACAATCCAACACAAAAAATATAAACTAAACTTCCTCGGGCTCTGCAACTAAGTCCTCCTGGTCTATTGGAGTATCCTCTAAAGGTACGCCGTCTTGCGGCCCATAGAATGTGGGACACTGCCCTATAAGCCAATCATCTGGAAAAATATATCCAGTCAGGATTGGAGCAAAGTACACATCTGCTAGCAATTCCAATTAATTAACAAAGACTATAAATAGTTATAGTAAGTAATACATGGTGATCAAGGAAAGTAAATAAGTCAGAGAATAAATACAGTCACAGTTAAAATAAGCAAGACAAAATATGCATGGTGAATCAAGAAAATACAATAAATAAGACTGTGAAAAGATACGAACTGAACTAGATAAATAAGATGTGTATCCAACAAGTATCATGTGAATCCAGCAAGAAAGCACTAACTAGTATATTTTAAAATACCGCTTTCGACATGTAAACGGCTAGAGGTAAGTACGGCTCACCGAACACTTGGTGTGCGGCTGTTATCATTCCAGATTAGACCAGAGGAGGTGATTCCAGTTTTGGGAATGTTTACATGTCTACTCGAGTATTTCTCCGCTCAACTAGTATAAATGAATCCAATCCCGATACGCAAATCAAATATGAGTCCAGCCAGATAAAATTAGGTGATTCCAGTAGGTGAGTCCTGATGTGATGCCAGTAATGAGTCCTGAAGTAGAGTCCAGACAAGTATAATGTACGTGTCGCAAGAAAATAAATCCATACAATACTAATCCGTGTATCCAAGTGTCGAGAAACCAGGTAAAATAATACTATAGACCAGAACCATAGAAATTATCAAATAATGGAAACTATCAGAGAATGTACTCATCTGTCGTCTAAGCAATGAATGCCCAACTCTGTCCCAACTGGTGTCACACAAACCTATATATGGAATATTATATTAATACAATGTTCTGGAATAAAAATAAGTTAAACTAGTCAAATTCTAGGTCATAAAGCCATTTCTAAGTCAAAATAGTCAAACTAGGTCAACTATCGGTCAAACTAGTCAAAGTTTGTCAAACTAGCTATTTCTAGGTTGTATGAGTCTATCTCTAGGATATTGGGTCTATACACTACGCATCTAGGCCATACTAGCTATTCTAAGATACTAGAAAACCAACAAGATACCGTATCCTAAGATACGCAAGTTCATTTATATGAAAATAGTATTTTAGATATATATACAAGTCATTATACTTAGTACTATATCAAAACAATAAAAATATGATACCTTGGTCTTGCACCAATGTGTATCTCACCTATCTCGATATCCAAACTCAATACCTTGGGTATCGGCCCAATACCTAGGTATTACCTGGGTAATACCAAGGTAACCCAAAACACTTAACTTATAGCTATATATATATACAATATCTCAAGTACTAACTATATTAACATATATAATTTACTAACATATATACTTATACTAATGTACATAGATACTAACTATTCATATTCTAACTAATAACATATATCACAACTAGTATACCTATCTACCTACTAACTATACAATACCACAACTACATACATACATACATACATACATACATACATACATACATACATACATACATACATACATACATACTCATATAGCTAACTATATATATATATATATCAAGTATCTCAATAACTATCTATTGTATAACAAGTATAAATATAGAACTCACTAACTATGTACCCACACCTTAACATTAACTAACTAGCACTAATATACCTATCTCACTAACAATACCAAGCTAAACCAAAATATCAATTAACTAATTGCTAACTGTTACTAACTCATTGAAAACTAACTGAAATCAAAACCTTGAATACTAACTAACCATCTTCTAATACCTTGAATACTCAATAACTAAAATCTCTACTGAAACTGATACCCATAACATAACTGAACCAAAATACCCAACCCAACTAACCGAAACTCACTGAAACCTAGCTGACACACTGAAGCTGACTGGATACCCTGAAACCTGGTATCTACTGTTGTTGTTGCAGCCTGCTGCTGCTGCACGTGCGCTGCTACGCCGCGACTACACTGAGCCTGCACCGCGCTGCACCGCGACTGCAGTCTGCTGCTGCTGTTGCAGCCTGCTACTGCACCGTGCTGCATCGTGACTGCACCGTGCCTGCACTGCGCTGCGCCGCGAGTGCTGCTGCAGTCTACTGTTGCTGTTGCAGCCTGCTGCCGTGCCGCGCCTGCACCGCGATGCGCCGCGACTGCTCGCATGCTGTTCGCTGCACACGTGCACACACAACCACTAGTGCACATACACACACAACATATAAATACACACATATATATATATACAAACACCTATGCTCACACACACATATATATACATATAGATATCAACTTGCATATACACACTCCTCTATACATATATATATATATATATACACAAACATAACTACACTTATAGATATGTATATATACACTCACATATAGATATATGGACACATACACATAACATAAACACTTTTATGTATTTACATATACATATACACACTCAAACACAAATGCTAACACAACACTAACCTCTATGTATATATAAATAGTAGCTCTCCATATATATATATATATATATATATATATATATATATATAGGTATATACAAATACAACTCCCTCTAGCTAGATATATATACCTACACTCTCACACAGAAATACAAACACCCACATGAATATATACAAGTATATATATATATATATATATATACACACACACACACATGCACGTATAGGAATGAGAGCAAAACATCAAGCACGTGGAGTGCACCGCATCCGTATCATACTAATTCTATGATACGCTTGTAATACGGCTCCAACACACAACCAAAAGCATCCTGGAGGACACGAGCAAGTCTAAAATACTAATTATAAAATATACGAACCATAATTAGATCCACTACGTGTCCGTGTCAAGAATTGATGTGCACAACTCCCCGTGTCGGAGAAAACCCCCAAAATCAACCCGTTTCGTCAAATTGACGAGATACGACCTACACGTATCCAATTATGGATACGACACTAGTCACAAACAAGCAATCATATGTCAATTTGATCTATTAGATCATATGACAAATACTATATGTGCCAATCTTGGAATTCTCCCAAAATTGGTACCAAATTGCACATAACTTCCACCATAGGTCTCCTTTGAACATAAAACCAATTCCTATGGGTAGTCTATGCATGTGGGTTGGTTTCTCATGGTTAATTCTCAGATTTAGAACCTAATAAAAGGGGAAAAATTGAAATATACCTATTGGGAGATGGATTCCTAATAAAAAAAATCTCTTGAAAAGTAGCTCCTCCTTGTAGATCTTGGCCTCCTCCTTCTTGATTCTTGCTTCCTTCTTGTAGATCATTGTTGTAGTAGCCTCTATTGAAGATTAGGGACTGAATATAGGTGGAAATTTGGTGAGAAATGGTGAGGGGATGAAAAAATTAGGAAAGAAAAAAAAATCTAGATCTATTTAGAATGAACAAAATGAAATGAGAGACACTCTCTCCTCCTCTAATGGCTGGTCATAAATCCTCTCCAAAGCAATATAAAATGTTCAAAACACCCCTTGGGGCCTATCATGCCCCAGTCCCAAAATACGTAGGACCAGAAACACGTAAGCATGTCAGCCGCATGGTTATGGCAACTCCAATATATGGAAACCAAAACCCATACGTACGCTGTATTATGAACAATAGTTCACAAGTGGTATAAAATATCTTAAGTCACAGGCATAATCTAAATCTCATCCACAAAATTCATAAATAGATAAATAACCAATAACTATGTATCTAGATCTCAATATAAGGTATAAAATGCTGACAGTCGGATGAAAACAAATCCACTGCTGAACTAGAATATAAAAGCAAACACAATATAGGTACATCACCAATAATCACGAGGCTCGAAGGGAAGACCTCCTCAAATATAAGCAACCAGTCCGGATCTGCGCTCCTGCGAATACTCATGAACATCTACCCCTGGAAAGAGACCAGGTCCTCAGAGGGACATAACAAGATACATAGAAGCATGCCAATAAAGTACTAAAATAAATATCAAATGGGGTCGCCTAACCATCTATGTGAATGCAGTTTGAGAACAACTTTCTTACAAGTGGGCTATCTGGCCATAAAATAGGATTGACATGATTCTTTCGGAGAATCAGGGGCCTACAAAGCAAGTCGTCTTTTGAACGGCAGAGGCCGCCAGGTAATATAGGGGTCATCATCGCCCGTATCTCCAGCGGAGCTTCCGGGTTACATAAAAAGGAAAGTGCAAAGGAGACCAAATGCGGTACTTGTTCTTCTCCTCACCCCATGCTCTAAGCATGTCATATCCATGACACGATAATATCTCTAATAACTGACAAGTCTACTAGCATACAAAGTTTTTATCAGCAGTTATCCCTAACGCACGTCTCATACGTACAGGAGGCCAGCCTGTCACGCAAGTCCGTGTTCTATATGAGACTCATACTTGTGTAACAACTGTGTCACGGCCAATGAAACCTAAGAATGCCTCATGATGATGGGGTGGTCTCATAAACTAGGTCACATGCATATACATAATAAAAACAGAATACGACGACACCGTCGTTGCACCCAAGTTTTCTTGGATGCGCAGTTTATATAGCAGTTAAAATATATGAACTAAATGACAGAAATAAAGATGCATGCATCATATGGAATATAAATAACAATACAATGGCAAGGTTTACTTGCCTGGCAAAAGAGCTGCAAAATGTAACGTCCAGATGTCAAACACCAAGAGTCAGAAACTACGATCTCAGAACAAATGTCTCCAGATGCTGAAATAGACATCACCAACATTTCCAGAATCAGCGAGATAGCTAGAAATCACTACCCTTTCGTCCAATTTGGACATAGGGGCAAAACGATAATTTTGGATCAAAGTGGGATCCACGTGTGGTCCATTTTGCACCGAAAAGCGTGCCAAGGGTAACGATCTCTAAAAGGGACAAATTATAGGTCAAACAAACTCTAAATGTCAGTACGAACTCAACGGTATGTCCAATTGTGAATTCCGGTGAGCCGAACACAATTTTGTCCAAAAAGTCAACCGTGGGGCCCGCCAATAGGCGACTTGGTCAACTGTCTCAGAATTGCATGAAAATTGGGTCACAGGACCAGCGTGATACCACGAGTCCAGTGGCGCAAGTTTTATCGCATTTTGACGAGCGTGCACTAACTGGCGTGGGGTTTTACAAAAGTCGCGATACGGAGAATTTTTGCGGATACAGGCTGATTCCGACGCGCACACGCGTCCGAATTAGTTTCCGCGAAATCCCACACGTCTGGGTATACCGTGCGCACCTTTTAGTGCACTTAGTACACGACAGGGCGGTCCCGTTTGGCGGGGTGTGCTCCGTATCACAATTTTTGGAAGTTAGAAAAAGTATATTTTCAGAATTTTTAACTTAGTTTAATTCTACATATAACAATAATTAAAATAATATAATTTAATTGACAGGAATTAATCTCGGTTAGGTGGTCTTCGCATACCAAAAAGAAAAACTAAGTTCGGATCTCTGTGGTGGGAGATACGAGTCCGTGAACATGGGTAGTTACCGCAGTTTTCTACGATCCAAAAGTTGTCGTTTTTTGCCAACTTGGTCGCTGTTTTTGCCTAGGGTTACGCGCTGTTCGAGGTAAACTAACACACAGTATTGGAAGGGGGATAGTTCATGAACGTACCGGTGAAGACTGGCTCGAGTTTGGTCGAGCGAGGGCGCAAAAAATGAGTCGTAAACAGGTCTTCGCTGCAGTCAAATTCTGCAGTGTACGCGCGTTGACGCGGACGACGACGAGCGGTGACGGGCGGCACTGGGGCTCCGGCGGTGGTCGAGTTTGGTCGGCGGCGGCAGATTGGAAGAGATAGATTAGGGTTAGGGTTTTGGGTTTCACTATATATATATATATATATATATATATATATAGGTCGGTCGCGGGGGGGGGGGGGGGATACACGCTGGTGGGGTTTTGCTGAAGCTGCTGCTGAGTCTTCTTTCGCGGGTGCGGCTTGGGGTTACGGGTAGGTTAGAGTTTAGGATATGGGTTTGGATTTTAGATCCATTAATCTAATTTCTTTTTCTTTTCTTTTTTTCTTTCTTTCTCTTTTATTCTCTATTTTATTTCTAATTCCCTTTTTATTTTTATTTTTTTCTATTTCTATTTCCTTTAATAAACCTTATATATATATATATATATATATATATATATATATATATATATATATATATACATATAAAATTCTAGAAATTAATCTTAGAGCATACAATTAATCTATCAACTGTCCACAGGGTCTCCTATATGTAAATAATTAGGGGAAAATTACGGTTGCTCCCTAAAACCTCTAAATGCACAATTACCTAAAAATAAAATTCAATAAATTCTATTTCTACTAATGAGCTAATAAATACTATAAATCAATTAAATAATTAATTAAAATAATTAATACGGTTTTTAGAATTAGGGGTTTTACAGGGCCTCTCATGAAGAAATAATTAAGGAGGGAAGGTTCTAGTCTAATGGTTTCACTAATTAATTCATCCTCCTAATGAATGAGTCTAAACTTGGGTCCAATCTATACTAACATATAAATGTTGGGTTCATGCATCTAACTAAACTAATTAGGTCCACTATACAAGTCCAAAATAAATACTACATCTAATCAAATAATAAATAATACAACAAATAATCAATTACTCATGCACAATATTAAATATAACACTCCTAAAATAAAAAAAATACCCGTATCAATTACCAAACTACCCTTAATTGGAAATGTGAGGGTGAAAAGTAAGTATATGTAGGGCCATGTGACACGACCCGCACCCGCATTATCAGGGCACGAGTACGTGGGTACGTCCAGCCTACGCCGCAACATCGACGGTAGAACGCTGTCTAGGTCATCAACATCATACTAATACAACTAGCACTATCATGTACTCAATCACAATAATCTAAAAGAAGAATGAACAAGAAGGATAATTCAATTAACATTCTAAAAAAAAAGTAAAACTAGACAAGATATGGAAAGTAACACTAGCCTAGATTTCTACGATTGTCACCTCAAGTCTACAGTATAAGAGCAGTCATGTCTATAGCATCACTCTAAAATCCCGAAATATGGTGTACAATAATCACTGAAAAATATTATCCAGTCAGGAATGGAGCGAACTACATACCTCTGAAAGCAGTTTCAAATACATAATCATGCATATATAATAGATAATAGAAAAGAATATAAGATAACTAAAAATCAGAATAAAATAAACTAGAGTGAACAAATAATATACTGGAAAATAAAGAACAAACAATAGCATAACTGCAATATAATAGAAATAGATAAACTAGCTAATGTGCCATAGAATACAAGTTCATTATATGATCGATTTGGGTTGAATACGAATACAATATGGTAACTCGATTACACATGTGATATGTAATCGACATGTACACGAATACACTGGAGCTTGATCACATAACCAACTCCTATTCCCCCATTCCCAACCAATACCAATGGACCCAATCACGACACGTTACGAACATGAATATGTGCACACTGAACATGAGCAGTGTGTGTAAACGAATATGAGCACACTGAACATGAGCAATGTGTGAATACAAAGTACACTAAATCAATACCCGATACACACGATAAAATACATGTGAAGGAGTACCCGCTGAACACGGTAAGGGATAACATCTTCTGACAAGATCCATGTAGTACCAGTCCATGAAACCACTGTGTCGGAATCAAGTATACAGTTCTAGAACATGAGATATATAAACTATTTTGAAATGAAAATTATCAGAGAAATGTACTCGCCTTAAATTGGTTGAAGTCGACGTGCGCGACACGAACGTGTCGTCACGGAATGGGTACAATGCTACACTACTCAAGATAATCCCAAATGATGTAACAGTCAATCCCAATGAGTCTGGAGCAATCCAAATAAGTAGGAACGATATAAAGAAGTCCAGAAACAAAGTTCGGTATTAGTTTCGAGACAGAGATATCCAAGTCCGCAACGGTCCACGAAAAGACAAGAAATAAAATGCACAAATTAGCTAAGTGCAAAAAAACTAAGTTAGGTATGAGAGGATTGATTATTTATTCCAAAATTCGTATACTATAAATATTCCTTAAAATACATTTAAAATTATGTATATAGGTTTGTATAAAACTACCTGTTTTGAAATTCATAATTATAAATACACATTAAAAATTCCCATATGAGAGTCATTTATCTATTTACAACATAAAATATTTATAACTCTATAATTTATAAAAGCCGATCTTATATAATTAATCCAACAGTTACACTATCCTAAAATTTAATGTATAATATTACATAACCAAAACTAAATGATAAATTAAAACAACTTAATATATAATAATATAACTAAACTTAAATTTATCACTAAAACCTAAAAGCTAAATAAAGAAGGCTTTTGATAAGGGCACTGCCCATTTTACTTGGGGCTAGCCCAGGATTGGGGCTAGCCCACAAGAGAGGAACATTTACTCAGACTAGCCCAAGTTTATACTTGGGGCTAGCCCAGGTTTTTGAAAAAAAACATTATTTCTTCCCTCAGCCGACCGGAGCTTTCCCCCCTCAGTCGACCGGAGCTTTCCTCCCTCAGCCGACCCCCTCCCGCCGGAACATCACCGCTGTCCTCCTCCTCCTTGTCGATGGCTCCCAAAGTCTCGAAAGAAGCAAGGTAGAAATCATCATTCTCCTTGTGCTATTGTATTTGAAAATTTTTCCAAAAATTATAAGAAATCATCTTGTATGTGGAAATTTTGAGTTATTTTCTTTCAAATGAGGGCATACTAGTCCTTGGCGGAGTCTAGGATATAGTTTAGACATAGAAGTCGTTTGGAACATGATTCTAGGGCGTACAATGTCGAGACTGCTCGACATTGTCGAGCTGTATCGAGCGGGACTGTAGAATTTCCTACAGTCCCATATATATTTAGGACTGTAGGAAATTCGACAGTCCTATATATATATAGGACTGTCGAATTTCCTACAGTCCTAAATATATATGGGACTGTAGGAAATTCTACAGTCCTAAAAGATTAGGACTATTGAGAAAACTGCAGTCCTGTATACTTACAGGACTGTAGAAATGGCTACAGTCCTGGGAAAAAATTAACTTATTATGTTAAAATAGAAATTAATTTTTGTCTGTATCTTATAGTCATGCCCCTGGAAAGGACACTATGGATGAAGAAATAAGAAGACGCCCTACTGCGTCGATGCGTAAGGAACGCACTGTTTCGCAAGGCGTGACTATCCGCGAGGCCGAGGCACGCCCTGAAGTGAGGAGACGTCCATTGACGAAGAAGATTGCCACAAAGAGACGTGCTCCTCCTAGTTCTTCCGGCTCTTCTTTCTCCTCCGATGAGGACATGCCAAATGTTCCAAATCGGCCTACTGATGGTTCAGGACCTTCTCAGCCTGCAGATAGTCCTGTCGAGAGTCTTCCACGAACTCTCGGAAACCGGCCTACTGATGGTTCGGGACCTACTGATGGTTCGGGACCTTCTCAGCCATGACGTTTGAACAATCATTTTGATTTGTATAATTGTGAACGTTGTAAAACTTTAAACTATAAACGTTGTAAAAGTTTGATTGAATATGACTTGTGATAATTTGAGTTAATTTTGCTATGTTGTGACACTATGAGTTTATTTTGCCTTGTTGTAACTATTTTGATCTGTATACTGTGCATATTGGTCAGTGGGTTAATTGTTTATTTTGATCTGTATACTGTCCAAATTTGACAGTGGACTGTGACAATTTTGACAGTTATATAAATGTACAAATTGACAGTGAGAAAACTTTAGGACTGTCACAATTTTGACAGTCCTAGTTTACACTAGGACTGTCAAAATTGTGACAGTCCTAAAGTTATATATTTCCTCAAAATTGACAGTGAGAAAACTTTAGGACTGTCACAATTTTGACAGTCCTAGTTTACACTAGGACTGTCAAAATAGTGACAGTCCTAAAGTTATATATTTCCTCAAAATTGACAGTGAGAAAACTTTAGGACTGTCACAATTTTGACAGTCCTAGTTTACACTAGGACTATCAAAATTGTGACAGTCCTAAAGTTATATAAATGTACATATTGACAGTGAGTAAACTTTAGGACTGTCACTATTTTGACAGTCCTAGTTTACACTAGGACTGTCAACATTGTGACAGTCCTAAAGTTATATAAATGTACATATTGACAGTGAGTAAACTTTAGGACTGTCACTATTTTGACAGTCCTAGTTTACACCAGGACTGTAAAAAATGTGACAGTCCTAAAGTCCTGGCAGTTTTCCATAATGACAGTCCTAAGTTATTGGTAGCAATGCGCATTATACAATCAAAATCTTTATAACTTTTTTCATTACAATAGGTACAACATATACTTCAATATACACTTAAACATACATGGATCAACACAATATACATCTTCACATGGGACAGTATCAATCGATTAACCAACTTTTTTTCATCCTCCTTCAGACGTGCCACGTAGGCATGACCCGTAACCGTCCCTGGAATAGGATGATTGTGTCTTCCATTCTTAACTTCGATTATCCACTTCACATCTTCAACTTTTACAATCAACACCTTCAATGGACAACCACATTTTCTCGTCCCAACATTTTTCTTAGGGATTTCTTTTTCAACAACACCCTTTTTTTTATGATCCCTAAACACACCTCCTCTTTCGCATCCAAGCTCAAGATATTTTCGGCTCGGCCGAGATCGGATGGATCTTGCAATGACAATAACTACGTTATGTCATCTCCCAACTTCTCTGCACCACTCTATTGCTTCTTCATGGCTTGCAAATTCAATATCCGTTGTGAAAATATCATCCACATCAACACCAACGCCAGGATGTACCACAATCTCTGAACAAGGTTCCTATAACCAATATAAAAAAATATATAAATTAATAACTTCATCTAAATATCAAGGACTGTCACTATTTTGACAGTCCAATTTTTATATAGGACTGTCATAATTATGACAGTCCTACTTTTAATTAGGACTGTCAAATTTATGACAGTCCTATATTTATATAGGACTGTGTAATATTTGACAGTCCTATATTTATATAGGACTGTCTAATGTTTACAGTCCTAACTCGTGACTGTCAAATTAGGGTTGTCGTTTTACGTACCGAACGTGCTTCGGAACAACCAACTTGTTCTTCGGAACGTCCGGAGTGCATAATTAATGAATTGGACGATCCGACTTCGTCATCGAACATTTTTCCATGCATTGTTCCTACATTAATCAAAAGAAACTAAATCTTTTTCGCACAATTGTAAATCTTATTCAACGTAGCTTGTCGAAGACATACCGTTATAAGTATTTTCCTTGGAGTATCACCAAAGTTAAATACTCCTCCAACCACAACTACCTATTTCCAAATTTAGGTTTGGCCTTGGTGGAATGAGGGTTTCTTAAGTCTAGGTGGAATGCCAAAAATAGAAACCCATTCCACTTTTATACTTTGGTGTGGGGCAGCCCCAAGTGTGGCAAACTTGTAAATTTGGGAAATGGACTGTCAAAATTTTGACAGTCCTAACAATTTTTAGGACTGTCATATTTTTGACAGTCCTAACTAGGTTAGGACTGTCAAAATTATGACAGTCCTTCCTACTTTTAGGACTGTCGATATTTTGACAGTCCTTCCATGTGGTAGGACTGTCAAAATTTTGACAGTCCTGATTATAACAGTGGGCTAGCCCCGAGTAACTTTCATGATGGCAAACTTGTAATTTTTTCTAATTTTTCAATGGGCTAGCCCCGAGTAAATTGTGTAGTGCCCTTATAAATTGCCATAAAGAAAGAAAGAAGAAGGGGAGAAGTAGTTACCACCAACCGATCGGCTCCGACAATGCTAACACGGCTCCCGAAAAATGCTTGGCTCCAAGGGCTGGAGTGGATCACCGGATCTAGCGATGGAGGGGTTCTACTAGGCACGGTCACGACACCGATCCGGTCAGGATCTCATCCAGGCGGCGGCTTCATGGGGTCTCTGTCGGCGGAACGGCTCGCGGACGCGGCTCAGCGTCAGATCTGGAGGAGTGGCGGCCACCACGGCAGATCTGGTGGCAAAACGGTAGGCGACCGGTCGGGGTGCTCAGTGTCGAGATCCCGTCAAGTCCTTGCCAGATATGAACAAGCGGTTACTCGAGTCAAGGTCGGGGACGGCGGTGGCGGTCCAGATCCGAGAAAATGTGCGGCTCGACATCAAATCTGACTGCGTTTGGTCAGGCACAGTCGAGCTCGAGCTTGGAGGAGGAGGTCCCGCAGCCATCAGAGGCGGTTGGGTTAGGATTTAGCTGTCTATTTGTGGTTTGAATTATGGATTGGGAATGGTTGTCGTGTCGGACACATGGAATAGAATTGCTACAAACTATGACCGTGTCCGGGGTGTCGGATACGGGGTGGTGTGGATGTTCTGGATTCATGTCCAGGTTGTATCGGACACGACATAATGGTGCGGTGGATTATATCGATACGAAAATGAAGGAAATGTAGATGCCGACACCCAGGGTCGGACCTGAGGCCTGATAGGGGCTGACACAAAAATAATATTTGGTGGTGGATACATCGACACGGCTTGAAACGAAAAGGACATAGGAATGGAGATGGTGGATTGCTGCTGAATGCGATGACCGGTTTGAATGTGTTAAAAATTTGGAAGAGGATTTGAAATTGCCTTGGGAATTGAAAATAAGAGTGACTCTCCTTAAATATCCTTAAATAGGAGGTTGAGAGCTTCCTCTCCAAGAATATAGTGGCACAATTAGTAATAATCAATTAAAGAAGGGACAATGAACTAGGAGGAATCTTCCATGAAGTTCCAAGAACAACTAATTATCTAATTAGTTCAAATAATCCTATTAGTCCTAACCCAAAAGGAAACTTTATCCAACTAAACTAATATACTATTTAATAATCCAAAACCAATATTTACACTAAACTTATTATGAATTTGCAAATATATTTTCGAAGCAAAATAGAAATAAGATATTTTCTAAGTAACATTTTTAGTAAAAATAAAAATAAATTATTTTCTAAAACAATTCTTTTGAACTCAAGAATATATATATATATATATATATATATATATATATATATATATATATATATATATATATATATATATATATTATTAATTTTAAAAAGAAAAAATATTATAAAAAAATTTAAAATCTAAGAATCTGGTAACTCCGGAGACCGGAGGTTACAAGTCTACTCTCCTTAGAAAAATTTTGTCCTCAAAATTTAAGGAATGACTAGGTTTAGACAGAATAGATTGGTCATGCAAAAAGATGATAAAATAATAATTGCATAATTCTCAATAAGAAAATATTGTGTGAGCAAAGAAAAACATGAAAAAGAAAGAATATATATAGATTGAGATAAATGGCTTGGCTTTACAGGACACCAAAATGTCAGGTTAAAAGATAAAAGAGAACTTCACCATTAATCATGAAAGGGTCATGAGAGTAAGGAAGAAGAGAGTACAGGAAGGAGATGATATAGATGATAATCATGGCATTTAAGAATTTATCACTAACCGAGATGTATTTAAAAGAATGTGGTAGCTAGGTATGCTATTGGAAACTGAGAAATAAGTCTTAAGAAAGTTATGATTTAAATAGGTTGACTAATAGAAGTACTAAAATCTTGGCACAAATTGTAAGAAAGGATAGATACATAATCCAAAATGACGAACGTTGGAAATAACTTTACAATTTTCGAGGAAAAAGTAGAAGTACTTGATAAGCTTGAATGAGAGACTAGATATGTCACTCAGGATAAGGGAAGTTGATGAGGCAATATGTAGCTTCTACATACTAGTATGGCCTAGATTACTAGACGATCCTACCATATGAAAATAATGCTCCCCTACCATATTTGATTTTAAACCTCATTTCTCTACTTTTCTCGATCTCGTGATCCATCATCAAACTAGACATCAAAAAAAAGTTTCGTATTCCTCAACCTTTATTTATTTAGATCTAGAATTTTCAAATCAAAATTTACTATATGTCCAAAAAATCCTTATCAACTTCGAGTTTGTTTATCTAAATACCAAACAATACCTCGATTATTTTCTTCGATTTCAAATGTTACTGTCATGATCTATATTTTAATTTAGATCTTAACCTCGATATACCACGATCTTACCTTACGACTTTCAATTATATGATCCCATGATCAATTCCATTATAACATTCCTTTAGAGGAGCTTCATTTTATTCCATATTCCTCTACTCAACCAATCAAGTCCGACACCTGTCCGCCTCAAACTAGTCCATGATCTCTTGTCACAAAACTCTTCCAGAGCCTTCGGTGTCTGCACCACTCGTCACAGGGCTATCAGTAGCAACGGTCTGTAACAAACTCGTTTCGAGAGGAACCTTAACCCCCCGGGGGGGCGGGTGGGATGGTAGACTTTTTCTTCGCCACTAGCTCACGCTTTTTCTCCCGGCTTTCAACAACTTTCGCTTTAGCTTCCAAAGGCGAGGACACTAAAGAAAGCAGCTCTAACTCCAGAAGCTAGACTAGCTTAAGGATCGGTTACCCCTGTTTCTGTTTATTCAGGTATAATATTTTCGAAATTTTGTACTAGAAAATTCTTATTCATCCTTTGAATTTATTATCCCAATGCAAGATCCTTTCTATTCAAATATTTGATATTTAAATTGATTTCATAAGTCCAATTCACTTAATACCTGAGATTAAATACATGTTCCATATCATAGGCTAACTCTTAAGTGCTCAAACCTTAATGATAGGTAGATACCATGACTATAAATTTCAAACTTTATCATTAATATTTTTTTTCTCTTCGAAAAATTTCCGTCACAACTCTAAATCACTTTACTTATTGCATAAATTAATTACCCTCAATTTCTCTCAAATATTACATAACTCAAAATTTATATGATCTTAGCACTTATCAAATTTTAATGTTCAAAATATCATTCCTGTTATTAATCAAGAGTTATCACAAAGAACTCATAGGCTTCCTAACCATCACGGTCTCTAACGATTTGTCCTAAAGTTTAGGAAGGAACGACTAGGATAGATCAGAAAAATGATAAACTAATAAAATTGGTTCGATATGATTACAAGAATGAAGTAAATAGAAAGATAAAATAGTTGGTTAGAATCAGGGTTCTAGACTAGCTACTACATCTGTTACTAATCCTAAAAAGTATATCCATATGATTCCATAATCCATTATCGAACTTGCTAACATTCCAATTTCTAATTTTATTTTTTTGAGATTCAATATGTCATATGCATTTGATCCTTAATTGATTTCGAAATAATTCCTTAATATAACTTTTTTCAAAACTCATGATACCACTATTCTCTTAATTTTGCTTTTATCCTCAGTCCCGTTTCTCTTTTATCAATTTTATTGTCAAAAGTATCATTGTAAGACAAAATATATCATAATTACCTGATAACAAATTTCTCTACTCTAGTGCTAGATGATCAAGAAATTCCTACCGGCATTCCTAAAAGTAAGGTGGATAATAAGATTCAAAAGAGAAGACAAGATCCTATTTACTAGTAATGCTAGAGTAACGAGTTTCAAAATAAAAGTCAAGTTGGTAGATGCAGGTAGGTCAAAGGCATAAAGGAGAAGAAAAGATAATTATAAAGAATATGAATTCTACTCTTGCTCACTTGATTATAATGAAGTTGTTGTCCTATATTTTCTTATATATATCCATAGTCAATAAATATTTTAAAATTTCAACCTCCAAGGTGTTCTCTTTTGTTTTGGTATCCAATCCTCTTACTCATTATGATTCCATGTTTGATGATTTGAATTTGTCCTTCAAAAGATCTTTATCAAGTTTGTGTTTCCATTATTGACATCATCATATATGAGTTTTAATTAATCTATATAAACTCTACTGTATTTCATATCAATGACTCCATCCAATTAGCCAGGATCTCCTAGTATCAATATTTTTTTACCTCTCTTTAATTCTACTATCCTCGAAATCAAGAATGAATTCAATAAGCCATAAATTCAAAATTATTCTAGCAACTTTCAATATCATTTTCAATAATTAAATCACTTGCTAATAATCATACATAAATCACAAATTCATCATTGTCCTTAAAATCTCAAGTATCAGTATTTGATCATAATCTTATGTGTTGCTATCGATCTTACCAAATCCTCCTAATAAGTTGCAATCTCAAAATATTTATAATCCAAAATGAAATCATCAATCCTACCAATTTATCCTTCTAATTCTAATACTATATCTCAATTATTCCTCTTCTTAAAATTTTAAATTCCATTTCTTGTATAATAACCGTATCTCATAGCGAGACATCCTCTAAAATACTTAGCTATCTAAACCTGATAAAACATAATTAAATTCTTCCTTATCTTAAATTTTTATAAATTTCTCGTCTGTTTCTATGTCTTTATTTTCGATATCGTCTTCTTAATTTCTCTAGGTCATAATCATTATTTACGAATTCTTAGAAAATCGTTCCTTAAACGAATTTATGCAACTTTTGACTATTTCTTCAAATTCAATTATGTTTTTCTTACATTTATTACTCAAACCTTTTAAATCTTCTAGACCCCAATGTAATATTTATTTTTGTTCTGTTCTAGATGAAACAGAATAACTGGATTAGAAATTCATATTAGGGATGAGCTAAAAATACCTCGTCACGTATTGATTCTAGTATCTGGAGCACTCCTTGCCCAGAATACAATCTGAAATTTATTATTCAAAAAAATCTTCTGTTCTAATCCGAAATGATTATGAGCTCAACTTCTACTCCATTATTCTCCCTATATTCTATAACTCTCATCTTGATACAAGAAGTAGGTTAAACAACGGACATATATTCAAGTAAAATCAAAGTTATAGTGAACAAAAGCAAGAGTAAATTGATTTAAGTAAGGTTCAATGATGTAAGATTCTCAAGGGTTATCCCAGGAACCTATCCGAAAATCCTAACCTGTGATTGAGTATTCTACTTCCTAGAATCTCTTATAGTCATCAATCCTATTCTCTGGCAGGCTCGCAATAGTACGACTAAACCTAGGTACTACCACGATATCGTACTAATTACGAAGTCTGACCTGCATGGGCTGTCACGCCCCGATCTCCCGCAGGCAATCGGCCGTTCCCGCTAGGCGAGAATCACCCACGCCAGCGCTCCCGCGGAACGATCGCTTAACCTATCCGGGCGTGATGCCGCACGAGCGTAAGCCACGCCAGTGCAAGGCCATGGTTTATTGGCTGGCGGTAAGAGTTCTAAGCCACAGAGTCGCACAGATTGTCCGAGTACAGCGGAGTCATAAACGCATAGCGATTTGATAACAGGTTCACTGAGTTGACAATATAGCGGAAGCATAGAAACATAAGTTGAAGTAAAGCAAGCTCTTTTATTGATATAAACTTGTGTTACAGGCGGCGTATAGCCGAGATTACAAGTCGCTCAAGCCTCTCTCTCTGAAACAGTAAAAGCGTGCCAAGTGGCTACAACTGTGGAATGAATATACAGGCGATGGTCAGGCGACGCTCCAACATTATGTCTTGTATATGTGCTTCAGTTCCGGACGCACCGTTGCTTCGGAGTGATATTCACGCCTTAGCACGCACGTTGGAGGCATCCGCACCGAACGAGGTTCTCCCGCACCCTGCATACAAACTGGTGGATTATCAGTACATTGAATGCACTGGTGGGGAAGCTACTCGCCCGCTCGATAAATCCAAACACGTAATACAGGTTTCATGCACAACTATTAAGTTGTTTTTCTAGTTTCCTTAGGATCAGTTTTATGCAAATGTTGAATAGCCTAACGTGTCGGGCAGTGCGCCGTACGATGTTTGAGAAAACACGACGAGACTTACCAACTTACCATTTCTCCTTCCCTGTCCAAGGCAAACATTGTTAATTTAAGCAGGAGCATGTATAAGCATTCGGGAGGCATAACATATGCAAACACGAGTACTTATTTCAAGATCGTTCAGGTGTTCAGTTATTTGTTTCATGCGATACAGTATCTCGCACGCGGATAGCCGCTAAGCGAGGATGATTTATTTGTCTTTCGTTTACAAGCAAGCATGCAACAAGTTCATTACAAGGCGATCACTGGCGTATGCCATAATGAACGGTATAGTCTTTGACGAGATGGTTTGCAACAAAGAACAAGGGGCGCTGCAAGCCATTCCGCCGAACAAGAGACTATTTAGTCTAGACGATAATGCTTTGCAACAAAGTACAAGAGGCGCTGCAAGCTATTCTGCCGAATAAGAGACTAAGAACAATATGTCTCGCCCGGACCGGGTCGATGCCAGTGCCCCAGCATCGCCCGCGAGACCGTTACCCTGTGCACTGGTTGTCCATGATCGAACGGGGCCTTGGTTGGGGCAACAAGAGTACAAGACAAGAATACAAGACAAGAGGCAAGCTGTTGAGGCAACAATAGTACAAGACAAGATGCATTGCCTGTTTCGTTGTTCAGTGACTGTCTTTGCCTTGATGCAATTCTCCTGGGGTGGAGATTGCCTTGGTGACCTAGCGGTCCCGAATACTTGCAGGTTCGTTCAGGCACAGAACGACTACGTAGTAGTCTTCCGGGATTTGGATAAAAATACGGTAACAATCAAGCAGACAAGCATGCGTTTCTAAGTGAACATAAGCAGGCACGTTGCTCGGACCCGAAGGTAAGCAGAGGGATAAAACCGTTAAGGGACTTAGCATGCGGGGGTCTCAATATAAGCAGTATTTTATTTCCATGTTCTAGCAAGCAATATGAGTTGGGATTATTCCCTTAGCTAGGTGCGTTGGATTTATTAGCATACAGGGGGTTAATCACCTAGCGACTAGCATAAATATTTCCAGATTTTATGTGTGCTGGCTAAGCAAAGACAAGTTTACCGTAGCCACCCACCTTAGCGATGATTCGCCTCGGTAGAGCGATACGTCTGAGCGAGCCTCTGAAAGTCCAAGCCGGATTCCTATAGGGGCAAGTCTGGATATCCTTTGCTTCTCCTTTGAGGCAAAGTGGGTTGGGACTGCTGTACGATTGCCGTTTGAGACGGCAGTCCGCTTGAGCGAAACAGGGTGTTACATCCTACCCAACTTAGAAAAAGTCTCGTCCTCGAGACTTACTAAAGACAAGCAGTAATCTAGGGTTGAGGCAATCCTAGACAAGTCGTTGTACTTGTTCATTTGGATATTCACTTGCACAAGCATCGAAATCAGCATATCGCTTAGACTGGATCGTGCGCACCTTCGACATGCATTCCTAGTGTGAGCACGTCAACCAGCTTAGTGATAGCGAAGTCTCAGCACCCGAGTTTCACCTTTTTCTTAAGTCTTGGATGGTGCACTAGTTTAAGGCGTCCCTCGAATAGATGCATTCAACCAAACTTAGGGTTAGTAAAAATCGGACAAGCTACTAGCGATACTCTCAAGGGTTCGCACAGGTTGGCACAAAGGCCACTCGCAGCATACAACCAGACAAGCAATCATATCATTCAAAACACATTTTGAAAGTATTTAGACTTATTGTTGGAACATCCCATCGAGGCATTGAGAGAGAGCGTGCACATAACCCATGAAGAGCTTTCAAAACAGAGATATCGAATCGAGACCAAAGGCGTAGAAGCCAGGCTCTGATACCAACATGTCACGCCCCGATCTCCCGCAGGCAATCGGCCGTTCCCGATAGGCGGGAATCACCCACGCCAGCGCTCCCGCGGAACGATCGCTTAACCTATCCGGGCGTGATATCGCACGAGCGTGAGCCACGCCCGTGCAAGGCCATGGTTCATTGGCTGGCGGTAAGAGTTCTAAGCCACAGAGTCGCACAGATTGTCCGAGTGCAGCGGAGTCATAAACGCATAGCGATTTGATAACAGGTTCACTGAGTTGACAATATAGCGGAAGCATAGAAACACAAGTTGAAGTAAAGCAAGCTCTTTTATTGATATAAACTTGTGTTACAGGCGGTGTATAGCCGAGATTACAAGTCGCTCAAGTCTCTCTCTCTGAAACAGTAAAAGCGTGTCAAGTGGCTACAACTGTGGAATGAATATACAGGCGATGGTCAGGCGACGCTCCAACATTATGTCTTGTATATGTGCTTCAGTTCCGGAAGCACCGTTGCTTCGGAGTGATATTCACGCCTTAGCACGCACGTTGGAGGCATCCGCACCAAACGAGGTTCTCCTGCACCCTGCATACAAACTGGTGGATTATCAGTACATTGAATGCACTGGTGGGGAAGCTACTCGCCCGCTCGACAAATCCAAACACGTAATACAGATTTCGTGCACAACTATTAAGTTGTCTTTCTAGTTGCCTTAGGATCAGTTTCATACAAATATTGAATAGCCTAACATGTCGGGCAGTGCGCCGTGCGATGTTTGAGGAAACACGGCGAGACTTACCAACTTACTATTTCTCCTTCCCTGTCCAAGGCAAACATTGTTAATTTAAGCAGGAGCATGTATAAGCATTCAGGAGGCATAACATATGCAAACACGAGTACTTATTTCAAGATCGTTCAGGTGTTCAGTTATTTGTTTCATGCGATACAGTATCTCGCACGCGGATAGCCGCTAAGCGAGGATGATTTGTTTGTCTTTCGTTTACAAGCAAGCATGCAACAAGTTCATTACAAGGCGATCACTGGCATATGCCATAATGGACGGTATAGTCTTTGACGAGATGGGTTGCAACAAAGAACAAGGGGCGCTGCAAACCATTCCGCCGAACAAGAGACTATTTAGTCTAGACGAGAATGCTTTGCAACAAAGTACAAGAGGCGCTGTAAGCCATTCCGCCGAATAAGAGACTAAGAACAATATGTCTCGCCCGGACCGGGTCGATGCCAGTGCCCCAGCATCGCCCGCGAGACCGTTACCCTGTGCACTGGTTGTCCATGATCGAACGGGGCCTTGGTTGGGGCAACAAGAGTACAAGACAAGAATACAAGACAAGAGGCAAGCTGTTGAGGCAACAATAGTACAAGACAAGATGTATTGCCTGTTTCGTTGTTCAGTGACTGTCTTTGCCTTGATGCAATTCTCCTGGGGCGGAGATTGCCTTGGTGACCTAGCGGTCCCGAATACTTGCAGGTTCGTTCAGGCACGGAACGACTACGTAGTAGTCTTCCAGGGTTTGGATGAAAATACGGTAACAATCAAGCAGACAAGCATGCGTTTCTAAGGGAACATAAGCAGGCACGTTGCTCGGACCCGAAGGTAAGCTGAGGGATAAAACCGTTAAGGGACTTAGCATGCGAGAGTCTGAATATAAGCAGTATTTCATTTCCATGTTCTAGCAAGCAATATGAGTTAGGATTATTCCCTTAGCTAGGTGCGTTGGATTTATTAGCATGCAGGAGGTTAATCACCTAGCGACTAGCATAAATATTTCTAGATTTTATGTGTGCTGGCTAAGCAAAGACAAGTTCACCGTAGCCACCCACCTTAGCGATGATTCGCCTCGGTAGAGCGATACGTTTGAGCGAGCCTCTGAAAGTCCAAGCCGGATTCCTGTAGGGGCAAGTCTGGATATCCTTTGCTTCTCCTTTGAGGCAAAGCGGGTCGGGACAGCTGCACTATTGCCGTTTGAGATGGCAGTCCGCTTGAGCGGAACAGGGTGTTACATGGGCCACCATAAAAATGTGTCACGACCTACACCCGCATGATCAGGGCACGAGTACGTGGGTACGTCCAGCCTATGCCGCAACATCGGTGGTAGAACACTGTCTAGGTCATCAACATCATACTAATACAACTAGCACTATCATGTACTCAATCACAATAATCTAAAAGAAGAATAAACAAGAATGATAATTCAATTAACATTCTAAAAGAAAGGAAAATTAGACAAGATATGGAAAGTAATACTAGCCTAGATTTCTATGATTGTCACCTCAAGTCCACAGTATAAGAGCAGTCATGTCTATAGCATCATTCTGAAATCCCGAAATATGGTGTACAACAATCACTGAAAAATATTATCCAGTCAGTAATGGAGTGAAATACATACCTCTGCAAGCGGTTTTAAATACATAATTGTGCATATATAATAGATAATAGAAAAGCATACAAGATAACTAAACATCAGAATGAAATAAACTAGAGTAAACAGATAATGTACTGGAAACTAAAGAACAAACAATAGCATAACTGTAATATAATGGAAATAGATATACTAGCTAATGTGCCATAGAATACAAGTTCGTTATGTGATCGATTTGGGTTGAATACGTATACAATATGGTAATTCGATTACACGTCTGATATGTAATTGACATATACACGAATACACTGGGGCTTGATCACATAACTAACTCCTATTCCCCCATTCCCAACCAATACTAATGGATCAAATCATGACACGTTATGAACACAAATATGGGCACACTGAACACGAGCAGTGTGTGTACATGAATATGAGCACACTAAACACGAGCAGTGTGTGAACACAAAGTACACTAAATCAATATTCGATACACATGATGAAATACATGTGAAGGAGTACCCGCTGAACACGGTAAGGGATAACATCTCCTGACAGGATCCATGTAGTACCAGTCCGTGAAACCACTGTATCAGAATCGAGTATACAGTTCTAGAACATGAGATATATACACTATTATGAAATAAAAACTATCAGAGAAATGTACTCGCCTTAAATTGGCTGAAGTCGACGTGCGCGACACGAACGTATTGTCACAGAATAGGTACAATGCCATACTACTCAAGATAATCCCAGATGATGTAACAGTCAATCCCAATGAGTCCGGAGAAGTCCAAATAAGTAGGAACGATATAAAGAAGTCCAGAAACGAAGTTCGGCACGAGTTTCAAGACAAAGATATCTAGGTTCGCAACGGTCCGCAAAAAGACAAGAAATAAAATACACAAATTAGCTAAGTGCAAAAAAAACTAAGTTAGGTAAGAGAGAGGATTGATTATTTATTCCAAAATTCGTATACTATAAATATTCCTTAAAATACATTTAAAATTATGTATATAGGTTTGTATAAAACTACCTGTTTTGAAATTCATAATTATAAATACACATTAGAAATTCCCATATGAGAGTCATTTATCTATTTACAACATAAAAGATTTATAACTCTATAATTTATAAAAGCTTATCTTATATAATTAATCCACAGTTACACTATCCTAAAATTTAATGCATAATATTACATAACCAAAACCAAATGATATATTAAAATAACTTAATATATAATAATATAACTAAACTTAAATTTATCACTAAAACCTAAAAGCTGAATAAAGAAAGAAAGAAGAAGGGGAGAAGTAGTTACCAGCAGCCGATCGGCTCCGACGACGCTAACATGGCTCCGGAAAAATGCTCGGCTCCAAGGGCTGGAGTGGATCAATGGATCCGGCGATGGAGGGGTTCTACTAGGTGCGGTCACGACACTGATCCGGTCAGGATCTTGTCCAGGTGGCGGCTTCATGGGGTCTCTGTCGGCGGAACGACATGAGGACACGGCTCAGCGTCAGATCTGGAGGAGTGGCGGACACCACGACAGATCTGGTGGCAAAATAGTAGGCGACCGATCAGGGTGCTCAGTTTCGAGATCCCATCAAGCAAGGGCGGAGGGACATGGAAACTGCATTGGGCTGTAGCCCAGTGCAAAATAAAAATAAAGAGTAATTTTTTCCCCAATATTTTGTAGGCCTGTAGTTCAGCCCAGTCCACTGGCCTGTGAATTGTGAAAAAAAGGAAAGGAAATGAGAAAGAGCAGCAGTCGCACTCGGGAAAGAAAAGGAAAGGAAAGGAAAGAAAGAGCAGCAGTCGCACTGCGGCACCGGCAGCCTGCTCTGCAGCTCTGCTCGCTTTCGAGCTCGGTCCTCCCTCACGCCGAGCCCGGAGCCTGTGCGGGCCGCGGCTCTCCTTGGACGGTTGGACCCTATCTCCGCCCCGCCGCATGCCCTCCCTCTCCCTCTCCCCGACCACGCTCTAGCATTGCCTGGCCATGTTGCAGCGCCACGACGGCAACGTCCTCTCTCGGCACTCGGCAGCTCGGCTCGGCTCGGCTTTGGTAAAACCCTAACCCCAAATTTTAAATTAAAATCACCATCCTCCTTGGTCCTTGCCCCTTGGAACTTCAAATTAAAATTTTGTAAAACCCTAACCCCAAATTTTTGGTGTTTGGTTTCATGTTTTCATCTTAATTCACTATAGGTTTTTGGAATATAATGGAAAATCAAGGAAACAAGATAAAGAAAACCCTTTTTTCATTCTTTAAACCAAGGGGTGAAACATCAGGAAGTGAGAGTCTTCTCCTGGCTTCGAATGTTAATGTTTCAACCCCAAGTGTTGATCATAGGGATGAGGTTACAGTTGATTTAAATTCTCTTGAACGAGATCCAGGTTTACGAATTCCGATACGCGGGCATCCTGTTAATCATAGGAATGAGATCAGACGGGCATATATTAAAATGGGTCCATATCAGCCAAAATTGGCAGTATTTCTACCGTCTGAGTTCGGAAAACAGTCTCGTCGATTTCAATACTCTTGGTTCCAACAATTTCCTTGGTTGGAGTACTCTCCTACAAAGGATTCAACATTTTGTTTTCCATGTTATCTTTTTGAAAGTGATAATGCTCTCCATTGCACATTGACTGTCGATGGATTTAAAAATTGAAAGAGAGTTAATGATGGGACTCGATGTGCATTTTTGACACATATGGGAGGTCCTACATCTACCCATAGATATTTTGTGAAAGCTATGGAAGGTTTATCAAATGTTACTCAATATATTAATAAAGTGATTAATGCACAGTCTTATGAAGAAGTTTTGAAGAATCGATTACGGCTTAAGACGACAATTGAGAGTATTCGGTGGCTCAGTTTGCAAGCATGTGCATTCAGAGGTCATGATGAGTCACTGACTTCTAATAATCGTGGGAGCTTCATAGATATGATAAAATTAATGGGGAGTTTGAATGTCAACATTGATGATGTTGTATTGGAGAAAGCTCCAAAGAATGCACAGTATACTTCACCGACAATTCAAAAAGAGATTTTGTATATTATGGCCAACCGGGTGAGAAGTAAAATTCGTGAAGAAGTTGGGGATGCAAAGTTTTGTATTTTGGTTGATGAAGCCAGAGATGCGTCTAACAGAGAGCAGATGGCTATTGTTCTAAGATTTGTTGATGTTCATGGTATTCTGAAGGAGCAATTCTTTGAGATTGTGCATGTTGGGGACACCATTGCTTCAACCCTGAAGAAACAAATATCTGATGTACTTGATCGGTATGACTTACATATCCACAATATACGAGGACAAGGATATGACGGTGCTAGCAATATGCGTGGAGCATGGAATAGATTACAGGCTTTGTTTCTTAGAGATTGTCAATACGCATATTTTGTTCATTGTTTTGCACACAGACTACAACTTGCTCTAGTTGCAGCGGCTAGTAATGAGACTTCAGTTTGGCTATTCTTTTCGAAATTGACTACCATTGTCAATCTTGTTAGTGCTTCTCCTAAGCGTCATACTGAGTTACAATCTGCTCAAGCTATTGAGATTGCACATATGGTGGCTAGTGGTGAACGTGATACTAGTAGAGGGGCTAATCAGATTGGTAGTTTGCAAAGCGTCATACTATATAACAAAGTTCAAAGGAAGATATTTTCCTTTTTGATATGCCAAAGTCTGAGATTGAAGGAGATGAATTACATTACTGATGCTTTGATATGCCAAAGTCTGAGCCATATATTTTTTGATAAACTTTGATAGAGAGGCAGTAGCAATCAGCATTGAACTATATTACAAAGTTTGATAGAGAGACTTTGATAAACTTTGATAGAGAGGCTTTGATATGCCAAAGTCTGAGCCATACATTTTTTGATAAACTTCAAATAAATTACATTACTGATGCTTTGATATGCCAAAGTCTGAGTTTTCAGCCTAATATCAGCTGATTCTCATCTGGGTATTTTAGTTTTGGGCTTGGCCTTCTTCTAAGACTCTGTTCCCCAAAGGTATGTACATTTTCCTTTTTGATATGCCAAAGTCTGAGATTGAAGGAGATGAATTACATTACTAATGCTTTGATATGCCAAAGTCTGAGCCATACATTTTTTGATAAAATTTGATAGAGAGGCAGTAGCAATCAGCATTGAACTATATTACAAAGTTTGATAGAGAGACTTTGATAAACTTTGATAGAGAGGCTTTGATATGCCAAAGTCTAAGCCATACATTTTTTGATAAACTTCAAATGAATTACATTACTGATGCTTTGATATGCCAAAGTCTGAGTTTTCAGCCTAATATCAGCTGCTTCTCATCTGGGTATTTTAGTTTTAGGCTTGGCCTTCTTCTAAGACTCTGTTCCCCAAAGGTATGTACATTTTCCTTTTTGATATGCCAAAGTCTGAGATTGAAGGAGATGAATTACATTACTGATGCTTTGATATGCCAAAGTCTGAGCCATACATTTTTTTGATAAACTTTGATAGAGAGGCAGTAGTAATCAGCATTGAACTATATTACAAAGTTTGATAGAGAGACTTTGATAAACTTTGATAGAGAGGCTTTGATATGCCAAAGTCTGAGCCATACATTTTTTGATAAACTTCAAATGAATTACATTACTGATGCTTTGATATGCCAAAGTCTGAGTTTTCAGCCTAATATCAGCTGCTTCTCATCTGGGTATTTTAGTTTTGGGCTTGGCCTTCTTCTACGACTCTGTTCCCCAAAGGTATGTACATTTTCCTTTTCCTCTTCCATATTCTTGATCCTTCTTTCTTTTTCCTTTTGGGAAGAATTGCAAATATGATATGGCTAATTTTTCTACAGGCAAGGGCAGAAGCCTAGAAGGGCAAACTTTCAGTTAACAGAAGAGGACATTCTTAGAACTGGTCGACTAATTATGCCGATGGCCAATGCTGTCTTGGCCAAGAGCCAAGAGGTTTTCTCTGGCGAGCCATTGATGACTCTCAAAGCAAGTATCAGCTTTTCTAAACCCTTTTTCTTTCTCTTGTGCTCTATTTAGCTACTTGATATAGATTAACATGTTCTTGAAACTCTATTGGTTTCAGGTGGCACCTATTCTAATCTTCACGGCAAAGTATGGACACCTGATAATCCCATGGAAGCTTCTAGCAACAGGTACTGCCGCCAAATGAGTGAAACAACTATCCTATCTCCCAAGCTTTACGTCTTCTAGTATTAATAATGCTTGTGATTCAATGAGACGCTCCTTTTCAATTTTCACAGGTTTGCTTGAAGATTACTATGTGTACCTATTTCCGGTATGTGATTCTCCATTACCAGGCATTGATTTCCTTGTTCTTTCTTACAAGCTATATCTTCTTTTTTTATAACTAAAAATTGGCAAGTATTCACCGTGTTTTATTAAAAAGGGAATAACGAAACATACAAATATCAAGGTCTCTTTGTCGAATCATCGAATTTACGAAGGAAACTCCGCCAAATTTTTGGCATAAATTTTTAGAATCTTGTAGTAACTATTAGCTAGCCCACCCTATTCCAAAATCATGGCTCCGCCCCTGCCATCAAGTCCTTGCCGGATATGAAGAAGCGGCTGCTCGAGTCAAGGTCGGGGACGACGGTGGCAGTCCAGATCCGAGAAAATGTGCGACTCGACATCGGATCTGGCTGCCTATGGTCGAGCACAGGCGAGTTCGAGCTCGAAGGAGGAGGTCCCGCAGCCATCAGAGGCAGTTAGGTTAGGATTTAGCTGTCTATTTGTGGTTTGAATTATGGACTGGGAATGGTTGTCATGTCAGACACATGGAATAGAATTGCTATAAATTGTGAACTTGTCCGGGGTATCAGACACGGGGTGGTATGGATGTTCTGGATTCATGTCCAGGTTGTATCGGACACGACAGAATGGTGTGATGGATTGTATCGATACGAAGATGAAGGAAATGTAGATGCTGACACCTAGGGTCAGACCTGAGGCCTGATAGGGGATGACACAAAAATAATATTTGGTGGTGGACACATCGACACAGCTTGAAACAAAAAGGACATAGGAATAGAGATGGTGGATTGCTGCTGAATGTGATGACCGATTTGAATGTGTTAAAAATTTGGAAAATGATTTGAAATTGCCTTGGGAATTAAAAAAAAGTGACTCTCCTTAAATAGGAGGTTGAGAGCTTCCTCTCCAAGAATATAGTGGCACAATTAGTAATAATCAATTAAAGGAGGGACAATGAACTAGGAGGAATCTTCCATGAAGTTCTAAGAACAACTAATTATCTAATTTGTTCAAATAACCCTATTAGTCCTAACCCAATAGGAAGCTTTATCCAACTAAACTAATATACTATTTAGTAATCCAAAACCAATATTTACACTAAACTTATTATGATTTGCAAATATATTTTCGAAGCAAAATAATAATAAGATATTTTATAAGTAATATTTTTAGTACAAATAAAATTGAATTATTTTCTAAAATTATTCTTTTGAACACAAGAATATTTTTAAAATTTTTATTAATAATTTTAAAAAGGAACAATATTATAAAAAATTAAAATATAAGAATCTGGTAACTCCGAAGACCGGAGGTTACACCATGTCTACAGACTCATGCCAGGTGCTTAGTCATTTAGCACGTGGTCATATCTGGGTCAAATAATTTTATTTCTAAGTTAACACATAGCATAACAATTATTTAATCAAACAAAAATATTAAACCAGGTGTCAAAGTGGACGCATGAGAACAGTTGACGCATGAGTCAGTTGGCCGGATGACCAAATGGCCCGCATGAACCAATAGGCGGCATGAGTTCAAGGTCGCATGAGGTCAAGGCCGCAAGAGTAGAGCCAAGTCCACTCTCCGAGAAACATGTGATGTGACAAACAACAAATGCAAGTCAAGTCAGAAAAGTGACTGATGTGACATGTGATAAAAGTGACAGAAGAAAAGACAAAAGTAGGAAAAGTCATGCCGAGTGAGTCAGTAGTTAGGCGTCCAGAAGAAGAGGGACGTATAACTCCTGGTCGCATGGTCGACTAGGCCGCTTGCTCCTCTAAGCCGCATGCACACTTGACCGCATGAAATCTTTTGGAACTTAGAGAAATTTTCATTCGTTCAAGTTTCAAGCATTTGGCCAAGGGACGCATGTGCAGAAATTTATTCCATTCGTCCAACAAGATGGCCGCATAAAATCTTTTGGGGGAGAAGTCCAGGCCGCATGCAATCTGTTGGGCGCATGGAGCTCCTTCGTCCCAATCTAGCAAGTTTGGCCACGGAAAAGCTCCAAAATCCAAACCTTGTTTCTCCCACAGAAACCTAAAATAAAGTCCAAATCCAGCAAAGTAAAGTTCTAAACCACTCAAAATCAAGTACTCATCAACATAGAATAATAAGTTTGAAAATATTAAGTTTTAAGAGATCAAAACCCAAGAACACTCAAGAACACAAAAAAAATCCTAAAACTTAAAACTTTGATCTACACTAATCCATCCACTAAATCCAAAAATATCAAGTTCTAAATGCATGGGGAATCATATAAGGAACATAATGGAATAAAAATATAAAGGGTTTCTCTATTTTTTGCAAGATGTACTTGCCTATGGAGGGGAAGAGGAAAACCTTAGAAAGAGAATAGAAGAGGGAAAATGAGAGGAGAGAGAGTAAAGTTGGGTTATATAGGGAGGGTTTGAGGTTTGGACCATGGGTTCAACTCATGATAAAAATAAACCAAACAAATAACCCAAGAGCCAAGTGAACCAAGGAATGGGTCTCGTCTCTTTACAACATATAACTACGCTAGCAAGAAAAATAATTATGCTCCAAATACGTATATTAGGAAAGGGGAGTGACATCTTTACCCACCTTAAAAAAATTCTGTCCTCGAAATTCAAACTCAAGGCTAGCTAGAATTGTCAAAGAAAGCAACAACTATCTACAAGCAATCTACACATACAAATAAGCAAGTATAACAATAACACCTATAATGAAATGAAGCAACTTTATCCCTTATGAGTGCTTGCCGATCACAGAATAAAATATGCGAAGGCATGCGAAAAAATATACCATATTAGTTGAATAGGAGTGGCTATCGAGATCGAATATCGTCATCGCGCTCCCACGTTGACTCTCCTAAAGAGTGGTGCCCCCCAAGCAACACAAACAAGACGGATAGTATGGTTCTTGAGTATTTTCTCTCTCTGATCCAAGATGGATACGGGCCATTCCTCGTAAGTCAAGTCGGTACCAATGACTATCCCAGTGTCACGACCCAGTCCCAAAATACGTAGGACTAGGAATACGTAAGCATGCTAGTCGTATGTATCTGGGACTCTAATATATGGATACCATAATACACACGTACGCTGTATTATGAATATTAACTCATATGTGGTATATCTATATTATCACAAGTTGTCACGCCCCAGTCCCAAAATACGTAGGACTAAAAATACGTAATACGCCAGCCGTAGGTATACGAACTCCAATATATGGAAACCATATACACACGTACGCTGTACATGAATATCCAATCCACAGGGGTAATATATGTCACAACAAGTCACACGCAGTTCTATATCTCATCCACGGCACAAATAATAGAATAATGAAAATCAATAACTGAATATCAAAGGAGCAGTCTCAAATAGTAATCTCCAAGTGTGATAGTCGGGTGGAAATAAATCCACTGCAAATCGACTATAATAAACTACTAAAGAGAGAAGAGAATAAACTCTAATATAAGAATAAATGTCTAGAAAAGAATAGCAACTAGAATCTCTAAACAGCTGCAAAGAATCACATATAATCAGAAGGTAAGATCTCCTCAGACTGATAGGTAGCGTCAGGTCCAGGTCCATACTCCTGCGGGTACTCCTGCTCACCTATATCTGGAAGGGACCATGTCCTCAGAGGGACGTAACAAGATACAAAAAGCATATGCCAATAAAGTACTGAAAATAAATATCCATTGGGGTCGCCTAACCATCTATGTGAATGCAGTTTGAGAACAACTTTCTACCAAGTGGGCTATCTGGCTAAAATGGGATTGGCATGGTTCTCTTGGAGATCCAGGGGCCTACAAAGGCACGACGACTTTCGAACGTCGGAGGCCCGTCTGATAATATATAATATATAGTGGTCATCATGACCGCGCATCTCCGGCGGAGCGTACGGGTTATACAGGGAAAGTGCAAAGGAGCCCAAATGCCTTACTTGTTGTTCTCCCCACCCAATGCTCTAAGCATGTCATGTCCATGACACGATAACCCTCTAATAACCGCCAGGTCTACTAGCATGCAAAGTTTCTATTGGCAGTTATTCCTATCCGTCGCACGACCTATACGTACCAGTGGCCAGCCGAATACGCAAGTCCGTGTCCTACATGTGACTCACACTCGTGTAAGAATAGTGTCATGGCCAATGAAACATAAATGCCTCATGAAGATGGGATAGTCTCATAAAGTAGGTCCAATGCATATACATAAATAAAAATATAGTACGACGACACCGTCGTTGCCCCCAAGTTTCCTTGGACGCGCAGTTTATATAGCAGTTAAAATAAATGAACTAAATAAACAGAAAATAAACATGCATGCCTCATATGGAATGTAAAAACAGTACAATGGCAAGGTATACTTGCCTGGCAAGAAATCTGTAAAGTGTACGCGCCCAAATATCAAGGACACTGAACCTGGAACTAAGGACTCCGAACAAACATCTTCGGATGCTGAAATAAACATCACCAACGTTTTCGGAATGAGCAAAATAGCTAAGAAGCACATCCCTTTCGTCCAATTTGGACACAGGGGTAAAACGGTAATTTCGGATAAAAGTGGGGTCCATGTGTGGCCCACTTTACACCGAAAAGTGTGCCAAGGATAACAGTCTCTAAATGGGACAACCTATAGGTCAAACAACTCTAGATGTCAATACGAACCCAACGGTATGTCCAAATATGGATTCCGATGGGCCGAACAGAATTTTGTCCAAAAAGTCAACTGTGGGCCCGCCAATTGGCGATCTGGTCAACCGTCTCAGAAATGCGTGAAAATTGGGTCACAGGACCAGCGCGTTACCACGAGTCCAGCGGCGCAAGTTTTGTCGCAATCTGACAAGCGTGCACAAAATATGCGCGAGTTCCACAAAAATTACGACTCGGAATGTGTCCGCGGATACGGCCTGATTCCGGCGCGCACACGCGTCCGAATCAGTCCCCACGAATTTTTACGTGTCCGATTATGCTGTGTGCACCATTCGATACACTTGGCACACGGCGGGGCGGTCCCGTTTGGCGGGGCGCGCTCCGTTTTCCAACTTTTGGAAATCTGGAAAAAGTGGGTGCGCGCAGTTTTGTGACGAATATAATTATGTCCATAGCAACTAATAGCATAGGATTATTTAACAGAAAATAAACTAGGTCAGGTATTCTACAGGTATCAAAAAGAATCACCGAATTCAGATCTCTGTGGGAGGAGATACGAACTCGGCAATACGGGTGGTCATTCTGGAATTCTGCGATTCCAGAATTCTGTCTGCTCCGCCCACTTTGGACGCTATTTTTCACCTAGGGGTGCACGTTTTCCGAGGTTGGCTATAAAATAGATATTGGAGAGGGTTAAGGGATGATCATACCTATGAAGACGGAACAACGTTTGGTCGAGCGAGTCGACGGAAAATCACTCCGGAGCGAAGGTGCCTCGAGTGGGAAACTGCAGCACGCGATGTCGGAGTCGACGGGATGGTTGGATGGCTTGGTGGGGCTTCTCTGGCTGCGGTGACAGCTCTAGATGGGAAGAGGAGGGTCTGGAGATTAGGTTAGGGTTTTGAGAGAGAAATATATATATATATATATTTATATATATATATATATATATATATGTATATATATATATATATATATATATATATATATATATATATATATATATATGTATATATATATATATATGTATATATATATATATATATATATAATAGGGTAAGAGAGAGGGGAATAGGTGTTCGGTCGCGCAAAAAAAAAAGATGGGGAAAAGAATGAGGCTGGCTGTGCTTATAGGGGCGGTCCCTGGGTGCAAGCCGCTGGATGAAGGGGCGGTCCACTTGGGAGTTAGAAATTTGAAGGATGGTGGAGTCTGTGTTGTTATTATTATTATTATATTATTATTGTTATTATTATACTTAGTTAGTTTAATTTCTATTAATACTTTTGCTTTCTTTCTTTAAATATATATATACAGATATATATTTGTATATATATATATATATATATATATATATTCACACATAAGAAAATTTTTAGATTAGGGTAATACACACCGTTAGGCTAGCAACTGCTTACGGGGTCTCCTACATGGAATAAATTCCGAAAAAATTCTGATGGTCCCATAAGTCATCTCAGTGCCCGAACACCTATCATAAAAATTATTAAAAATTTAATTCTTCTATTTAGACCTAATTACTACAATTTAATTAATAATTAATAAATTAAAAGGGTATATACGATTTTCTTGGAAGGGGTTTTACATTCTACCAAACTTGTAAAAATTTCGTCCTCGAAATTAAAATTAAGCCACGATAGAATGCAAGGATGGTATAAGATATAAATTAACAATGTAAATTCATACCTTGGTCTGCGAATAGGTTCAAAAAATGCTTGCGCATGTCGTCCTCGCGCTCCCAAGTTGATTCTCCTGGCGCGCCATGCCTCCATGCTACGCGAACCAAGGGAATAGATTGGTTCCTCAATACCTTCTCTCGACGATCAAGGATTCCCACGGGTTGCTCTTGGTATGACAAGCTTGGCCCAATGGTGATCGTTGAATGGTCAAGAACATGACTGCTGTCTGCCATATATCGCCTGAGCTGCGACACATGGAATACGTCATGTACTCCCTCCAGTGAAGGTGGTAGCGCAAGTCGATATGCCACCTCTCCAACTCTCTCGAGCACGTCAAATGGTCCAATATACCTTGGACTCAACTTGCCGCATCCTCCGAATCGGATGGTGCCTCTGGTCGGTGATATCCTTAAGAATACGTGATCGCCCTCTTTGAACTCCAAGGGACGACGATGTAGGTCTGTCCACTGCTTCTGCCTGTCTTGCGCTGCTCGCAAGTGTCCCTGAATCTTCTTGACTGTCTCTAAGGTGTTGACCACCAACTCGGGTCCCAAAATCTGACGTTCTCCTACGTCACTCTAACGCACAGGAGACCTACATTTTCTTCCATACAATGCTTCAAATGGAGCCATCTGAATACTCGCTTGATAGCTATTGTTGTAAGAAAACTCTACAAGATGTAGGTGGTCCTCCCATGATCCTCCGAAGTCTAACATGCAAGCTCTCAACATGTCCTCTAAGGTCTGAATAGTACGCTCCGACTGCCCATCTGTCTGCGGGTGGTAAGATGTACTGAACTTCAGACGAGTACCAAGACTTTCTTGCATGCTCTTCCAAAAGTGTGATGTGAAGCACGAATCTCTGTCCGATACAATGCTGACTGGTACACCGTGCAATCTCACGATCTGCCTCATATATAAATCAGCTAAAGCTTCTGTAGACTGACCCACTCTAAAAGGTATAAAATGGGCTGACTTGGTGAGTCGGTCCACTATTACCCACACTGCATCTCTCCCACTTGGACTCTTGGGAAAACCCGTGACGAAGTCCATAGTGATGTGCTCTTACTTCCACTCTGGGATCGGAAGTGGTTGCAATAATCCTGCTGTCCTCTGGTGCTCCGCCTTCACTTGTTGACATACCAGACATTTAGCTACATAGCGAGCTATCTCTCTTCATCCCATGCCACCAAAAGTATTATCGTAAGTCGCGATACATCTTGGTGCCTCCAGGATGAATAGAATAAATCGAACTATGAGCCTCTGTCATCAGCTTCTGTCGAATCTCTCCATTTGGAACATAAAGGCGATCACCACATCATAATGTCCCATCCTCGTGAATGCGCAATCCGGTCTGCTCTCCAGCCTCTGTCCTTTCCTTTAGTCTCCTGAATCTGGCATCTGTAGGCAAAGCTGCCTTAATCCTCTCTACCAATGATGATTGAACTTGTAAGTTGGCTAGTGTCCCATCTGCTCCGGGTACTATCACTTCAATGCCAAGCTCTTGCAAGTACTCCAATAGTTCCCTCTGTGCTGTCAAGAAGTAAGCTGCTGGCTTTCGGCTTAACGCGTCTGCTACCACGTTAGCCTTGCCTGGATGATAATGTAGCTCTATCTCGAAATCTTTCATCAACTCGAGCCATCGACGTTGCCTCATATTTAACTCCTTCTGCGTGAAGACGTACTTGAGGCTTTTGTGGTCTGTATAGATTTCCACTCGTTCCCCTTATAAGTAATGTCTCCATAGCTTCAGAGCAAATACAACGGCTGCAAGTTCTAAGTCATGAGTCGGATAATTCTTCTCATGTACTCGTAACTGCCTAGATGCATATGCAATCACCTTGCCATGCTGCATCAATACGCATCCTAAGCCTTTTCCTGATGCGTCATTGTAGATCATATATCCTCCTGATCCTGATGGAATCGCCAATACTGGTGCTGTAGTCAGTCGCTTCTTCAACTCTTGAAAGGCTGCTTGACACTCGTCAGTCCATATAAATTCTTGATCCTTACAAGTCAGACGAGTCATAGGTGCCGCTATTCTTGAGAAGTTTTTCATGAACCGTCGATAATATCCTGCAAGTCCAAGGAAACTCCTCACCTCTGCTGCTGTTTTAGGAACAGGCCATGTCTCAACTGCTGAGATCTTCTCTGGATCAACAGAAATACCATCTCCTGTAACAACATGTCCAAGAAATGAAACTCTGTCCAAGAAGAACTCACATTTGCTGAGTTTAGCATATAACTGTAAGCCCCTGATTTTTCAAAAATACTAAAATTGGGATCTTTCACAATTTTCTGGAATTTTCTGGGAATTTTCTGTAATTAAAATCAGGGTTTTGAATTATTACAAAATTTTTAATTGATAATAAATAACATTAAAATATTATGAAAATAATATTTTTGGGTGTAAAATGGAAAACTGGACTTAGGGCAATTTTTCTGGAATTTATTGAACCCCGGACCTATTTTTAAATGCCTAAAAAGTATTTATTATTATTTATTTAATTAATTAATTAATTTACTGATAATTTTATTATTATTATTTTTCTTTTTATTTTTATTTTTCAGCCCGCGGCCCATTGGGCCTGATCCGGCCCGGCCCACTACCCCAGCCCAGCCCGCGACCCGCCTAGCGGGTCGGGTCGGGTCTGCTCGAACCCGACCCGCCGCCTCCGACCCGGTTCCCCAGCCCCCTCCCCACGACCCGGCTGCCGAAATCCACGCCGCTCCGGCCGGCCACGCGGCGCCCCACCTCGCCACGACCTGCCACGACGCCCCGCGTCTCCCGGCGACGATCCCCCCCGCGTCGCCGCCCTTTCCGGCGAAGCTCAGCCCCCTCTCCCCTATAAAAACCCGCACCCAGACCTCTCCTCCGGCCACCCCGACCACGAACCGCCGCCCCTCCACTCGCCTCCGCCACCGCAGAACCCCTTCGCCGCCGCCGTGCTCCGCTCGCCTCGCAGCGCCTCGTCCCCGGCCCTCTCCACCTCCCCCGGCAGACCCTCCGGCGTCGAGTAGCAGCAGCAGTCGACGGCAGCGGCTCCGCCGGACGCCCGAGCCGCCCTCGACCCCGCCGTCGACGTCGCAGCCGCCAGCCCGGCCGGCCTCCCCCGCAGCGGCGCCACCCCTCCTCCGGCCGGCCTCCCCTCGCCGTGTCGAAGCCCAAACCCTAACCCTAAATCCCCATTCTCGTGTCGTGTCGGACACGACACGGACACGGTGGAACCCGATTCTCGAGCCCGGTTCAGGTACGTGTAACTTTCTCCTCGCTGCCCCGTTTTCAATTCCGTAAATTGCGTTGCGAAGCCTGTATGACTCTCTCGGTGTCCGGATAAACTGTTCGGAGCATCGCGTCCTGTGGTGATCGCACACCGCGATCCAAAAACAGGAAAAACCAGACCTTGTTTCACCCCGGAACTGAGTCCGCCCCGCCAAACGGGACGACTTGGTCGCGTGCGGTCTTCACAGATACGTACGCATCGTCGATACGGACGTGTGAGTTTTCGTGGAAGCTGATTCGGGTGTGCGTGCACACCGGAATCAACGCGTATCCGCGGACATCGCCCCGTATCCGCCTTTTCGGTAATTCGCCCTAACTTCATGTACACTCGTCAGATCGAGACGAAACTTGTGCCATCGGACTCGTAGCGATACGTTGGTCCTGTGGGTCAAATTTGGTTCGATTCTGAGAACGTTGACGAAATCGCGTGTCGTGGGCCCCACAGGCCCCGCTCGACGGGCGATTTTGTGTTCGGCTCACCGGAATCCAAATATGAAAGTTCCGTTGGGTTTGTATCAGCGTTCCTGACCTGTTGACACTAAGTTTGATGAAATTGGAGACCGTTGACCCGGACACATTTTTCGGTGCAAAGCGGGCCCACCGGCGGACCCCGTTTTGACCCGAAACTGCCGTTTTTGTCCTTGTCTTCAAATTGGACCCAAGGACAGGCATTTCTAGCTATTTGACGTCTTCTGAGCGTGATGGTAATGTCTATTTCAGCATTTGGACTCATCTCTGGATATTTCCCCTAAGAACAATTAATCAGATCCAAACAACAGACAAGTACCTGCACTTCAAGTTAATCTTTATATTGTGATAATTAATTTCCTGCTCTACTAGTATTTTTGATGATTACACGTAGTGTTAGAATTCTGGATTCATGTCCTGAATACGGGATTTCATGTCTTGCTTTCCGTGTCGGGTGGAAGAATACTAGGAGGCATGTAGTTTACCCTTCCCCAGGTCCTGTTACTAGCTGTTGGTACGCGACTGTACCATCAGCCTTATACTTGATTGTTCCTAGTCACTAGTCGTCTATGACGGCCTTATTAGCCTTATAAACCCCTACATGCCAACTATGTATTCTAAATACACAAGTTTACGCACATAGTTCCTGTCTTGTTGCAGTTCTTGTTGTCTTGTTACAGTTACATTTCCTGTCACATTTTTCCTGTTTTACTCGTATTTCTGGTTTATAGCAATTAATCATACTTTACTTCTAATCTTGTTTTATAACATTATTTCTCAGTTAATTTTACTACTTACTTACGTATTTCTCAACATAATGCTTAGTCAGTTATTTTCTACCTGTCACGAATATTTAGTTTTAATCTTGTTGTGCACTGTGTACTTTGCTCTTTTCCTGATTGGATCTGTTGATTTAGGCGATGATGAGGATCTTGCCCCTACTTATTATGGCCCCTATGAGCCAGCAGGTGATACAGTTGCAGAGCCGGTTCCCACCCAGGAGACTACTCCTGCAGAGTAGTTAGCATTAGTTGTTTATTTCCTTTCATCTTAGTAATCGGGTTTGTCCCCGATATAGTCTATGGTTCTGTAATAAACTCTGGATCTGATTATCATATTCTGGTTATAAAATCTTAGCATTCTTTTCCTGCTATTTTTCCTTGCCTATTTAATTATTGTGAATGAGCTAGATTTATTACCTGTGATTATGCCCTAGACAGCGTACTACCGCCCACACTGCGGCGTAGGCTGGACGTACCCACGCACTCGTGCCCGAATTTCCGGGTGCGGGTCATGACAATAACTGCTCTCTCCTCAAAGTCTCTAGAACAATCTGCAGGTGCTCCTCGTGCTCCTCGTGGCTCTTCGAATAGACAAGTATATCATCTATGAAGACGACCACGAACTGGTCCAAGTACTGGTGGAAAACTCGATTCATCAAGTCCATGAAGATCGCTGGAGCATTGGTCAATCCAAATGGCATGACCAAAAACTCGTAGTGCCCATATCTTGTTCTGAATGCGGTCTTCGGAATGTCCTGCTTCCGTACCTTTACTTGGTGATATCCCAATCTCAGATCTATCTTCGAGAATACCTTAGCTCCACTAAGTTGATCAAACAGGTCATCAATGCGTGGTAATGGATATTTGTTCTTCACTGTCACTGCATTCAAGGCTCTGTAGTCAATGCACATACGCACTGACCCATCCTTCTTGGGTACAAACAACACTGGTGCTCCCCAAGGTGATGCACTTGGTCGGATGAAACCTTTCTTCTCTAGCTCTTTTAACTGTGCCTTCAGCTCGTCCATCTCCTTCTTCGCCAGTCTGTAAACATGCGATGCTATAGGTGCTGCTCCGGGTGCTAGTTCAATTGAAAACTCTACGTCTCTGTCTGGGGGTAGTCCTGGCAAATCCTCTGGAAAAACGTCTAGCAACATCGTCCATTGCGAGCTGTATACCATCAAGGATTTCTGTGGATCCTCGGGCAAACTCAAGTTCAGGCTGGCCTGGTACCTTAAAAAGAATGCTTCCTCCAAAGCAATCGAAGAAAGCGTGGTTCTTGCTTAGCCAGTCCATTCCAAGCACTATATCAAAAGACGGCATAGGAAGGACTAAGAGTTGGGCATTCATCTCCCTACCACGTATCACTATAGGGCCCGATCTACAAACTCGACTAACTGGTACAACTCCTCCTCCGGTAAGTATTCTAACACAACTAGATAATGGTGTAGAAGCAATATTGTATTTGGCAATAAAACTAGATGATATGAATAAGTGGGTGGCTCCCGTATCAAATAATGTCACAGCAGGAAAAGTAAAAGCAAGGGTAATACCTGCTATGACATCCACCTCATGATCCAGGTCATCTACCTCCAATGCAAAAGCTCGCCCGTTCCTCTGCGGCTGTCCATGTCCGGTCCTCATATACTGCTCCTCCTGAGTGGGTAGCGGTGGTCCTCTCTGAAATCCTCCTGCTGCTGGGGGTCGAGGTGCTCCCGGTCCAGTCATCTTCTGGGCTGGCTTCGGTGCTGGAAGCGCTAGTCTCTGAACTGGTGGTGGGAGTGTCGATGTCTGCATTGGGCAGTCTCTCGCCATGTGCTGCCCAGAGCCACATCTTATACACTGACCCAAGCGAGTCCGACAATCTCTCGATATATATCCGCATTTCCCACAATAATTGCAGTAGGGCTTCTCTGGATTCTGGTATGGTCCGGCTCTGTGTTGCTGATGCTGCTGTGCCAAGGGACGTCTGATAGGTCCTCCCTGTTGTGTCCTGGCTGGTCCCTGCTGTACCCTTGCTGATCCTTGTTGTGTCCTCAGCTGACCTCCTTTTCCTCTGCTAATGGTTTCCTGAAATCTGGCCTCTGTCAGAAGTTCAGCATAAGAGACTCGGGACTGCGAGCTTGTATAATGTTGTAGCTCCTGGGTCAGTCCTCGATGAAATCTCTTAGCCTTAGCCAAGTTATTTGGTATCAAAGCAGCGCCATATTTGCTGAGTCGACTAAACTTGGCATCATACTCGTCCACTGTTTGGTTTCCTTGCTCTAAGTGAAGAAACTGATCATACAAGGTGTCCCTGACAGTGTCCGGGAAGTACTTTCCCTCAAAGAACTCCAAGAACTGCTCCCAAGTCTGGTAAGTACCCAACTGGTGCTCCATGGATTCCCACCAGTGATGAGCATTACCATCTAGAAGCGTCCGTACACCCGTCATCCATAGGTCCGTGGGTAACTGCGATGCCTCCAGTAGCTTCTGCGTGTGAGTGATCCATCTGGTGGTCTCCTCCGGGCTCTCAGTGCCCTTGTACTGCCTTGCACCCATCTGAACAAAATCCTTTACTGATCCAACCCTAGCTCGAGGTACTGGAGCTAGTGCTTGGGCTGGTACAGTAGCATGTGCAGCCATCCTCTCCAGTGCTGCCAAAAATTCTCGCCTCTGCTCAGCTGCCTGCTGCCTCTGCTCGGCTGCCTGCTGCCTCTGTTCCTGTATCATCATCTGAAAGAATTGGAACATCTGCACTTGGCCATCTTGCGGTACTGGGGCAGGTGGAAGGTTCCCAATAGGTGAAGCGGGAAGATCAGATGGAACTGGGGTGTGAGTCTGTCCATCTGGTCCCGGAAGCCTAGGAATCGTTAGGGTCCCTCCTTGAGTCTGACCATTGACTCCAGAAGTTGTGTCGCCATCGGCGGCAGTACATCCATTCTGCAAATCCATCTCTCTGCAGTTGATGTACGAAACGATTAGAAAAAGTACAGGAATCAAATAGGATGCAAGTATTAAATAGGAAGGATAAATTTCAATCAGGCGTGGATGAGATCCTTATACTCTATTCCTATACGCAGGCTTGTTCGGTACGGTTACGTAACCGAGACAATATATTCTTGACCTGCATGGGCCACCACAAAAACATGTCACGCCCCAGTTCCAAAATACGTAGGACTAGGAATACGTAACACGCCAGCCGTATGTATACGAACTCCAATATATGGAAACCATATACACACGTACGCTGTACATGAATATCCAATCCACAGTGGTAATATATGTCACAACAAGTCACACGCAGTTCTATATCTCATCCACAGCACAAATAATAGAATAATAGAAATCAATAACTGAATATCAAAGGAGCAGTCTCAAATAGTAATCTCCAAGTGTGATAATCGGGTGGAAATAAATCCACTGCAAATCGACTATAATAAACTACTAAAGAGAGAAGAGAATAAACTCTAATATAAGAATAAATGTCTAGAAAAGAATAGCAACTAGAATCTCTAAACAGCTGCAAAGAATCACATATAATCAGAAGGTAAGATCTCCTCAGACTGATAGGTAGCGTCAGGTCCAGGTCCATACTCCTACGGGTACTCCTGCTCACCTATATCTGGAAGGGACCATGTCCTCAGAGGGACGTAACAAGATACAAAAAGCACATGCCAATAAAGTACTAAAAATAAACATCCATTGGGGTCGCCTAACCATCTATGTGAATGCAGTTTGAGAACAACTTTCTACCAAGTGGGCTATCTGGCTAAAATGGGATTGGCATGGTTCTCTTGGAGATCCAGGGGCCTACAAAGGCACGACGACTTTCGAACGTCGGAGGCCCGCCTGATAATATATAATATATAGTGGTCATCATGACCGCGCATCTCCGGCGGAGCGTACGGGTTACACAAGAAAAGTACAAAGGAGCCCAAATGTCTTACTTGTTGTTCTCCCCACCCAATGCTCTAAGCATGTCATGTCCATGACACGATAACCCTCTAATAACCGCCAGGCCTACTAGCATACAAAGTTTCTATTGGCAGTTATTCCTATCCGTCGTACGACCTATACGTACCAGTGGCCAGCCGAATACGCAAGTCCGTGTCCTACATGTGACTCACACTCGTGTAAGAATAGTGTCATGGCCAATGAAACATAAATGCCTTATGAAGATGGGGTAGTCTCAAAAAGTAGGTCCAATGCATATACATAAATAAAAACATAGTACGACGACACCGTCGTTGCCCCCAAGTTTCCTTGGACGCGCAGTTTATATAGCAGTTAAAATAAATGAACTAAATAAACAGAAAATAAACATGCATGCCTCATATGGAATGTAAAAACAGTACAATGGCAAGGTATACTTGCCTGGCAAGAAATCTGTAAAGTGTACGCGCCCAAATATCAAGGACACTGAACCTGGAACTAAGGACTCCGAACAAACGTCTCCGGATGCTGAAATAAACATCACCAACGTTTCCGGAATGAGCAAAATAGCTAAGAAGCACATCCCTTTCGTCCAATTTGGATACAGGGGCAAAACGGTAATTTCGGATAAAAGTGGGGTCCATGTGTGGCCCACTTTGCACCGAAAAGCGTGCCAAGGGTAACAGTCTCTAAATGGGACAACCTATAGGTCAAACAACTCTAGATGTCAATATGAACCCAACGGTATGTCCAAATGTGGATTCCGATGGGCCGAACAGAATTTTGTCCAAAAAGTCAACTATGGGCCCGCCAATTGGCGATCTGGTCAACCGTCTCAGAAATGCGTGAAAATTGGGTCACAGGACCAGCGCATTACCACGAGTCCAGCGGCACAAGTTTTGTCACAATCTGATAAGCGTGCACAAAATACGCGCGAGTTCTACAAAAATTACGACACGGAATGTGTCTGCGGATACGGTCTGATTTCGGCGCGCACACGCGTCCGAATCAGTCCCCACGAATTTTTACGTGTCCGATTATACTGTGTGCACCATTCGATATACTTGGCACACGGCGGGGCAGTCCCGTTTGGCGGGGCGCGCTCCGTTTTCCAACTTTTGGAAATCTGGAAAAAGTGGGTGCGCGCAGTTTTATGATGAATATAATTATGTCCACAGCAACTAATAGCATAGGGTTATTTAACAGAAAATAAACTAGGTCAGGTATTCTACAGGTATCAAAAAGAATCACTGAATTCGGATCTCTGTGGTGGGAGATACGAACTCGGCAATACGGGTGGTCATTCTGGAATTCTGCGATTCCAGAATTCTGTCTGCTCCGTCCACTTTGGACGCTATTTTTCACCTAGGGGTGCACGTTTTCCGAGGTTGGCTATAAAACAGATATTGGAGAGGGTTAAGGGATGATCATACCTATGAAGACGGAATAGCGTTTGGTCGAGCGAGTCGACGGAAAATTACTCCGGAGCGAAGGTGCCTCGAGTGGAAAACTGCAGCACGCGAGGTCGGAGTCGACGGGATGGTTGGATGGCTTGGTGGGGCTTCTCTGGCTGCGATGACGGCTCTAGATGGAAAGAGGAGGGTCTGGAGATTAGGTTAGGGTTTTGAGAGAGAAATATATATATATATATATATATATATATATATATATATATATATATATATAATAGGGTAAGAGAGAGGGGAATAGGTGTTCGGTCGCGCAAAAAAAAAAGATGGGGAAAAGAATGAGGCTGGCTGTGCTTATAGGGGCGGTCCCTGGGTGCAAGCCGCTGGATGAAGGGGCGGTCCACTTGGGAGTTAGAAATTTGAAGGATGGTGGAGTCTGTGTTGTTATTATTATTATTATATTATTATTGTTTAGTTAGTTTAATTTCTATTAATACTTTTGCTTTCTTTCTTTAAATATATATATACAGATATATATTTGTATATATATATATATATATATATATATATATATATATTCACACATAAGAAAATTTTTAGATTAGGGTAATACACACCGTTAGGCTAGCAACTGCTTAAGGGATCTCCTACATGGAATAAATTTCGAAAAAATCCTGATGGTCCCATAAGTCATCTCAGTGCCCGAACACCTAACATAAAAATTATTAAAAAATCTAATTCTCCTATTTATACCTAATTACTACAATTTAATTAATAATTAATAAATTAAAAGGGTATATACGATTTTCTAGGAAGGGGATTTTACACAAGTCACAGGGCATAACTAGATCTCATCCATAGAATCAAATAACCAATCAACTATATAACTGAATCAAGTATAAAATGCTTGATAAGAACAAGTAGTTGGGCGGAGACAAATCCACCACCAACTAGAATATAAGAGGAATAAAAATAAGTATATCTAATGAACAATGAGACTCGAAGAGAGACCTCCTCGAAAGAGAATAGAGTAGCAAGTCCTAATCCGTGCTCCAATAAATAGTCATGATTGTCTACACCTGAAAAGGGACCAGGTCCTCAGAGGGACGTAACAAGATATATAGAAGCATGCCAATTGAATACAGTAAAACATGCATAACAGATAGAAAATATATAAGTACACTGTACTAGATAATCTATATGAAATGCATAATGAGGACAACTTTTTGACGTATGGGCATGGGTAGGCTACTCTATATAATCTCACAACTCATACACATGTCAGGAATATCAGAAATCGACATACCTTAAGGGTAGCGACCAGCGTGACACCATAAATTGACATACCTCGAGGGTAGCGACCAGCACGACACAACTACCATAGTGCGTGCTAGTTACTATAATTTACCAGAGTGGTTATAGCCCATACGCCTACTGATTGTCCTCCCCTCCCATGATACTATGTGTCAAGTGTGTGTCAACATATATATAGTATATAATTATGACTAAAAAAAACACACATGTAATAAATATATAAAAATATAATAAGCATAAAAAGTACTGTAAGCAATTTGACAAGATATCTTGCCTGGTCTGAAAAGGAATGAAGTCGCAACTCAAGGCGTCGTCCGATCTACCCGTCACATAAATTAAACAAGTTAGGTTACAATAGCGGGTGAATAGGTTCCTCCATTTTAATCTATTTTAATTATGAATAAAATAACATAAAATAGTATTTTAATCTTATTATAATTTGATTTTATTGTTAAATCCTAATTTTGGTCCAAAGAAAGTCAACTTTATGGATTTATGATCCGTGGCACATAAATCGAGGCAATCCGTTAACCAAAATATCAACTGACTCAAATCCTTGATTTAAGTGTAGAATTATATAGATTTCAGTGCTACATGAACACCAGAATCGATGGTTTCATAAAATTACAAGTCGATAAAGAGTTATGTCCACAAGGGCGCACATATGACAATTTTGGGTGGTTTCCTATTTACCTCTACGTTGCACAAATTTTAAAGTAAATTAAAATTATATGTTAAATTCTAAAAATATTATTTTATGTAAGTTCATCATGTCAATTTTCTGAAACTTTAAACGGTTCATAATTCCGAATTCAGGATCTCCCGAAATCTCGAAAATACGGAAATACGTCTGATTTCGGACAGCTGTCACTTTTAGAATTTTTTAGAAAAATAGGTTTATAAATTATTAAAATAATTTATATATTCAGAAAACTAACCTTGATATGGTTCTAACAAAAAAAATTAGAGTGCGTTTGGAGTCCGGAGGTAGGAGATATCGTCTTTTTAAGTCGTCATAACTACTAGAAAATGAGGCTGAATTTATGACGAATTTTGACTGTTTTTGGACGAAAACGAGAGGAGTTTGGGAAAAAATATGAAAGAAGAGTTTATTCCATAAGTCTAATAGGTATTTATAATGGTGGAGACTACTTAATTGAATACGACTAGGATTGATATGATTAGGATCGGTTTAAATAAGGATAAGATATGCATGAAGTTGCTTTCCTAGTAGTCTCAGGATTTAAATTAATTTAAAATAGAGTTTGAGTTTATCTCAATAATTTATAATCTTAAATAGAATTAAAGATAATATAAATAATTTATATATAATCTTATTAATATCTATTAAAACTAAATTAGCATCTATCTAATATTAAGACTATATATATCCAAATAAATTCCAAATAATTTAAAAATTCCAAATAATTTTTTTAAAATTTTAAATAAATTACAGAAAAATATAATTAAATATTTTAATCTAAAATAAATATTTGGTAGGAACAATATGCAAGTATGGTCTCATAGTAAATTATGGAAGTCCTAAAAACTTATATTTCCTATGTTTTAATTACCCTAAAATTCTAGAAAAATCTCCAAAAATCTAAAATAGCCTAAAATTAATTCTAAATAAATATTTATATAAGTAAATTTATTAAGAAATTTATTTTCTAATTAACTAAGTACTCTAAAAAAATTCAATATTTAAAATAATCTATAATAAATATAATAATATAAAATATACACAAAATATCTATTTTGGGTGAGGGGGTTTACAATCTACCCAATTTACAAAAATTTTGTCCTTGAAATTAAAAATAAGAAATAATTTGTTAAATCTTTCACATTCGTATATAGGGCAAGTCAACCGCAATCTTCTTAAAAATTTAAATGACAAATTTTTTTCAAATCCGTCACAATCTCTTCAAAATTAAAATAACTACTGTTTAAATCAAAATTTAGCCTATCATAATTTCTTCTAAAATTTTAAATAATCACAGCCAAATTTAATTCAAATCTATATGACATCTTGAAGATTTAAATAACCCACATCAAATTATAAATCATGATTTCCAACTAAAATAATTTTTTTTCTAGATTTTAAATAATAAACAACTCTAATCAAATTGTATTCCTATTTTCAGCTTAAGAATTTTATACTCTTCAAATTTTAAATTCAATTTCTATTATCAATATTTCAAATTGGTGATCCAAAATCAAAATTTAATTTTTAATTCAAATCATCAAATTGTATAATTTTGAATTCAATCCATCAATGTTCAAGTTTTGAGTTCTTTATTTATATTCTTTTATCCTCAAAATTTAAATTATTAATTTAATCTCCAATATTCAAAATTTAAATTATGTGCTCAAATTATAAATATTTGGTCTGCAATATCAAAATTTTAAAATTTATTCTATAAGGCATTCTTATCTTTAAAGTTAAATCATCATAATCTAAATTATTCTTCTAAAAATTCTTAAAATTAAAATGACTTAAATCTCTCAATCTAATCTTACTTGATTACAATCTAAATTTTTTTACCTCAAGTTGACAATGCAACTTCTACCCAACTTAGAATTTACCGATCTATTACATAGGCTATACATTTAAGAAAAACTTTCTCAAATTATTTAATCGTGTTATTCAATCCATAAAATATCTCACATGTTTTATGTCCTTAATTACAAAAGATAGTCACCAAGTAATATGATTGGCCTATGGGGTATATTTAGTACTATCCGTATATCAAACTTATACCAAGCACGAGATTTTGTCTTTTTGAATTAGGGAAAGAGAAAAAACAATAATAAAGAATTCAAGGAGGAGGTAATAGAATATAAGTATGGGTTCAAGGCTATTTAAAGAATTCAAAAAGAGAGTTGTCAGGACAGTTTTGGATTGAAGTCTTATTTTGGTAAATTCCTATTTGCATGCTCATATCAGTGCAGTTATGTAACCAATACGATATACTCGGACATGTCTAAAGGGCAAGTATATTCGTCTAACAAGCTGAGTCAACTATATCTCAATCCACGTAAAGTAGTCATGCGAAGAGCAAACCAAGTGCATTAAGGTTTATCAGACCATAATACACTGATTCTGATTTAGACAATGTATTAGTAGGCGTCCCCAATAACACATATGTCATGAACAAGCTCGATAAAAGAATAAGCTTGCAAAACTAGGCAATAAAATAGCAGCATAAGCGGAGGTAGTCCAAAAAATATAAGGACGCTGGATTATGTTGAAGGAAGGTACAAAATAATTCAAGTTTACCAAGAAGACCGGTGTTATGCCTCTACAGTTGCCATACTAACTTCTTGTCTAAGTCTAAAGTCAACCAAATGGGGGTATGGGCCTCAAAGTTCTACAGTCTGGATAAATACTATCTTCTTATGCAAGACTATAGTTGGTGTCATTCAATTACACTTTATTAATGGGTCAAAAAGACTATGTGATACTAGGTTATGAGATAAACTACCAAACTTACAAGAATTTAACTAATAGTGTTATTGAATAATAGAGCATATATACCTAGTACCAGTCATCTTTATAACCCCTATCAAGCATGAAAGAAAAGATAAGATTAATGTTGTGAAAGGATCAAGCAAGATGCAATGCAAGCAATCAAATAAGAATGCAAAATGAAATCAAGGGAGGTGATTAAATAAGTGGATGAGATCCTATATTATAATCCTATGCGCAGGCTTGCTCGGTACAGTAACGTAACCGAGATAATATGCTCTCGACCTGCATGGGCCACCACAAAAATATGTCATGTCCCAGTCCCAGGACTAGGAATACGTAAGCATGCCAGCCGTATGTATATGACAACTCTAATATATGGATACCATAATACACACGTACGCTGTATTATAAATATTAACTCACATGTGGTATATCTATATTGTCACAAGTCACAGGGCATAACTAGATCTCATCCACAAAATCAAATAACCAATCAACTATATAACTGAATCAAGTATAAAATGCTTGATAAGAACAAGTAGTTGGGCGGAGACAAATCCACTACCAACTAGAATATAAGAGGAACAAAAATAAGTATATCTAATGAACAATGAGACTCGAAGAGAGACCTCCTCGAAAGAGAATGGAGTAGCAAGTCCTGATCCGTGCTCCTGCAAATAGCCATGATCGTCTACACCTGGAAAGGGACCTTGTCCTCAGAGGAACGTAACAAGATACATAGAAGTATGCCAATTGAATACAGTAAAACATGCATAACAGATAGAAAATATATAAGTACGCTGTACTAGACAATCTATATGAAATACGTAATAAGGACAACTTTTTGACGTATGGGCATGGGTAGGCTACTCTATCTAATCTCACAACTCACACACATGTCAGGAACATCAGAAATCGACATACCTCAAGGGTAGCGACCAGCTCAACACCAAAAATCGATATACCTCGAGGGTAGCGACCAGCGTGACACAACTACCGTAGTGCTTGCTAGTTACTACGGTTTACCAGAGTGGTTATAGCCCATACGCCTACTGATTGTCCTTCCCTCCCATGATACTATGTGTTAAGTGTGTGTCAACATATATATAGTATATAATTATGAATGAAAGAAAACATACATGCAATGAATATATAAAAATATAATTAACATACAAAGTACTGTAAGCAATTTGGCAAGGTATCTTGCCTGGTCTAAAAAGGGATGAAGTCGCAACTCAAGGCGTCGTCCGATCTACCCGTCACATAAATTAAACAAGTTAGGTTACAATAGCGGGTGAATAGTTTCCTCCATTTTAATCTATTTTAATTATGAATAAAATAACATAAAATAGTATTTAATCTTATTATAATCTAATTTTATTGTTAACCCTAATTTTGGTCCAAAGAAAGTCAACTTTATGGATTTATGATCCGTGGCACGTAAATCGAGGCAATCCGTTGACCAAAATGTCAACGGACTCAAATTCTTGATTTAAGTATAGAATTCTATAGATTTTAGTGCTACATGAACACGAAAATTGATGGTTTCATAAAATTTCAAGTCGATAAAGAGTTATGTCCACAAGGGCGCACATATGACAATTTTGGGTGGTTTTCTATTTACCTCTACGTTGCACAAATTTTAAAGTAAATTAAAATTACATGTTAAATTCTAAAAATATTATTTTATATAAGTTCATCATGTCAACTTTCTGAAACTTTAAACGATTCATAATTCCGAATTCGGGATCTCCCAAAATCTCGAAAATACGGAAACGCGTCTGATTTCGGACAGCTGTCACTTTTAGAATTTTTTGGAAAAATAGGTTCATAAATTATCAAAATAATTTATATATTCAGAAAACTAACCTTGATACTTCTAACAAAAAAACTAGAGCACGTTTGGAGTCCGGAGCTAGGAGATATCGTCTTTTTAAGTCGTCATAACTACTAGAAAATGAGGCTGAATTTATGATGAATTTTGACTATTTTTTTGACGAAAAAGAGAGGAGTTTGGGGAAGAAAAATATGAAAGAAGAGTTTATTCCATAAGTTTAATAAGTATTTATAATGGTGGAGACTACTTAATTGAATACGACTAGGATTGATATGATTAGGATCGGTTTAAATAAGGATAAGATATGCATGAAGTTGTTTTCCTAGTAGACTCAGGATTTGAATTAATTTAAAATAGAGTTTGAGTTTATCTTAATAATTTATAATCTTAAATAGAATTAAAGATAATACAAATAATTTATATATAATCTTATTAATATCTATTAACACTAAATTAGCATCTATCTAATATTAAGACTATATATATCCAAATAAATCCTAAATAATTTCAAAAATTCAAATAAATTTCTTAAAATTCTAAATAAATTACAGAAAAATATAATTAAATATTTTAACCTAAAATAAATATTTAGTAGGAACAATATGCAAGTATGGCCTCATAGTAAATCACGAAAGTCCTAAAAATTTATGTTTCCTATATTTTAATTACCCTAAAATTCTAGAAAAATCTCCAAAAATCTAAAATAGCCTAAAAATGATTCTAAATAAATATTTATATAAGTAAATATATTAAGAAATTTATTTTCTAATTAACTAAGAGAATACTCTAAAGAAATTCAATATTTAAAATAATCTATAATAAATATAATAATATAAAATACACAAAAAATACATATTTTGGGTGAGGGGGTTTACACCCAGAGTGATCGAGGACATGACTCAGATCCGAGACATACCTACGCAACTGAGACACATGAAAGATATCGTGCACCTCACGTAGCGAAGGTGGAAGGGCAAGACGGTAAGCAGCATCCCCTACCCTCTGGAGAATATTGAACGGTCTAACGTACCGCAGACTAAGCTTCCCACGAACCCCGAACCTAATGACTCCATGGGTAGGCAAAATTCGCAATAATATATGGTCGCCGACATAAAACTCTAACGTCCTACGATTCTGATCTGCCCAATGACGATGGCGATCTGGTGTAACTCAAATCTGCTCTCTAATCTGCTTAACCACTTCAATGGTCTGTGTGATCATCTCAGGCCCCAACATCTTTCGTTCACCAATGTCATTTTATGCTAAAGTTGACAAGCACTTCCTTCCGTACAATGCCTCAAATAGAGCCATTTGTTTGCTGGCCTGATAACTATTATTGTACAAGAATTACACTAAGTAAAGGTGATCTTCCTATGATCCACCAAGGTCTAAAGTACAAGCCCGTAGCATATCTTCCAATGTTTGTATTATCCTCTCTAACTGATCGTCTGTCTGAGGATGGTCTGCGGTACTGAATCTTAACTTAGTACCCAAGCGCTCGTGTAAGCTTCTCCAAAAATTAGACGTAAAGCGGGTCTCACGCCCCAGTCCCAAAATACCGAGGGACTAGACACGTGGCAATGGTCAGCAGCACACACCGATGGACAAACCCAATTTAATGGATCCATCAGGGCATACTTAAGCTGTAATATATCCATAAATAGGTCCAATGGTACAAGTCACAGTCTATACTAATCTCATTCATAACAGATAATCACAGATCAAATGCCAGAATAAATGCAAATAAAATAAACTAACAAATCTCAATAAAAGTGTCTCGGAGACAATCCGAGAACAAGTCTAATACATCAATAAAATAGACTGGAAATAAAATAACTAGAAACAGAAATAAATGAGTATCTCAAGTCAATACTCAAGAGAAGTCTCAAGTCAATACTCAAGAGAAGTCCTCTGGCACGATCTCGTCCTCAGAACCTGGTTCTGCTCCAATGTATGCACCTGCTTCTGCTAATGCTAATGCTCCGGTCCCGTATACCTCGGGATAGATCTCGTCAACTAATCCTGGGGACATAATCCGGATCCAGGTCCTCAGGGGACATAGCAAGGTACAGATAATACAAGCCAAAATAAATGCAGTGCAACAATAAATGAACAATAGGGTAAATATATAACCAGCTAAGTGATATGCAAGTGAGAGTTTTAGTCATACTCGGGCTGAGACTACTACAGGATCAGTGTCGGAGAAACCCATAGCAGTATTCTCTCGAAGGGCCAGTACGGTACCAAAGCTCTTTGTCAGAGTCTAAGGCACTTCCATTAAGTATTATATATATATAATCAGCCTTATGTATAGTAAATCTCTCCCCACCCAATGTAATCTCACGTCACAGTTTCATGATATCTCATGTCCATGTCACGCAAAACCATATCTAATGCAACAAGTCTGAATAAAATCTAAGCATGTAAACTGTGTATGTCATAAACCTGTATCCTATACAGAATCACCATGAATATTTCAGGAAGATTCTGTCTCATAAATAGTGTCAAGTGTCCTGGGTATACTGTACTTGATAAGACAAGTACGAGAATGTAATGGGTCACGATGTCCATCTCTAGATGACGTTACACAACACCGCGTATGGTATTGGCACCCGACTATAATCGGACGCTAAGTACGTCATACGGTCCTAGGTTAAGCATGCACAATAATGTAAAAGAATCAAGAAAAATATGTAACAAGACTGCAAAGTTTGGCAAGGTACACTTGCCTGGGGTTCTGGCTCCAACTGTAGCTCTGGTCTCAGTGTGATTTGCAGGTACTACTCCGGTTGCTGAAATAAACATCACCATTAGATTCAGAAAATATCAAATAGCTAGAAACGCCTGTCCTTGAGTCCAATTTGGACACAAGGATAAAAATGACATTTCCGGGTCAAAGCGGGGTCCACATGTGGGCCACTTTGCACCGAAAAATATGTCAGGGTCAAAGGTCTCCAATTTCGTCCAACTTAGTGTCAACAAGTCAAAAACGATGATACGAACCCAATGGAACTTCCATAATTGAATTCCGATGAGCCGATCACAAAATTGCCCGTCAAGTGGAGCCTGTGGGGCCCACGATACGCGATTTTGTCAACGTTCTCAGAATTGAATCAAACTTGGGTCACAGGACCAGCGTATTGCTATGAGTCCGATGGTGCAAGTTTTGTCTCGATCCGACGTGTGTACACAAAGTTACATCGAGATTCAGAATAGGCAGATACGGGACGTTGTCGACAGATATGCGTTGATTCCGGTGTGCACGCACATCCAAATCAACTTCTGCGAAATCCTGCACGTCCGTATCGACGGCGCACACATTTTGGTAAAGACTGCGTGCGACCAAGTCATCCCGTTTGGTGGGGCGCACTCAGTTCCGGGGTAAAATAGGGCGTAGATTTTCCTGTTTTTGGATCGCGATTTGCGATCACCACAGGACGCGACGCACCGAGCGGATTACACGGGCATCGAGAGGGTCACGCGGTCTATGCGTCACAACTGACGGAACAGAAATTGAATCAACGAGGAGAGAGAACGGGTTACCTGAACAGGGCTCCGTGAAATCTGAATTACTGGTGTCTGCGAGAAGATGCGACACAGGAAAACTGTGTCCTGTATCCGCTGCGATGTGTCCGTCTAGGTTAGGGTTAGGGTTAGGGTTCGAGGGCTGTCGGAGACTCGCCGGGGGAGGGCGGAGACGGCCGGGGTGAGGGCTTTTTGGTGGTGGTGCTCAAGGCAGGAGGTTGACGACGATGAGTCGTGCGGGTGCTGCGGGTGTGCAGTACAGCCGGCCGAGGTTGGGGGATCCGCTCAGGCGAGGTGGCGAGGAGGAGAGGAGGAGGAGAGGTCGTCGAGATGGGAGGAGCATGGCGGGGCTTTGGGAGACTGGAGGGTGGTCAGGGTTCGAGTTGGTAGGGTCGAGGGCTAGGCGGCGGGTCGTGGTCGGTGGTCGGGGCTAGGCGGAGCGGTGAGGGGTGTTCGAGGCGGATAACTGGAGGCTGCGGGATGCGTTGGGGAGGCGGAGAGAGGAGCTGCGGGGAGGGGAGGCTCGGTTGAGCTCGGCGGCGATGGGAGGAGGTTGAGTTGGGGAAGAGAGGTCTAGGGTTCCGGCGGGTGGGGTATTTATAGGGAGCCATCGGCCGGAACAGGGGAATTCGGGTAGAATTAGGATTAGGGTTCAGTTAAGGATTTCGGGTTTGGGTCCGGGTCGACGGGTCCGACCCGATCCGTTAGAGTTTAGGTATGGGTTCGGGTCTGCAGGTTTCGGGTCGGGTTTAGATCCGACCCGACCCGCTAAGGCTGGGTTCGGTTCAGTTAAACCGGGTCTGGGTTGATTTGGGTTGGTTTGGTTCAATTGAACCGGGTTTATTTTAGGATTTAATTCAGTTTACTTTAAAATAGTTTTTAAGGCTTTAAAAATGATTCCGGAGTCCAATAAATTCACAGAAAATTATCCTATGTCCGGTTTTCCATTTTACACCATAAAATATTATTTTCATAATATTTTAATATTAATTAATAGTAATTAAAAATTATTTAATTATCAAATACCTAGGTTTTAATTACAGAAAAATCTCAGAAAATTATAGAAAATTGTGAAAAATCCAAATTAAAAATTCTTGAAAAATCAGGGGGCTTACAGTGGGTATCACGGTTTGATACTATACTTGCTGGAACTTCGTGCTGCCTTACTTTATATCGCATATACATCTCTGTGGACTGCCCTACTCGCAAAGGAAAAAAATATGCCACCTTTGTGAGTCGATCTACTATTACCTAAATTGTATCACGTCCAGTAGGGGATCTCGGTAAGCCGATCACAAAGTCTATCGTAATGTGTTCCCACTTCCACTCTGGAATAGACAGGGGTTGCAATAATCCTGCTGGTCTCTGCTGCTCAGCCTTCACATGCTGACTTATGAGACATCATGAATCGAACCGAGCTATCTCTCTTTTTATTTCGTTCCACCAAAAATGTTGCTTGATATCATGGTACATCTTCGTGCCTCCTGGATGAATAAAATATTAAGAACTGATAAAGTGTACCACTAGCGATACTTGAATCCTGCAGAAATAAGCTATCACACAATCCTACTAGTGTTAGTAGAGATGTAACAATATACATAATATACATGCCAAAATGTAACAATAAAACCTGCATAAAAAGAAACAAATATACAGACAACAACTACAAACTGATGTACAATTGACAAGGAATTAATATAGAATAACAACATAGTATGCTCCTGGTAAGAATATATCTCAATACCGTAATGCAATAGGACGCTTCAAATATTGAGATGGACGCTTCAAATATTGAGATGGAATAACAAGTCTCTAATACTGTATTGCCATGGGGACACTATCGGTCCTAGATATGGAATAACAAGTCTCTATTACCGTAACGTCATGGGACAATCCTAGAGATAACATAAGCCAATGTCCAAGCAACTATAAATGATAAAAATCCTCTCATCGAAGCAACTGTAAATCATAAAAATTTCTCTAAAAAAATACCGATGTTAAAATAAGAAAAAAAGACAAGGTTTATTATAGCTTTATCCCACTTTTCACTTCCCTTAAGACAACCAAACAGTCAAAGTGGTATAAAAAGCCCACAAAGAGTATTTATCAGGACACTACAAAACTTACTCGGGGCTAGCTGTCACGTCTGTTCGCAGATTTCGTATTTCTAAATTTTTGGTATTAAATTTTTTCTGAGAATTTACTTATAATGTGTTCTATATCCTTGTATATTTTTGTTTGCCGTATTTTTTTGTTGTTGGATTTCGTTTTGATATAAGTGATTATGCGGTTCATTTTAGTTGAATTCCTGTGTTTCCTTGGATGGTAAAGATGGCTTGGAGGTCATGGGTGTCACGCCCCGATCTCCCGCAGGACCAACTGTCCCAGCTATGCACGAATCACCGCGCTAGTGCTCCCGCAGGACGATCGTGCCCATCAGGACGTAATGTCACACGAGCACAAGATGCGTCCATGCAAGGCCATGAATCCAAACATGCGAGAAAATAAATAAGCCACATAGTCGTACAAATAGTCCGAATGCAGTGAAATAAGAACCTAATAGAGGATTGGTAACTAGTTCACAGAGTCATCATAGCGAAAGCATTGTTATAGTATGGAAGTAAAATAAGTACTTTATTTACAATCAAGAAATATTACAAGCGGCGCTAGGCCGAGATTACAAGTCGCTCAAGTTCTCTCTCTCAAAACAATAAAAGCATGCCAAGTGGCTACAAGTATGGATTGATACATAGGGTATGTTCCAATATTATGTCTTGTTTATGTGCTTCAGCTTCGGATGCAGTGCTCCAAGGCCCCAGAGCAAACTCCACGCCTTAGCGCGCATGAGGGATTTCTGTACCGAACGAGGTTCTCCCGTACCCTGCAAGCAATCTGGTGGATTATCAGTACATGAATGCACTGGTGGGGAGGCTTCTTGCCCGCTCGACAAATCCAAACACCTTATATAGGTTCGTGAACCATCTATTTAGTTTTCTTTCTAGTCTTGCCTTAGGATCAGTTTTATTGGCCTAATGAAAAGTCTAACTCGTGTGGCAGTATACCGTACGATATAAGAGTAACACAACGAGACTTACCAACTTACCATTCGTCCTTCCCTGTCCAATGATAAAATCAAGTTAAATCAAGCACGAATATATATATGAAATCCAAAAAATCGCATAAGTAAACACAAGTGTTACGAGCGAAGTCCTGATTTAGGTGCACAAGTTACACGGATTACTCATATTGTGTTATACGCAGGTGGGTTGCAACAGATGGTTCAGGTATTCAAATATGTACAAGTGTGCATGGATGTCTAATACTCATATCCGTTTAGGTGTTCAGATGCAGATATAGATACAGATGTGTTACTCAGAGTAGTCGCCTATAATACAATAACTCCCATATGGATTATCGCAATCGAGTCATCTTAATATATATGACTGAAGGTCACTAGCATGACTTCTATAGTGAACGGTACAGTCTCGAGGCAAAGATGGTGTACAAGTAATATATAGTACGGTTGGCATTGCATCCATCCCACCGATAAAAGATGACTACCAGTTGGTTCCGTTTAGATCGGATCGGCCCCAGTGCCCCGACGACCGTCCGCGGAACTGGTTTCAAAAATCTTCCTTGTGCACAAGTTGTCCGTGACCGTGCATATCCAAAACTATTCCAGATTCTCGCAGTTACAGGTACAGATATATGTACGAGTTCAGTCAAGATCTATCAGGTACAATATCGACTCCCCGAGCCATCAGATTCCGTACAGAACGAGTATTGATTTCCAGAGATGTGATAATGATGTTATCTTACTTAAATTTCCACATTGCAGTCCCCTAGTTCAAGAAATGCCTTGGTGACCTAACAGTCCTAAATAATTTCAATGTTTCAATACTTGGCTCAGAATGACCATCTTGATAGCCTTTCTGCCTCAACTGAGCGAACCATAAATAGTGAAGTACAATGAATTATGGCATGCATTAAGTGACAAGCATTAAAATGAGGCAAATGAGTGCAAGTTAGCATATAAGCAGGCAAGCATTGCATTTGTGTGAAACATAAGCATAAGAAAATGAGCGGTATAGTCTACTTTAGAACATAAGACTTTATGTTTGCACGGGTCTAAGGGATAGTACGATGAGTAAAATCGTACAGGGACATATCAGGATGCATAGTCTATAAGACAAGTAGTATAAACATGTAAAGCAGGGTACTACGAAGAGTATATAATGATCTACTCAAAGCATTAGCGGAGTCTACTAGCACAAAGATAAGGTAGCATGCGAGGGTCCAACTATAAGCCAAGTTTCATTTCCAAGTTCTAACACAAGCAATACAAGATATGATTATTTCCTTAGCTAGGTGCGTTATATTCTTTATTAGCATGCAAGTGGTGATTCACCTAGCAACTAGCATGTATCGTCTATATTTTTAAGTGTGCATGCTAAGCAAAGACAAGTTTATCATAGCCATCCACCTTAGCGATGATTCACCTCGATCGAGCGATACTCATAGCGCACCTTTGAAAGTCTAAGTCTGAACTCCTGAAGGGCCAATGTCACGCCCCAGTCCCGTAGGGGTCGATCGTTCTCGCTTGGTCCCTACGGAACTGATCGTCCTCGCTTGGGCGCAATATTGTGCAAGCCTAATTTGCACTTGCATAAGGCCAAAGCTATGAACAAGGGCAAGTAAGCTATTCAAAACGAAAGCAGCGACACATATGCAGAAAAGTAAAGAACACAATGACATAAGAAAATAAGCACTTTATTGATATTCAAAAGTGTTACAAGTGGCGCTTGGCCGAGATTACAAATCGCTCAAGCACTCTCTTCTCACGATTATAATGACACTATTCCATATATTATGTCCCTCTGTACAAAAGCAGCTCAAAGCAATCTCGATACGGCTCAAGGCACCGACTCCAAATTTTTGGGTCTTGGGGTGAGGCACGACTATCGCTTCCTCGGACGATCAAGCACCTGCGGACAAGCAAACTGTTGGTGGATCAGCACTTTGGAGAAAGTACCGGTGAGTATAAAATCAACGAACATAAGCAATACCCCATAAAACCCACACTAAGTAAGCATGCAACAAAATATTACATTACTAGTGATCTTGCTACTTTTATCTATGTTCATTTCATGCAGCACAAGATTTAAGTCAGTTTACTTCTTTCAAAAATATAGCTTTGGAAACAGTTTTGCATATTCAAACAATAAGCATACAATCGGGATAGTGTTCTATTGTACTGTGCGCAGCATGTATCGTGCACCATATTCTAACTCTTAGGAACAAAAGTTATCTCTAGTGGACTATTCATCTCGAATCAAAACAAGTGCATCAAGTGGACTTTCATTCTTTTCAAGCAAACAAGATAACATATCTATATAATTTTAGTCCCCGAGAAACTCAGGATCAGTAGCGGTAAACCAGCTAACTAATGAATCTTTTATCTGATGTTATTAGCAGCTGTGACTCATTGTTGCTCTTCACTAATATAATAGCAGCCAGGACCAAGGTTCAGCTCTGCACTAATAGCCATTGTCCAACCGATATAAATGCATAAAGCATTATTAAATAAACTCTATGATGCAAACGAAATGAACAAGCAAGCTATATATGTATACTCTTTGTATTTTTTACCCCTTGTTGAATGGTTACGACATACAAGTTAGTAACAATTTGCATAAACATATATGTATAAGGTTCTCTTTTTTTGTCCGTCTCTACATCAAACAGTTAGGTATGCAAGAAGGCTAGCCTAGCATCCTAACTATATGATGGCCCATGAGTTACCCCACTGATGGACAAACAACACCCCCTAGATCCCGTGGGATCGGAACATCGGGGTGCTCTAACAAACTCCTCCAGACTGACCGATTTCCAGTGCCCCGGGAATCGTTCAAGAGACTATTTCCTTGTGTACAAGTTATCCGAGACTAATGTATGACAAGCAACGTCTATCAGATAAAACTATCAGGTTGCACTAAATATGAACAAGCATATCACAATCTAATAGTCACACCCCCCTAGATTTTATAGGACTGGAACATCAGGGTGGGCTACTAGACTCTTCTCTTACATTCTTTTTAAGCAAAACACATCTTTTACATATCTAATAGCACACCCCCTAGATCCCGTAGGACCGGAACATCAGGGCCTACTATTAGTCTCTCCTTATATGAATCAAAGACTTATAGAAGTTCGATATAGCAAAACAGGCAAGCGAAACATATAATAGTGTAACCTCCGATTTCCAATTTCCAAAATAATTAGATTTTAATTTTATTTTAAAATATCAAGTTTTATAAAATATTTCTCCTTGAAAATTTTTATTTGATTTTGAACGATGTCTGATTTTAGAAGGTAATTTAAAAATCTTTATAAAAATCATTTTTCCTAAATGACGATGTATTACAAAATAAATAAATAAATAATAACATATATTTCTAGTTTCAAATATTTATTGGCTTGAGTCATAAAATTATTGTTTTAACTAAATAGTTATTTAAAAGACTAGTTGATAAAATAAAATAGATTTTTATTTATTGGGATAGTAAATAAATGAATTACATACTTTCTAATATTTTGAAAAATGAGTTTAATTAGTAGCTAATCGAAAGCCTCTTAAAAACATTTTTTCTTAAATTTCTTTTCTATATAATTTACCGTTTTCCGTCTCCCATTCACGCCCTCATTCTTCCCACATGAAAAGCCCTTTATGTTTAATTCTGGGCCATTCATCATTGGGCCAACCCGCAACCCTTCATCCCACACCCTTCTCCCTATTTAAGTTCTCATTCTCACAATTCCCAAGAAACCCTAATTTTCATTTTTTAGCTAGCCCCCACAAATCCCCACAAAGCCAACAAGCCGTCATCACCATTTTTGTGCTCGTGTCCGTGTGTCCAGCATCACCGTGTCAGCCGTGATGGCCTCGGGTCCGACCCCGGGTGTCCCACCATATCCATTTCTTTTCCTGTGTCCAGATTTACAGTTTACAACCAGCTTTTTCGTGTCCGACACACCCGGACACCACCTCCACATCAACCCCTGTACACAGCATCTCCGTGTCCGGCAAACCCGGACACGTCCACAGTAAAGCACCCATCGTGTCCTGCCCCGGACACGATCCACAGACCCAACCCCGGACACACGACAGAACCCTAACCCTAGACTCGAAGCCGCCGTGTCCACCCCCTGACACGCCCAGATCCGCCGAGAAGTTCCCGCCGACCGCCCCGGATCTCCTCGGCACGAAGCCGTCGACCGCCTCCTCGATCTGGCCCGCCGCTGGAATCGAACGCCGCCGCCGCTGGTTCGTCGTCGATCTCCGCCGACGTCTCCACGAAGCCGCCGCCGCTGAGTCGACGTCGTCGTCGCCGCTGAAGCCAGGAAACCGCCGCCTCCTCGAGACCGCTGCCGCCTCGAGCTTCACGCCGCCGCCGCCCTGCCGGCGAGACCCCGACGACGCCGGAAGAACCCAAAATCGTGAGCCCCTTCTCTTTCTCCCTCTTTCCCTCTTTCCTTTCTCGTTTTCAGACTGTAGATTAGGGTTATTTGTTAAATTATAATTAGTAATGAGTTAAAAACATTAGTTAATGATTAAATTAGTTTAGTTAAAAAGGATTAGTTAGTAATTAATTAATCAGATTAGTTAGTAATTATTAAATATAATTAGTTTAGTAAATTATATAATTAGTTTAATAACATTTAATTTGTTAGTTTAATTTAGTTTAGTAATTAATGTAATCAGTTAGTGATTATTGATTTATTTGTTTAAGTATATAATTAGTTTAAAATAATGATTAATTAGTTTAGTATTTTCTTATAATTAGTTTAGTTAATTTGTAATTAATATAGTAAATAAATGTAATTAGTTAGTTAGTTATAATTAAAAGGTTTTTGATTATGTTAAATATAATAAATCTTGGGTTTTATATTATTATTAAAAATTATAGTTTCAATAATAAAAATAAGATCTACTCGTTTAATTGGGCTGGTGACCAATTTTTCCATGGATATAAAAATATATGATGGCTTTTACAAATTCTAGTATTTTATAAATAAACTTTTATTTGAAATTATTGTTCAAAATAAGTTCGAAATGATTTATATACGTAAATACGTATTTCTAGTATATGTAATCAATTTAGTATTTATATATATATATATATATTTTAAAAGGTATTTTAGCATATGTATGAGTATACATATATAATGTTCAACTGGTATAAATCAAATATGTATTTAAAAGATATATATATATATTGTAAATACATTTAAATTGGTGCATGTATAAATATTGTAAGTATAATAAGCGTAATGTGTATTATATACGTAGCCCTACTAGATGACCCTAGTTGACTAGAGCCATGTCTGGCAGAGCCCCTGAGTTCATGTATTTGTAATGTGTTAGTGTAGCATCTGATGCAAATGTGGTTTTGCTTGTGATATGTTTATAGGACTGTTGGTTTACCCAGGGGATACTCTGGAACAGGACATCAATAATTACCAGCTAAGGACCCAAGGCGAGTACATTCTCTGATTAGTTTCTAATTTATGATATCTCCTATGTTCACTGTATCTAGTGTAAATATCCATGTTCTTGACACATTGGTTACACGGATTGGTATACATGGATCTCGTCATGAGATGTTATTCCTTATTCATGGTGTAGCTTGTACAAGACTTGTTTTCCTTGTTATCTTGTGCATGTACAGACACTGATTCCCGGGGAGATTTGCTACCTTCCTAGGGAATCCCGTGCCATAGCGTACCATGATTGGATCTACTATACCAGTCGGGGGTTTGGGGAGTATTTTAGTGTAGATATGTGATCATACCCAACTATCCATGCATCATAGCTCACCCCACATCTCACGTCGGGTGCGGCCTGACCATCTCCATGCCTCATAGCTGTTACGTGTGATTAGCCTGACCATCTCCATGCATCATAGCTAACCAACGGTTAGCCTGACCTTCCATGAATCATAGCTAATCACATGTAACCAGCCTGATCAAGTTCCCAAGCCGATCACATGTTAAAACTAGTACTCACACACTTAGTCATAGAATTCTTGCTCATGGACATATTGCTTCTTTTCCTGCATTTACTTACAGTATTTCCAGTACTTCTCTCATTGTACATTCTCGTACTTATACATGCATCTGGTATGTTTCCATCTAGAACTGCTACATAGTTTATGTCATTCATATAGAACTGCTATTTAGAGATGTACTTTGCTCCTTCCTGACTGGAAAATATTTTTCCAGACTGTGACATTAGTAGACTGGTTTCTGACATTGGGGATTGGAAGTTAAGGATTGCAGGTATGTTATGTTATCATTAGACTTGTGCTGTATTCTTTTATTTCTTCATTTCCTATCGTGCTGTAGTTGTGATTGAGTATTTCTAGATTTATTTTAGTGTTATCCGTGTCTCCTTATGGAGTTGGATACTAGTGTGAGATTATCTAGATAGTACTTGACCTAGACAGCGTTCTACCGCCGATGCTGCGGCGTAGGCTGGACGTACCCACGCTCTCGTGCCCTTATACCGGGTGCGGGTCGTGACACGTTTTTAGTGGTGGCCCATGCAGGTCAGACTTCGCGAGTTGTGCGAGGTTGTAGTAGTGTGGCATCCTTGTTATACTACTGCGTGCCTGCTATAGAATATAGGACATAGGATACTAGGATGAGAGAGGATACTCAATCACAAATTCTTGAAAGATTTCCTGGGATGACCCCTTGAGAATCTTATTACAATTTACAATTTAAATCTTTTCCCTGTTTCCGTTCGCTCTCGCTTGTTGTTACTGAACTTGATTCTTGTTGAGCAGTTATTAAATTAAATTCTTGGTATCATTGTTAAGTTTGATTCTTGTTGACCAGTTGTTAACTTTAATTCTTGGTATCGTTGTTGAATTGATTTCATATCGAGATGAATTTTACGGGCTAAAATTTACGGTATCATCTGATGACATATGTTGATGAGGACAGTGAGGAAGGTAAAACGTCTACTTTGGTTATGGAACCTAGAATTTATCGCAGCCATATTAGCTGTCGTGACGAGAACGTAGGAACCTAACTTGGATGTACATACTTTAGTTATGAGATTTAGAGTTTCTCGCAGCCATACCGGTTGGCGTGGCGAGTATTCTAGATGACATAATTATAGGGTTGTATACCTTAGTTACGGAACCTGTCGTTTATCGCATCTATGCTTATTGGCGTGGCGAGGATTCTGAGTGTCATGATTTCAGACAGACGTGTATGATTATCAGGTTGTATCCTAAATTGGTTCTTAAAATATCATCTCAAGACTTATCTATTTCTGTTATTCCAGGACTTTGTTCCACCGCTCTTTCTTTACTAGCAGTAAAGATACCTTCTGTCCTCAATTCAGTCTTTGAGCTCCTATTCCTTGAAGATTTCTTGTTAAGTATGATAATTAGTGGCTTGTAATTTTGTTTGTGTCTTGTATTAGTATTGACTGTGTTGCTAGTGAGTTGTAAGTGTTTCTTAGTTGGGCATGTGAGCAGTAGGCTTTAATCTAGAGTTAGCCCTTAGCATAGTACCTTGTACCAATGATTCTAGGAGTAGTGTCATTAGAGACTGAGAGTTAAGGAGAGTATAGAGTATCAGTGATAGTTCTCAGAGTTAGTATCAGAGCCAATTACCCGTCCTGGATAATCATGATCATGTAATTGAGTGATCTATGTAGACGATTAAGTATCCGGAAATTGTGTTAAGGATTTATGGAGCATGATGTCCAATTTGATGGTTGATATCGGAAATGTTAAAGGTAAAGAAATGTATATGTATAAAGGGTTTAATGAGATGTCATAAGTAGAGAAATATCAGGATTAGTAATGGAAGTTGTGAAGCATCACGGATTAGTTTAATAGGCTTTAAAGGATTGAAGGAAATACATATACAACCATCGAGATGAGGAACCATACACATACCCATGAGAGTAAATAAACATGAGTGTTATAGAGGATACAGGTGATCATGAGTCTAATGAGCTTGATGAGATAATCCATTAATGCGGCTAGTGATATAATACCAAGAGTGCTAATGATTCTATACCAAGGATTGGTCAAGGATGACGTTAATAACAGTAAGCACTCTGTGTGTTGATAATTAGATGATAGACCAATTAACATAAATTGAAATCATGAAAGAAAACACAGTTGATGATAACTTTGATCATTGGAGGTAATAGTGCAAGTGATTCGGGCAGTACAAATTTAGTACACAGTTCTAGACAATAGAGGTATTGAGTGCACCTTGAGTATCAGAGACCGTGAGCACTAATATGTACATTGAGGAGTTATAAATTAAAGGGTAGAAATAAATTTTTAAATTTTCAGAATTTTTAAGGAGTTGAGATTTTTATGTTATTAAAATATTGAGAATTTAAATTTGATTCACTAAACATAGTTAAGGCTACAAAGATTTTAGAAGTGATTAAATTTTTTTTCGATGTGAAGTATCAAATTTTGAGGAGGTATATGCATTTTATTTTAAGTTGATCGGGAAGTTAAACCTTGACGATTATTTGGAGGATTAATTTTTTGTAGATGGGAGATATGAATATTAATATATGATTAGTTGATATGGGTACCAGTATACATGAATAGGAAATTGTTAGTGTGCTAGAGTTAAGTGTTTGTTAGAGATAGTAGACACTACAAGTAATATGTTAACATGATCCTTCTTCCTTCCTAATGTTCCTTTTCTTTCGCCTTTCGATTGATTGATTGATTTTCCTAGTACTGTGGTTCACATGCATGATTTTCTTGTTAGAATATAACTAGTAGTACCCCTAACAGAGACTGTAATACCATGACAAAAGACACATGACCTACATTTTCTTAAATTGTATGGCTGTAGATAGAGTTTTCTCAAACCATGATCATTGGGTTTTGACCATAGCAAAGATCTATGACGAGGTTATGACTGACCAAAAAAAAAAAAAAAAAAAAAAAAAAAAAAAAAGAGACAAGAGGATTAAATTTGTGGATAAGCATTAATTTAAATAAAAAGTTAAGGCGTTAATAAAAGAATTGACGGATCATTAATTTTACGAAGATTGGGGATGATTGAAACTCGAGGATAAATATTGACTTAAAGGGAGAATTAAGAAGTTCACAGAGCCAGAAATTTGAGGAATTATTAATTTTAAGGAGGTCTTGATATGATTGAATTGATTATAAAAAAAAAAAAAAAAAAAAAATTGAGGAATTTGAGAGATTATCATTTTATCTAATTGATTGCAAGGTAGGAATTTTATATATTATGAATGTTGCATTGAAGATTCTGGAAGCATCGCATCGTTGAATATTGAGGAAAACGAAAATCAGAAAATAAAATCGTAAATGGAATAGTGTCGAATTAAATTCTTGGGATGGAGAGTTAGATTGGAATAAGCATCAATTGAATTTGAGTTAGATGATTGATGAGTGTTTAAAGTTAAATTTTAGGATGCAGATTTTTAAGTTTTATAAATATGCATTGATTGGATTTCAATTAAAAGGATTGGATAGAAAATTTTGTATTTAGTTATTTACTCAAAATTTGAGGAGATTATGATACGACTGGAATTCAATTAAAATATTGAGGATTTGAGTAGTAAAATTTTTACATTGGGATAATAAATTCAAAGGATGAAAAAAAAAATATATTAGTTCAAAATTCGGAAATATTATACATACGGATAGAGAAATATGGAATGAAATGAAACTCATGGTAAAGAATATTATAATATAATGGATTATGGGACCATATAATTGAAGGTCGTAAGGTAAGATCATGGTATATTGAGGTTGTGATTTAAATTAAATCTTGACCATGACAGTAACATTTGAAATCGAAGAAAATAATCGAGGTATAGTTGATGTTAGGATAAACAAACTCGAATTGGATGATAAGGATTTTGGACAGGTAATGAATTTTGATTCAGAAATTCTAAGATCTAATCTAATAAAGTTTGTGATATTAGTTAATGATGAATCATAAGATTGAGAAAAGTAAAATGAACGAGGATAAAAAGGAGGATTATTTTCCAAATGGTAGTAAAGACTCTTTTTCTCTAGAAATTAAGAAAGGCGATTAGATGTCTCTTGGCTACATTCTGAAGGATGTATTTAAGTTTCTTAAATCAAATTGTCGACCGTATTTTTCGAATTAGCTATAACTTTCATGTCTATATCATTCATTATTCTGGGTCTTCCTTGGTCTAGTTACTTTGAAAAGGTAACGTGCATTATTCCAATTATCTGTTTTTCAGTGATCGTGCCTACTTTCCAAAACCTAAACCTTCTAGGGGATTCAAAGCCGAGCCATGATTCCTTCAAGTTATTCCTGTCTTAAACCATAATTTCTTTTTCTTCATGTTTCCTTCTGTTTGGTAAATATTTTAGAAATATTTTCTTCAATGACATATTTATCATTTGAACAACAAATTCTTTTCTATCCTAGTCATCCCTAAAATTTCGAGGACGAAATTTTCTAAGGTGGATAGACTTGTAACCTCCGATTTCCAATTTCCAAAATAATTAGATTTTAATTTTATTTTAAAATATCAAGTTTTATAAAATATTTCTCCTTGAAAATTTTTATTTGATTTTGAACGATGTCTGATTTTAGAAGGTAATTTAAAAATCTTTATAAAAATCATTTTTCCTAAATGACGATGTATTACAAAATAAATAAATAAATAATAACATATATTTCTAGTTTCAAATATTTATTGGCTTGAGTCATAAAATTATTGTTTTAACTAAATAGTTATTTAAAAGACTAGTTGATAAAATAAAATAGATTTTTATTTATTGGGATAGTAAATAAATGAATTACATACTTTCTAATATTTTGAAAAATGAGTTTAATTAGTAGCTAATCGAAAGCCTCTTAAAAACATTTTTTCTTAAATTTCTTTTCTATATAATTTACCGTTTTCCGTCTCCCATTCACGCCCTCATTCTTCCCACATGAAAAGCCCTTTATGTTTAATTCTGGGCCATTCATCATTGGGCCAACCCGCAACCCTTCATCCCACACCCTTCTCCCTATTTAAGTTCTCATTCTCACAATTCCCAAGAAACCCTAATTTTCATTTTTTAGCTAGCCCCCACAAATCCCCACAAAGCCAACAAGTCGTCATCACCATTTTTGTGCTCGTATCCGTGTGTCCAGCATCACCGTGTCAGCCGTGATGGCCTCGGGTCCGACCCCGGGTGTCCCACCATATCCATTTCTTTTCCTGTGTCCAGATTTACAGTTTACAACCAGCTTTTTCGTGTCCGACACACCCGGACACCACCTCCACATCAACCCCTGTACACAGCATCTCCGTGTCCGGCAAACCCGGACACGTCCACAGTAAAGCACCCATCGTGTCCTGCCCCGGACACGATCCACAGACCCAACCCCGGACACACGACAGAACCCTAACCCTAGACTCGAAGCCGCCGTGTCCACCCCCTGACACGCCCAGATCCGCCGAGAAGTTCCCGCCGACCGCCCCGGATCTCCTCGGCACGAAGCCGTCGACCGCCTCCTCGATCTGGCCCGCCGCTGGAATCGAACGCCGCCGCCGCTGGTTCGTCGTCGATCTCCGCCGACGTCTCCACGAAGCCGCCGCCGCTGAGTCGACGTCGTCGTCGCCGCTGAAGCCAGGAAACCGCCGCCTCCTCGAGACCGCTGCCGCCTCGAGCTTCACGCCGCCGCCGCCCTGCCGGCGAGACCCCGACGACGCCGGAAGAACCCAAAATCGTGAGCCCCTTCTCTTTCTCCCTCTTTCCCTCTTTCCTTTCTCGTTTTCAGACTGTAGATTAGGGTTATTTGTTAAATTATAATTAGTAATGAGTTAAAAACATTAGTTAATGATTAAATTAGTTTAGTTAAAAAGGATTAGTTAGTAATTAATTAATCAGATTAGTTAGTAATTATTAAATATAATTAGTTTAGTAAATTATATAATTAGTTTAATAACATTTAATTTGTTAGTTTAATTTAGTTTAGTAATTAATGTAATCAGTTAGTGATTATTGATTTATTTGTTTAAGTATATAATTAGTTTAAAATAATGATTAATTAGTTTAGTATTTTCTTATAATTAGTTTAGTTAATTTGTAATTAATATAGTAAATAAATGTAATTAGTTAGTTAGTTATAATTAAAAGGTTTTTGATTATGTTAAATATAATAAATCTTGGGTTTTATATTATTATTAAAAATTATAGTTTCAATAATAAAAATAAGATCTACTCGTTTAATTGGGCTGGTGACCAATTTTTCCATGGATATAAAAATATATGATGGCTTTTACAAATTCTAGTTTTTTATAAATAAACTTTTATTTGAAATTATTGTTCAAAATAAGTTCGAAATGATTTATATACGTAAATACGTATTTCTAGTATATGTAATCAATTTAGTATTTATATATATATATATATATTTTAAAAGGTATTTTAGCATATGTATGAGTATACATATATAATGTTCAACTGGTATAAATCAAATATGTATTTAAAAGATATATATATATATTGTAAATACATTTAAATTGGTGCATGTATAAATATTGTAAGTATAATAAGCGTAATGTGTATTATATACGTAGCCCTACTAGATGACCCTAGTTGACTAGAGCCATGTCTGGCAGAGCCCCTGAGTTCATGTATTTGTAATGTGTTAGTGTAGCATCTGATGCAAATGTGGTTTTGCTTGTGATATGTTTATAGGACTGTTGGTTTACCCAGGGGATACTCTGGAACAGGACATCAATAATTACCAGCTAAGGACCCAAGGCGAGTACATTCTCTGATTAGTTTCTAATTTATGATATCTCCTATGTTCACTGTATCTAGTGTAAATATCCATGTTCTTGACACATTGGTTACACGGATTGGTATACATGGATCTCGTCATGAGATGTTATTCCTTATTCATGGTGTAGCTTGTACAAGACTTATTTTCCTTGTTATCTTGTGCATGTACAGACACTGATTCCCGGGGAGATTTGCTACCTTCCTAGGGAATCCCGTGCCATAGCGTACCATGATTGGATCTACTATACCAGTCGGGGGTTTGGGGAGTATTTTAGTGTAGATATGTGATCATACCCAACTATCCATGCATCATAGCTCACCCCACATCTCACGTCGGGTACGGCCTGACCATCTCCATGCCTCATAGCTGTTACGTGTGATTAGCCTGACCATCTCCATGCATCATAGCTAACCAACGGTTAGCCTGACCTTCCATGAATCATAGCTAATTACATGTAACCAGCCTGATCAAGTTCCCAAGCCGATCACATGTTAAAACTAGTACTCACACACTTAGTCATAGAATTCTTGCTCATGGACATATTGCTTCTTTTCCTGCATTTACTTACAGTATTTCCAGTACTTCTCTCATTGTACATTCTCGTACTTATACATGCATCTGGTATGTTTCCATCTAGAACTGCTACATAGTTTATGTCATTCATATAGAACTGCTATTTAGAGATGTACTTTGCTCCTTCCTGACTGGAAAATATTTTTCCAGACTGTGACATTAGTAGACTGGTTTCTGACATTGGGGATTGGAAGTTAAGGATTGCAGGTATGTTATGTTATCATTAGACTTGTGCTGTATTCTTTTATTTCTTCATTTCCTATCGTGCTGTAGTTGTGATTGAGTATTTCTAGATTTATTTTAGTGTTATCCGTGTCTCCTTATGGAGTTGGATACTAGTGTGAGATTATCTAGATAGTACTTGACCTAGACAGCGTTCTACCGCCGATGCTGCGGCGTAGGCTGGACGTACCCACGCTCTCGTGCCCTTATACCGGGTGCGGGTCGTGACAAATAGCAAGCACGATATCGATTTCATAGCAACTAACATGCAATATCTATCTCTTTCTTAGCATGTAACAAAGGGACTTGTTCAAGCAATTCCTTTACTTATCTTTTTAGCATGGCAAGGGTTCATTCGATAGATGTGTCAGTGTAACTAAGCATGCAATATTTCTTATACCCTTGACTTAGCATGACAAGGTTCTATCTTATTTCAGACAAGCATACAAGTTCTCTTGTTAAGCAAGCAGGTTCGTTTCAATGAAAAGCTATATGAGTTCTCTTATTAAGCATATAGAGGCAGGTTCTATCATTCTTCTTATGAAACTATATTCTTAGAATAAACATTCAAAACTCATATTCATTATTAAGGCGTGCAATAATCAGAGAATGCAGTTCTGCCCACTCACTTAGATCAATCGTCTTGTGGTTCGGTCGAGAACTCTCATAGAAGACTTCCACTCGAACAAGAAAAGCGATATCACTTGTACATAGTGCCTACGTGGAGCAGGGCACTACATACTTACCCACCCAAAAAAGGTTTTGTCCTCGAAACTTCAAGGAAAAACTTAAAAAAATTCAGAGCAGCGATAGTCCTCATCCCTCACCATCCTCAATCGAAAACACAAGCAACTCACAAGCATGAAAGCATAACTCTCAAGCAACAAATCAAATCCATAAAACTTTTGCACGCATCTTTGAGAATATTTATGAACTTATTGTATGGAATGTTCATTGCAGCACAATACCGGGCACATCTTAGAGTCGGAGGCAACAGAATGGGCAAAGAATCGAGTCGCTCTGATACCATTTTATCTTGCCCCGGTCTCGTAGGGGCCGATCGTCCTCGCTTGGGTTGATGCCGTGCAAGCCTAATTTGCGCTTGCACAAGGCCAAAGCTATGAACAAGGACAAGTAAGCTATTCAAAACGGAAGCAGCGGCACATATGTAGAAAAGTAAAGAACACAATGGCATAAGAAAACAAGCATTTTATTGATATTCAAAAGTGTTATAAGTGGCGCTTGGCCGGGGTTACAAATTACTCAAGCACTCTCTTCTCACGATTACAATGACACCGTTCCATACATTATGTCCCTCTGAACAAAAGCAGCTCAAAGCAATCTCGATACGACTCAAGGCAACGACTCCAGATTTCTGGGTCCTGGAGATGAGGCACGGCTATCACTTCATCGGACGATCAAGCACCTGCAAATAAGCAAACTGTTGGTGGTCAGCACTTTAGAGAAAGTACTGGTGAGTATAAAATCAACGAACAGAAGCAACACCCCCTGAAACCCACACTAAGTAAGCATGTGGCAAAATATTACATTACTAGTGATCTTGCTACTTTTACCTATGTTCATTTCATGTAGCACATGATTTGAGTCAGTTTACTTATTTCAAAAATATAGCTTTAGAAACAGCTTTGCATATTCAAACAATAAGCATACAATCGGGACAGTGTTCTATCGTGCTGTGTGCAGCATGTATCGTGCACCATATTCTAACTCTTAGGAACAAAAGTTATCTCTAGTGGACTGTTCATCTTGAATCAAAACAAGTGCATCAAGTGGACTTTCATTCTTTTCAAGCAAATAAGATAACATATCTATATAATTTCGGTCTCCGAGAAACTCAGGATCAATAGCGGTAAACCAACTAACTAATGACTCTTTTATCTGATGTTATTAGCAGTTGTGACTCATGGTTGCTCTTCACCAACATAATAGCAGGCGGGACCAAGGTTCAGCTCTGCACTAATAGCCATTGTCCAACCGATGCGAATGCATGAAGCACTATCAAATAAACTCTACGATGCAAACAAAATGAACAAGCAAGCTATATATGTATACTCTTTGTATTTCTTACCCCTTGCCGAACGGTTATCCCTGCAGCAAACATACAAGTTAGCAACAATTTGCATAAATATATATGTATAAGGTTCTCTTTCCCTGTCTGTCTCTGTATCAAACAATTAGGTATGCAAGAAGGCTAGCCTAGCATGCACCCTAACTATATGATGGCCCATGAGTTACTCCACTAATGGACAAACAACACCCCCTAGATCCTGTAGGACCGGAACATCGGGGTGCTCTAACAATCTCCTCCGGACCGATCGATTCCCAGTGCCCCAGGAATCATTTGAGAGACTATTTCCTTGTGCACAAGTTATCCGAGACCAACGTATGATAAGCAACATCTATCAGATAAAATTATCAGGATGCATTAAACATGAACAAGCATATCATAATCTAATAGTCACACCCCCTAGATCTCGTAGGACCGGAATATCATGGTGGGCTACTAGACTCTTCTCTTACATTCTTTTTAAGCAAAACACATATTTCACATATCTAATAGCACACCTCCCTAGATCCCGTAGGACCGAAATATCAGGGCACACTATTAGTCTCTTCTTATACGAATTAAAGACTTATAGCAATTTGATATAGCAAAACAGGCAAGCAAAACATATAATAGCAAGCATGATATCAATTTCATAGCAACTAACATGCAATATCTATCTCTTTCTTAGCATATAATAAAGGAACTTGTTCAAGAAATTTCTTTACTTATCTTTTTAGCATGGAAATGGTTCGTTCGATAGCTGTGTCAGTGTAACTAAGTATGTAATATTTTTTATACTCTTGACTTAGCATGGCAAGGTTCTATCTCATTTTAGATAAGTATACAAGTTCTCCAGTTAAGCAAGCAGGTTTATTTCAATGATAAGCTATACGAGTTCTGTTATTAAGCATGTAGAGGCAGGTTCTATCATTCTTCTTATGAAACTATCTTCTTAGAACAAACATTCAAAAACTCAGATTCATTATTAAGGCGTGTAAGAATCAGAGAATGCACTTCTTCCCACTCACTTAGATCAATCGTCTTGTGGTTTGGTCGGGAACTCTCCGAGAAGACTTCCACTCGAGCAAAAAAAGCGATATCACTTGTACATAGTGCCTACGCGGAGTGGGAAACTACAGCCAAGTCTGAAATCCTTTGCCTCAAGCAAGTCTTCTCACTGAGCAAAGTGGGTAGGGTCATAACACTAGCGCCGTTTGAATCGGCTCTCCGCTTGAATAAAACGGGTTGTTACATTATATACCACTCAGAACAAGTCTCATCCTCGAGACTTCCTGAGTGCAAACCGTTCTATCACACACTATCGAATCTATCTCAAGCATAACAATCGGTGTCACATATATGCTGCATCTGTCTCATTGAATGACTCTATCATTCAATCTAAGCTCTGACTCGGTCTCTGTTGTGCCTCAGCGCGGAACATATATTGCTTAACATGAAGTACGGTATAATCCATCTTGAATGATGATCTAAGACTTCGGTAAACTTACCCAAATTATTATACTCGTCGATGCAAATCTAACATATTCACTTGCACTAGCATTCGAGATCAGCATATCGCGAGTCTGGATCATGCATATATTCAAGGTGTCCCTCAAACATATGCATGCCAACCAACTTAGCAATAGCGAAGTCTTTGACCTCAAGTTCAACATACTACTGAGTCTTGGATCATGCACACGTTCAAGGCGTCCCTTAAACATATGCATTCAACCAAACTTAGCAGTTGTGAAGTCGGATAGGCTACTTGTGAAAATCTTAAGAGTTCTAGTTTATGGTTCACCATGATTCCTCAAACAAGGTCAATCAAAATCCAAGTTATTTTCAATCCGTCTCAAACCAAGCATTACACTACCGTCAAGCACGATCTATCCGATCTACCGACTAGCGTCCATGTCCTATTGTCCATTCTATTATGTCAAATATAGCACACACTTACCGTTCCAAGTCTAACTCTAAGTCTTGCTGCCCTAGTTCTATGGCTTGCTCAAGCAATACTCTAAAGTTGGTCCCACAAGTTCTTTCACTCAGCACATGGTCGTCTACCTAATTACTATGTCAGCTCACAAGATCATAGGTATAGTTTATGCTTATGGCTCATCGTGCAAATTTGTCGTACGATGCTTGCCCTAATTTCTATGGTTAAACCAATGTTCATTTGTACGGGGTATTTTATCCAAGCTAGTTTTACTCAAATTTTTAAACATCAAGCACAGATCATCCTACTCACATTAACACGTTCGTTGCACAGGGTCTAAGTCCATTCAGTCAAATCCATGATATATCCATGTCGCATGTCAAGCCTAGCAATTCACATAGTCTATCTCCTCAAACATGTTTGATAGAACCCGTTTATCTATTCTAAGTCAAGACCACCAAGCCATGATTAAATTCTAATCTTCGATCTCAATCATAACTCTAAGTCGTCCAACATGATTCACGAACTATTTACGAAACCATCAAGCGTGTCTTACTCAATGTTCTAGACTAAATTATCCATGAAACACTTTTAATTCACTTGTATTTTCAAACTCGTCTTATCGTGTCGAACCACAAGTCAAGATGATCCTTCAATTTTCATGCCCCAGTCTCCCGTAAGTTTGATCATCCCCGCTAGACGTGAGATCACCACGCCAACGCTCCCGCTGGATAATCGTCATAATCTGGGCATGACTCATGTACGAGCATGTAGTCACGCTCGCACAAGACAAGAACGTCGAACATTATGGTTGTCATCAAAACGTTCGAGACACATTATGTCATGCCCTAGTCCCAAAATATGTAGGACCATGTATACGTACATATGCCAACTGTACGAACAAGTATAGGAACCCAATTTATTGGACCTAACCAGTCTTAGTATGCTGTAAAATATAACTAAGTCTCAATATCACAGGCAATTAAAATCTAGTCTCATCCACAAATATCACAGAGTAAGAAACTGAATGAATAGGCAAGTCTCAAAATCTACTACAAAATAGAATCTAGTGGTGAATAATCCATGAAAAATGAGTACATAAGAGTACTGAAAGAATAACTATGCAATAAAGAAATAGACCCAAAATACTAAGCAACTATCATCCAAGAATGCTCAAGGAAACTCCTGTGGTTCCACTTCAAGGTCCTCGTCTGCAAAATCTCCCACTCCGTAGTTCGTCGGGTACAAGTGCTCGTCAAAATCTGGAAAAGGTACCAGGTCCTCAGAGGGACATAACAAGTACACAAGAAATCAACATGCATAAAATAAAGCAGTAAACAATAAATAGGGTAACTAAACCATATATATGAAATGCACTCGAGACATCTCTAGTGGCGCATGAGGGGAAAGAAATAGAAGAATTCGTCATCCTACCAGGCGTTCGATAGAACTCGTGGGTACACCATTTACACCATATAAACAATAAGAAACATAAATCCAATACGCTAACTAGTAGATTCTCCTCTCCCAATGAACTATCCAAACCGTATATGCGGTGCAGACATAATGCAAGACATCAATAAAATCTAGAAACTAAACTGACATCAACTCCTAACACAAGACGCAAACTCACATATCAATGGCCAGTCAATACGCTAGTCCATGCACTCACTCCCTCAGTGATCGTGTTGAACATGTGTCAAGTCAGAAGATACCACGTACCTTTATAATATACCAGGTAAGTCTATTTCTCGAAGATGCGTGCACACAGCTAACAAATAAAAACTAGGCATATTGTAAACTGAATAATATAATTAAGCAAGGTGTAATTGCCTTCCAAGCCAAGATGCGAGCACAACAAATCTGGTCTGGAGCTCTCCACATAAATGTCACAAACACCTATCAATTAATTATGACACTAATTAGACTCTTATTTTTTAGTTTAAGTGAGGTTATTATCTAGTTATTAATTCTACTTTGGTTGTACATGCAAGTAACTACACACCAAATTATTACTAGCCATCAAACATTACCAAAAATTCTTTTTAAAGACTTTAATTATCAAAAATAATAATTTTAAAATTTTATTAGAAAATAATGTGTTTAGTGATATGGTCATCTCCTATAAATTCTATGAGTCCAAAATCAAGTAGAAACCAAAACTAGGTCATAACAGGTTACCAACAAGTCAGCAAAACCAATTTTTGATAAATAGATAATTCTGGAATAAATACTTAAAAATCATAATTAATCCATGTTAATATAATTTTTGATTTAGGAAATATATATTTTTGGTCGGAGTTTAAGTCTAAAATTGTCGGGGTCAAGTTTTGTCAAAACTAGGTCAACTTGCCACCTACAACACCTAAAATTCTAATTTTTCTAAATTGGAATAAAATCTGAATAAATATGGTAAAATCAATAATAAATACAATAAATACAATAAATACTATCTCTTTTATCTATACACAAATAATTAAAATTTTACCATCTGCAAGTTGATCCTATTAGGGTTGGCAACCAAACTTACTAGTATGCATGCAAAAAGGGGTGGTACATGGTTGTTGTGACATCATAGGCATCAAAATAATATTTATTTAATATAATTTCAGAATATATATTTTCTGAAAAATAGTAATCCATCTAAAAAAATTAGGTTTTTCATCTACTATTAAGTCCTAACAAGATCCATGGGTTCCAACATGCATACATCATGACTAGGTCAATATTATACATAAAACATGTTCACAACTTTAATTTAATACAAATTAATAAATCTAGAATTTTTATAAAAAACTGAATATATTCCCTATTAATAACATCTATATAAATATATTAACAAGAATTAAAGAGAGTTTTGAAGGAGGTTTCATGCATGCACAAAAGTGTTGGGTTGAACCTCAAAATTAGGGTGCATGGGTTCTTCAAGATAGAACAATAGAGTTTGATCATCATTATACAACTATATATATATATATATATATATATATATATATATATATATATATATATATATATATATATATATATATAAGAGATTGGAGGAAGAAGGAGGTGGAAATTACCTCAAGAAGATGTGCAAGGGAAGATCTGCCTCCAATGGATGCAGTCGGCCTAGGGCTGAAGTTGACGGCCTCTTGAGGGTGGTTGGAGGTGGTGGTGAAGTTTGGAGATGATGGGTCTGATTAGGGTTAGGGTTTGGAGGAGATTAGGGTTTAAGATAAGAATATATATATATATATATATATATATATATATATATATATATATATATATATATATATAGAGAGAGAGAGAGAGAGGGGTCGCGGCTTTGAGGAGGTGCGCATGTTTAGGAGAGGGGGCCTAGGAGTAGGATTATAATGGGGTTTTTTTCTAATTTGGTTGTTTAGCAAATCTAAGGTAAATCTTTGGTAGTTGGAATTTGTTTGGACCTCTAAGGGAATAATTAATGGATAATTAATATGAAAATATCACAAAAAGGGGAGTGGCCTAATTTGGCATGGGGAACTTATGGTGGAAATTAAAATTACGGGTTGCTAATTTTGTAGGAATTTTGGATAGAAAAACAACCAATCATAAATTATATATAAAAAGTCTCTAAATTTAAATCAAAGCAACTATGATCGTTATACTAATAACATACCAATGTTGAATGATCGAATTTTGTATCACATGAAGATCCTACGGGTAGTGTCTCCAGTATAGGCTACTTCCTACGAAGGACGATGTAGATTTTAGGATCGACCAAGTTTTCTCAACCAAGATATTGATTCAATTACCTTGAATCCCTATTCGATATAAGCCTTATCACTTGTTCAACACATTCCCAATCGTTCGAACCAACCATCGCATGAGATCTTCAAATTTGCTTGAATATTTTCAAAATGATCCATACACCACTTAGGAATCGAGTCATCCAATTAAATCCTCAATCGTGTTCGCATCACTCGCTCGCATATCCACCAAGTTTCCTTAGAACTCCAGCGCGATACCTAAGTGTCGCCTCGATAATTCTTAGTCTCGTATATATATACCCCTGTTTATAGTCATCCAAGTAAACCATATTTGATTTGTATCTTTCTGACATAAAATATCGTCCGAGCTATTTCTCAAAATCCAAGCATGATCCACTATATTCGCCTTAGCGATAAACTGATAATGTTTATATCGGTTGCCATTCTAAGTCTGCTTATCCTTATCTGAATGATATCCCAATCTCACTCATATACTAGCTCGCACCAAAGGGTCTTGGCGTGCAATACTCAAAACAACTTAGCCGAAAGGCTGTGTGCATAGCTAACTATTCGAACAATATACTATCTCACACACTAACCAGGTGGGTAATCACGTATAGATATTTGGGTTCGCACATAACTTTCCAATTCTAGCATGAGTCTACCCACAAAGTCTGAAACAGGTTGGCACAGGGGTCTTCTCATAACTATCCCATTCAAGCAATCATATCAATCATATATAATTTTTGAAAATATATAGACTTGTTGTATGGAACATTCCAACAGGTCAACGAGAGAGAGAGAGCATATTCACATAACCCACAATCGAGCTTTCAAAACTGAGAGATTCGATGCGAAGTCTTAGGACGTAAAGCCATGCTCTGATACCAATATGTCATGCCCCGATCTTCCGCAGGATCGGTCGTTCCCGCTAGGCGCAAATCACCGCACCAGCACTCCCACGGGACGATCGTACCCACCAGGACGTGATATCGCACAAGCATAAGCTGCGCCCGTACAAGGCCATCAATTCGAACAGGCTGGGAAATAGCTAAGCTATAGAGTCGCATAGATAGTCTGAATGCAACAGAATAAGAATCAAGCAGGCGATTGGTAACAAGTTCACAGAGTCATCATAGCGGAAGCATTGAATAACACAAGTATGGAAGTAAAATAAGCACTTTATTTATAATCAAAGAATATTACAAGCGATGCTAGGCCGAGATTATAAGTCGCCAAAGTCCTCTCTCTCAAAACAATAAAAGCATGTCAAGTGGCTACAAGTATGGAATGATATATAGACAATGTTCCAATATTATGTCTTGTATATGTTCTTTAGCTTCGGATGCAGCGCTCCAAGGCTCCAGAGCGAACTCAACGCCTTAGCACGCATGAGGGGTTTTCGCACCGAACGAGGTTCTCCCACATCCTGCAAGCAATCTGGTGGGTTATCAGTACATGAATGCACTGGTTGGGAGGCTTTTCGCCCGCTCGATAAATCCAAACACGTTATATAGGTTTCGTGCACCATCTATTTAGTTGTCTTTCTAGTCTTGCCTTAGGATCTGTTTTATGATATAATGAAAATCCTAACTCGTGTAGCAATACGTCGTACGATATAAGAGTAACACGGCGAGACTTACCAACTTACCATTCGTCCTTCCCTGTCCAATGATAAAACCAAGTTAAACCAAGCACGAATATATATATATATATATATATATATATATATATATATATATATATATATATATATACCAACATTACATTCTGACCCTTGTGTAACTCATAAATACCCTCTCTTGTGCTTCATTTTAGTTGCACAATATTCGTTACAAACGTCCATTTTTAAATCCAAATAAATCCAACTTTGCATCTTTGTCTGTTCCAATCGAAATTGGAGACACAACCTCGACTCATTTTGTGTAACCCAATTTATGATAATATTCTATTCTGAGTCTACTACATCTATGACACTTGTATCCCACCCAATTTTAACTATATATATTTTCAATTAATCAAAGAGCACCATTTACACTAATTTTAATTAAATTGGTGCAAGGATCCAAGCTAACCCAAAATTAGACCCAACACCAACCCAAACCCCCACTCACACCCTCAAGGTTCATACTAAACACCACACACCCTTCTAACCCATTATATCACACCAAATATGGTATTTTTCCTTATCCAATCCCAAAATTTTATTATTTGTACAATTTTCTAATTGTTAGGGACTTTTGTGCAAAGAGGCAATGAGGTTTCCACCTCCCATTGGAGCTAAGCCATGAAGAAATCCCCTCCTTCATTGTTGACCGGTCCACTTGATTTTTTCCTCCAATTTAGTTGTACTACATACAACTTTCCCCTACATCATGCACCCTCCATTCAAACGTACATCATTCTAGCCACCATTCTCTCATGTAGAACCTTCCCCCATCCCTAGAAAAAGCTTGTAGCCGGCCCTAATCCCAAGGCCATCCCCCTCTCTCTCTCCTACATAAACACCTACTTCTTCTCTCCCAAAAATAATCCACAGCCAATACCATCACCCTAACCGAAACCCTAAAGCAACTCTACTCCCCTTCTTCCCTAGCCACCTTCCTCTTCCAACTTCGACCGCCTCCTCCTCCGAGCATCCACCGCCGCCACAGCACCGTCTATCTCCCTTGACCCCGACCAACCCGCCACCACCAGCCGCCTTCGCCACCACGACAACAGTCCCCGACCTCTCCTTCATCCATGACTTCTTCTTCTTCCCCCGACGACCCTTCTTCTCCGATCACTCCGCCACCACAGCCATCTCCATCATCACTATCACCGTTGTCACCACCTCACCATTATCACCATCACCGCCTCACCATCATCACCATCACCGGCACACCACCATCTCCACCACTTTCATCACCATCACCACCCGACTTCCCTCTCCGCCCATCTCCACCACCACATCGGCTATCTCCACCACTTCCAACACCATCATCACCATCACCAGTCCCCGCGACCAGCCTCTTCTCCGCCCATCTCCACTACTCCCATCACCGTCGCCATCACCAACACCATCATCACCATCACTAGCACCCATCATCCCAGCCCCGACCCTCGTCGGTAACCACCACCACCTTAGCCACCATCATCCCACGACCATTCCGCCAGCAACCCGCCACCGCGACCAAGCCGCTTCTATTGCCGCTGCTGCTGCCAGTGCTGCTACGCGTTGCTGTGGCCGGAGCACCACCCGCTGCTGCCACTGTAGCTGCCGCTACTACTGTGCACCGCCGGAGACCGGCCCCCCTCGTACAGCGGACGTGCATCCCCCCCGGCCACGATCACGACTAGGTTTGCATTGCCCTTCTCTTTCTTCATGTATTATTGCATGGACCCATGTGTAGTTGTGGATCCTAGTATAATGTGTTTATGTGTGTACGTTTTAGAATAGTATTAGTGTTAGTGAATACATCATAGAAAACTTGGTTATTTAATATGGTATACTTGTGTTGACCTAGGTGTTTAGACTAAAACTGGCTTTGTACGCACTAACCTGTTAGCTAGGACTTGTGTTTTGTGTTATACGTTATTTAAAATTGTAACATATTTTTATGACTCGTTGTCTTACTGTGCACGGTATTTGAGGACATAACACTTGTGCATTTTAGCTGCGTGCACACTCGACCCTACTAGTTGACCAGTTATGACCCCCCTTGCATCAGTTTTTAAGTGCAGCGTAGTTGTATTTCCTGTGCGTGCTAGTGTATGACTGATGATTATATTATTATTATTATATATAGGGTCGCTGGACCGTTTGGGCGAGACTTCGGGAGCAGGATTTTGGTACTCGCAGCTTGAGGATCCAGGCAAGTATACCTTATCTTATTTACTGTTTAATTTAAATTATAAAATATTATATGATATCTTGTTGCAATATTATATATAACTATGCGCGTCCGAGAATGACTCAGGTACAGTCGACGAATGCGTCGATGTATAGTGTATTGACTTAGTCACTAGTAGACTAACCTATCATTGTGAGAATATTTTGATATATTTTTAGGCCCTGACACTTTTACATGCATCACGATGACAAACTCATATTGGGATACGGATTTGCATACCCGACTAGCTATCGGTGCGTGTGACATGCATCACGGTTTAGTGCGTAATCAGGAATATCTAATTAATTGAGACCTGGCATGTAGTTGCGTGGTATGCACGTCGTGTATTTGACTTGTATATTTGTATTGGGCGGAGAGGACAACTGGTAGGCATATGGGATACACACATTGAAATTCGTAGTATCCAGAGGAGCCACGAATCTAATGACTTTCTTTATACATATACCGCGTTCTTCGGAGCGATACAGACGTATATATTTGCAGATACCTCATTCTTCGGAATAATGGATGTTACATGTACAGATACCACGCTCTTCGGAGTGTTTGACGTTATGCCTACACCTACCCATACGTTCCAAGGTTGTCCTCATATTGTATTCACTTAGATGGTTAGTACACCCCTTTATTTTATTCAGTATTTATATATGGCATATATTTTTGTATCTTGTTATGTCTCTCTGAGGACCTGGTTCCCTTCCAGATTTGGACGAGGCATACTATCCTACCGTATACGGGCCCGGGCAGAAGATGAGGTACGCGTCCGAGGAGGAGCTTGAGGTGCTACCATCAGAGTTTCCTTGATCACTGGTAGGCCTTCCGCCTAGGGCTGGAGCATCCTTATCTAGTTACCCGATGCTCTAGCCGTACTCTCTTATCTATCCTTTTGTACTATTATTTTATTATTGTAGTGGGTTTGTTCCCATCAGACATATTTGGATTGTACTATGACATTCAGACTCCGCACTTATTTTTTAGTATTTATTTCAGTACTTCTTATTATATTTGTGGATGAGATTAGACATTACCTGTGGTATGTTAGCATATTAGACTTGTTAGTATTTTAGGACAGCATAATATGCTTCATCGGGTCCATTAAATTGGGTAATCCCTCGGAGTCATATTAGCTGGCTATTGCCATGTGGCCTGGTCCAGTGTATTTTAGGACTGGAGCGTGATATATATATATATATATATATGTGTGTGTGTGTGTGTATGTGTGTGTGTGTGTGTATGTGTGAAATCCAAGGAATCATATAAGCAAACACAAGTGTCATGAGCGAAGTCCTGATTCAGGTGCGACTTACACAGATTACTCATATTCTGTTATACTCAGGTGGGTTGCAACAGATTGTTCAGGTGTTAAAATATGTACAAGTGTGCACTAATGTCTAATACTCATCCGTTTAGGTGTTCAGATGCATATATAGATACAGATATGTTACTCAGAGCAGTCACCTATAATGCAATGACTCGCTCGCGGATTGCCGCAATCGAGTCATCTTAATATATATGACAGAAGGTCACTGGCATGACTTCCATAGTGGACGGTGTAGTCTCGAGACAAAGATGGTATGCAAGTAATATATAGTATGGTTGGCATTGCACCTATCCTACCGATAACAGACGACTACCAGTTGGTTCCGTCTAAATCAAATCAGCCCTAGTGCCCCGACGACCGTCCGCGAAACTGGATTCAAAATTCTCCCTTGTGCATTAGTTGTCCGTGATAGCGCATATCCTCAAGTATTCCAGATTCTCGCAATTACAGGTACATATACAGGTACGGGTTCAGTCAAGATCTATCAGGTACAGTATCGACTCCCCGAGCCGTCAGATTTACTACATAACGAGTATTAATTTTCAGAGATGTGATGATGATGTTATCTTGCTTAACTTTCCATATTGCAGTCCCCTAGTTCAGGAAATGCCTTGGTGACCTAACGGTTTTGAATACTTTTAATGTTTCAATACTTGGCTCGGAATGACTATCTTGATAGCCTTCATGCCTCAACTGAGCAAACCATAAATAGTAAAGTACAATGAATTATGGCATGCATTAAGTAACAAGCATTAAAATGAGGCAAACAAGTACAAGTTAGCATATAAGCAGGAAAGCATTGCATTTATGTGAAACATAAGCATAAGAAAATGAGTGGTATAGTCTACTTTAGAACATAAGTCTTTACGTTTGTACGGGTTTAAGGGGTAGTGCGAGGAGTGAAAACGTACAGGGGCATATCGGGATGCATAATCTATAAGACGAGCAGTGTAAACATGTAAAGCAGGGTACTATGAAGAGTATATAATGATCTACTCGAAGCATTAGTGGAGTCAACTAGCACAAAGCTAAGGTAGCATATGAGGGTCCAATTATAAACCAAGTTTCATTTCCAAGTTCTAACACAAGCAATACAAGATGAGATTATTTCCTTAGCTAGATGTGTTGTATTCTTTATTAGCATATAAGAGATAATTTACCTAGCAACAAACATATATTGTCCAAATTTTTAAGTGTGCAGGCTAAGCAAAGACAAGTTCATCGTAGCCACCCACCTTAGCGATGATTCACCTCGGTCGAGCGATACTCCGAGCGTGCATTTAAAAGTCTAAGTCTGAACTCCTGAAGGGCTAAGTCTGAAATCCTTTACCTCAATCAAGTCTTCTCGCTAAGCAAAGCGGGTCGGGTCATCGCACTAACGTCGTTTGAATCGGCTCTCCGCTCGAACGAAATGGCTCATTACAATAGGTTCATGACATGGTTAGATTTCCCCCTCCCCTTTTCCATTGTGTGTGTGTGTGTGTGTGTGTGTATATATATATATATATATATATATATATATATATATATATATATATATATATATATATATATATATATCCCTTTTTCTCTCTTCTTTTTCTTATTCTTTCATTTCTTTCTTTCTTTCTTCCTTCTTCTTCCTTATTTCCTTCTCCCTCAAACCCTAATCCGAGAACTTAGATCTAGGGAGTAATTTTTTAGATCATTTGGAAAATATAGGCTAGGTTAACTATATAGCAACCAAAGGCAAGTACATCTTGTTCAAAGTAGAGAAGCCTTAATTTTTGGAATTATTTTATTATAGTAAATTAAAAATATTTTTAATAAAAAATGTTCATCTTTGTATTCTCTTCAACTTTAGTATTTGGTATTTTTGATTTTTGGTTAATAGTTTTGAGTAGATCTAAGTTTTAAAAATAATACATCTAGGTTTTTCATGGAATTTATCTATTTATTTTCATAATTTGTCAAAAATAATTCTATCATATTGTAGAAAATTCAATTTTGTACGATTTTGACCTTTAAAACGTTGGATTTCGACTTAAATTGAAGGTTTTATGCCCAAAACAAATTATAAAATTTTCCATATTTTTTTGACATGTTTTGTCAGGGATGATGAATAGTATTGCCGACCGCATAGTGTTGCCTGACGCATAGTACCGCAGGTTGTATAGTACCGCCTGGCGTATAATGTCGCAGGTCACATAGTATTGCTTGGCGCATTGTACTGCTTGGCGCAATGCCGTGGGGCGCATATTGCTGCCTAGTGCATAGTATCACAGGACACATAGTGCTGCCTGGTGTATAGTGCCGTAAGTCACATAGTGCCTCCTGGCGCATAGTGCCATAGGGCGCATAGTACCTCCTTGCGCATAGTGTCGCAGGCCGCATAGTATCGCGCACATAGTACCGTGTGCATAGTGTCGTATAGAGGCTGTTTTGACTATTTCATGACCTGTTTTGTTGTCTTTGTAGCTAGAATATAAAAAAAACTCAAAACTTGAAAGTTGTAGATCTTTGTGTTTTCTTTCTGAATCTTTTTGAATTATATCATTTGGAGTTCAGGTGGTAGAGTTATCCCAGTTTTTCGAAAGGTGTCAAAACTGTCCAAAGCGCACAAACTGTTTTATGCAAAACATAACATGTTTGGTTGTTTTTGTCTGTTTTGCTATTTTTTTGACTGTTTTGATTCTTTAACTAAATCTTGTAATTTTATATGTGATATTTAAATTTAGGACGTGTGATGTTCCTATTTTACCTGGATAATGATCATAACTTGAGGCATTCAAGGATAAGGTTGTAGACTTAACCAGGGTACTTCTTAGACTCTTCTAGCAGAAGTACTAACTATACACATGACTTGATACTATCACGCCCCAGTCCCAAAATATGCGGGACTGAGCCACGTGACAAGGGCCAGCTACATCTACCGTGGACTCTTGCCCAACGGTAAATGTATAAGCTATCTATAGTTGGGTATTCTAGCATGCATATCCTATGGTTGGCCTATTTCTGTATCTCAATCCACAAGGGTAATGAAAGCAAGACAGAACATATAATACTAAAGTTGGCCACCTGATAGCATTTATGTTCGAATATGTCCGAGACACAAGAACATGGGCATATAAAAATAAAACTCATAAGAGTAGAATACCATGGGTAGCACATACCGCTCCTCATGAAAATATATGAAAAGTAAATATGAAAGATAAAGATAACGATACGAGGTGAGGGTACCCATGGTTGCACGGGTACTAGCGTGTCAATCTGACTCCTCGGTGGCGTCATAGCTGGATCAATCCTATGTCACTCACTTTCTTGGAACCTGGATACACAAATCCAGCCCGTCAATTCGGGGAGAGCGAGGGTCCAAGGAAGCCGCAATCATAACAGTACTTCAAACACAAATATATATACATAGATATGTAACTAAGTCCATCGTACTAATTTAATCATAACAAGAGCAAGCTACAATAAGGAACATCCAAGTATCGCAGTGAGACACCAAAATGCAAACATTAAAGGTAATCTGGTTATCACAAAATAATAAAATCAAGCTGTTCTAAAGATGCAAGTCAAGCAAGCTGTTCCAGAATACAAGTCAATAACCTGTTCCAAGTCAAGTCAAGCAAGCTGTTCCAAATCAAGTCAACAACCTGTTCTAAGTCAAGTTAAGCAAGCTGTTCCAAATTAAGTCAACAAGTTATTCCAAGTCAAGTCAAGCAAGTTGTTCCGAATTTAAACTAAAAGTTTCCAAAAATTTTGGCAGTCTCCTTTGTAATTTTTATGTTTCCAAACCTGCAATCACACCACTTTACACAATATTTTACCCCATGTCCAATCCACGTCTACGGCGTAACTCGCCGGACTCACAGATATATCCACAAGATAACCATCAATGGTGCAACCCACCGGATACACAACAATATCTCAAATATCATCTATGACTATATAATATAGGTAATAAAGCAACTAACAAGAGAATGTATGGGTAGTCTATCTAACATGATTATGCACTAGTAATACAAGAAAATAAATACTAGCTACATCATTTCTAATCTACTGTCACCCCTATGTACATATGTTGCAAAAGTGTAGTTACAGGAACGAGATTACCCAAGCATCCAAGTTAACTAAGTGTGTTTATACAGAATTAGTGGTATAGGAAACACAGGCTTTGGTAACCACTACAATCTAATTAAAAAATAATTATCGTTAAATAAATACACTGCTTACTCAGTTAACTTTAGATATACTTACGGTTGCAATTAAATGTACAAGATGAACGAAGGCACTTAAAGTCATAGTTATGAGTTAGCTTAGTTAATCGATCATGATAGTTGGGTTATTTAATCAAGTTGAGGGAAATTAAATTGAACTAAGCATGCATTTAATTATGTTTGATTTACTAGTTATAGGTTGCTAGTGACCACTCACCTGAGGGTGATGATACTGAATCTGCTCGCGGTCACAGTTCTCAAGCCCACATTATGACGCACCCGTCCCACTCTACTGGATCAAGTACTATGTAACATGCTCAACAACCTGAATCCTCAAGCTGCAAATACCCAAGTTCTGCTCCCGAAGCCTTACCTGAACGATCCAACGAGCCTAATTTTAATAATAATATAATATCAAGTTAGTCATTACGCTATGGTACGCTAAGTGCGTACAAAAGTACATCTATACATCTATCCTAGGAACTAACTCAAGTAAGGGGTTCTAACTAGGTCAACTAGGAGGGTTGACTAGGCAAGCATTATAATAAATATGTAATCATCAAATCTTATAACGTCCTCAAATAATATCTTCAACCCTAATATTCATCAAGAGTGATTTCAGTCATCTATGTATAATATTCATCCTTGACCATACTATCCTTGTAATCATAGACATAATGCAAACACCCAATTTAGTTGTCACACAACGCATAAGTTCACATATAATATCCTTAATCATAACATCAAGCTATCACACCAAAATTCATTGGAACAATATCCCCATCATATGCATTTTCACACACACACACACACACACACACACACACACACACACACACACACACACACACATATATATATATATATATATATATATATATATATATATATATATATATATATATATATATATATATATAATGCCAGACAAAAGCCATTAAACTAAACATGGGTATTACTCAGGGAACCCTAAACCCTAACTAGGGTTTCTTTTAGCACATATAAATAACTACACAATAATGACGAATGAGGAGAAGTTACCCAGGTGGTTGTGGGTAGTGGCAGCGACGGTACTACGACTTTGGTCAGTGACGGCATTGATCGCGGGGGTGATGTTCGTGTCAACCGGGGTGGTACTCGACGGTGGTGGGGGTGGCGGTGATGGTGGTGGTGCTCGGCGGCTGTGGTTGTGTTGGTGGTGGTGGAAATGTTAGCGTCGGTGAAGGTGGTGATGTTGTCGTGGTGGTGGCAGTGTGTAAACTCCCTCACCCAAAATAGGTATTTTGTGCATATTTTATATTATTATATTTATTATATATGTTGAATTTATTTAGAATATGCTCTTAGTTAATTAGAAAATAAATTTCTTGATATATTTACTTATATAAATATTCATTTAGAATTATTTTAGGTTATTTTAGATTTTTGGAGATTTTTCTAGAATTTTTGGTAATTAAAACTTAGAAAACATAAATTTCTAGGACTTCTATGATTTACTATACGACCATACTTGCATGTCGTTCCTACCAAATATTTATTTTAGTTTAAAATATTTAATTATATTTTTTATAATTTATTTAGAATTTTAAGAAATTTATTTAGATTTTAAAATTATTTAGGATTTATTTGGATATATATAGTCTTAATATTAGATAGATACTAATTTAGTGTTAATAGATATTAATAAGATTTTATAAATTATTTGTATTATCTTTAATTATATTTAAGATTATAAATTATTGAGATAAATTCAAACTCTATTTTAAATTAATTCAAATCCCGAACCTACTAGAAAATCAACTCCATGCATATCCTATCCTTATTTAAATTCATCATAATCCTATCCAAATTAACCAATCCTATTCGTATTTAATTAAGTAGTGTCCACCATTATAAATACCTCATCCTTCATATTTTTCTTTCCCAAATTCCTCTCTTTTTCGTCCAAAAAATAGTCAAAATTTGTCATAAATTCAACCTCATTTTCTACTAGTTATGACGAATTAAAAAGACGATATCTCCTAACTCCGGACTCCAAACATGCTCCAGTTTTTTTTGTTAGAACGATAATGAGGTTAGCTTTCTGATTATATAAATTGTTTTTCTAAACTATTAGTATTAAATTCTGGAAAATTCGTAGAGCACAGCATATCCAAAAATAGACGTATTTCGATATTTTTGCGATTCCGGGAGAACCAGGAATCAGAATCATGAACCGTTTAAAGTTTCAGAAAGCTAATGTCGAGATCATCGACATATATTTTTTCTAGAATTTATTTCGAAGTATTTACATACTGTTATTTCTGTAGAACTTCTAGGTTAGAATTTAACCATCGGTGCACAATACAAAATTTGTATGTGCCATAATTCTCAAACGAATTTGAATTCAGATGAGCCGTGAATTCTAGTATATTTTTGATGCTGAAATATACAGGAAATCATGCATGAAAGTCGAGTTTATATCGGTTGACTTTTTGGTTAACAGATCGCCTCGATTTGCGTGCCATGAGTCTCGAGTTGATAAAATTTAGTTTCTTTGGACAAAATTTAGGAATTAACATAAAAATCAGAATAATAAGATTAAAATAGGATTATAGAGTAATTATTCCAGAATTAAATAAATTAAAATAAATTAATGGTTATATAATTATATAGTTATATGAATATATATGTAAGTAAATGCTAATTGATAATTATGACTAAATATTCAGACTGTATGACCCTAGGACATCGTGGACTATCCCATACTGACCTTGACCATGTTGACCCTAAGAACTTGTGAATTTGTCTGCCTTGCGTACACTAACGTACTGGCATAGACACCTGTCAGTTGACTGACTGATTTCGTACAATACTTGAAGATGCGACATCCACGTAATTCAATGCATAATTGACCGTGTTAGATGACTAGTGTTACCCCTAGTATACCCCCTGATTCCAGTGTAAATATGGTTGAGTATGTGCTAGTGTAATGACTAATGATTCTATTATATTATATTTATGTGTACATAGGATATTGGATTGTTCTACGCAATTTCTGGAGCAGGTTATTGGTACATTGCAGCTTCCTTGTCAGGCAAGTATACCTTGCCATTGTACTGTTATTTTTATTCCATATGTTGCATGCATCTTTATTTTCTGTCTTTTCATATATTTTAACTGTTATATAAAATGCGCGCGACGGTGTCGTCGCGGTATATTTTTATTTATGTATTTGCATTGACCCTGTTTATGAGACCACCCCATCATCATGTAGCATCTTTAGGTTCATTGGCCGTGACACAGTTGTTACACGAGTTGTGAGTCTCATATAGATCACGAACTTGCGTGCAGGTTGGCCTCCTGTACGTGTGGGCCGTGCGTTAGGAATAACTACTGTTAGAAACTTTGCATGCTACTAGACTTGGCAGTTATTAGAGGTATTATCGTGTCATGGATGTGACATGCTTAGAGCATGGGGTGGAGAGAACAACAAGTAAGGCGTGTGGGCTCCGTTGCACTTTCCTTGTGTAACCCGTACGCTCCGCCGGAGATGCGCGGTCATGATGACCCCTATATATACTACTTTGCGGGCCTCCGGTGTTCGAAAGACGCCGTGCCTTTGTAGGCCCCTGGATCTCCAAGAGAACTATGCCAATCCAATTTTAGCCAGATAGCCCACGCGTTGGGAAAGTTGTTCTTAAACTGTATTCACTTTAGACGGTTAGGCGACCCCTTTGGATATTTATTTCAGTACTTTATTGGCATGTGTTTAAGTATCTTGTTATGTCCCTCTGAGGACCTGGTCTGCTGCCAGGTGTATCTTTTCTTGAGTATTTGCAGGAGCGCAGATTTGGATGGTTACATGTGATCCGAGGATGTCTTCTCTTCGAGCTGTGATAGATAGCTGGTATTCTTATATTGTGTTGTGGTGTTGTACTCATATTGTATTTGCTCTTATATTCGAGTTGGTAGTGGATTTGTTTCCATCCAACTATCATCCTTAGATACTTCTTATTGAGATCTAGTTTCATAGATACTGGTTATTTATTTCTATATGATTTTGGTGGATAAAATTTAGATTTTACCCTGTGACTTATGACATATGTTTATACCACTTGTGGATTGATATTCATATTACAGCGTACGTGTGGATTTTGTTTCCATATATTGGAGTTGCCATATCCATGCGGCTGGCATGCTTACATGTTCTAGTCCTACATATTTTTGGGACTGGGCGTGACACAGTGGCTAACGATGGTGGTCGTGGTCGAGGTGGTAAAGGTGGTGGTGTTGTGGTATTCGTAGTCGGGTGGCAGAGCCCTGTGGGGTGATGCTGTCATGGTGGTAGCAGTGGCCAATGGTGGTGGTCGTGGTCGGGTGGTGAAGGTGGTGTGGTGTCGTAGTGGAGATGGTGGTATTGGCATCGGTGAAGGTGGTGGAAATGGTAGCAGCGGTGGAGGTTCGTGGTGGTGGTGGTGGTGAAGACTGCTCGTGGCCGGGTGGTGCTGCGGGTCATAGTGGTGGTGCTAACGAAGGTGTTCGTGGAGTGGGAGTTGGCGGTGAAGGTGATGGTGGCTGCGGCGGTGTTGGTGTTGGAGGTGACGGTCGGTGTTGTTGTTGTAGGTGTTCGTGGCGAAGGCAGAGTTGGCTGGAGGGGGTGGTGGAAGAATGGAGAAGAAGAAGAATAATGAAGAAGAAGAAGAAGAAGAAGAAGAAGAGAAGAAGAAGAGGATTTTGGCTAAAGTGTGGGGAGGGAAGAGAGTGGGGTATAAAATTTTAGATTTTTTCTTGGGATTAGGGCCGACCACATTGGGAAGGATGTGTGTGTGTTAATATAGGGGGATGAGTGGTTGTGATGCAGGAAAATTTGAATCAATGGCTAGGATTTCATATGAAAGAAAAACATGGGTGAGAGAGTGTGAGGTGATGGGTCATGAGGATGGGGGTGTTTCTTCATTTGGTTTTCACCAATAGGAGAGTGACACTTAGCACCCTCTTTGCATTTTAGCCCCTTAACATTTGGGTGTTTACACATGAAGAAAAAAGAGTGAGGATTTGACGTGGGAAGTTGTGTTTGGTATTTTGTAGGATGGGTGGCTGTTGGGTATTTTGTATGAGCCTCATGAATGGGTGTTGGGTTAAGTTGGGGTTAGGTTAAGTTGGTTTCCCCAATTTAATTAAATATTGTGCCATAGGTGCTCTTAAATTAAATGGGAGTACATGGGGTCTCAATTGGGAGTGACACAAATATCATGGACGTTGTAGGCTTGGTGTCATTCTTGGACCCTTTAATTGGTTAGGCGCAATGGGTAGAGTTTGTGTCTCTAAATCGATGTCAACGACATAGGTACAAGGCGTAGGATTAAAGAATTAATTTTTATGACTGGGAAGTTGTGTAATTAAATTAGAGCACAAGGGAGTGTGTTTATGGGTGACAGAAATGTCCAATCCTTAGGTTGGCTTGTCAGGTCAAGGGTGTGAATTTTGTTGGAAGGTAAGGACTAGTGTCGTGCTCCAAATATTATAGCAACGGTAAGGTGCACCTAGTGTTACAAATATAAATAGGTTTTTATTAAACCCTATTTTCTAACCCTATTTGAATCCTAATTAACCCTAATCTCTTGCTACACCAAATATACCTAAAATTTTGGTTGAGGAGATTTACATCCTACCCACCTTATAAGAAATTCGTCCTCGAAATTTTTAAAAGGTAGGGGTACGATCTAAAAATAAATAAACCATCATTAACGATAATAAATTAAAAAAAATCTTGCCAATCGAGTCAAGCGCGTGAGGATACCACCGGCGGGTATCGTCCATCTCGTCTCATGGGTAGGCTCGTCGAAGGAATAATGTTTCCAAGTGATTCAAACTAGACGAATAGTCTGACTTTTCAACATATTCTCGCGATGGCCCAAAAATTTAAGCTGCTCCGAATGATAGTCTGCACTCTCAAATAATCTTACCAAAGTCATCCAAGTCTCAATACTAAATTACGACATTAGAATGTGATGTTGCCACTCGTTCTTACGAGACCGTCCTTTGTCCCAAAGAGAAGACTTGTGCCAGACGACAAGAGATAAAAAAATGAAAAGGTAGGAGTATGCATCACATAAGAAGAGCTTCAATAAAGCATGAAAAGATAAAAGGTAAAGGATGGAAAGGCAAGGGAATTAGACAAGGAGCAATAACAAAACTTGTTGCCGCACCAAAAGATCGATATAAATATTAATCATGCAAGAGTAAGAATCAAATAAAATTAAATCAAATATTCACCGATATGGAGGAGGCTGTTGCAATGGTTACCTACACTTACTCCAAATCTGTAGTCTTGGTCCTACAATTAATAGTGTTGATTCGGCCAAAGCTGCACACTTCGTTGAAACTGAAGAAACCAAACCATGGGTTGTAAACTCATCTGGTCTCCTGTCGGAGCTACTATTGCCCTATCGTGTTGTGAGCACTCCATTGCTCGGTGACCTGTTCCTCCACATATCAAACATTTGTTGTTCAACCGATAATAGCTCCTTTGATCATGTCCCTTCTTCCCATAATTCTCGCATACCACTGGTACAATCTCTCGGTACTAATATTGTTGTATTTGATGATGCTGGGCTCCTTGAAATTCTGTTGATATGGACACTACTGGTAGCTTGCTAAATCTGTATTGTGCTACAATATGCTCAGCACCTCCACAAAATAAGCACTGGTTGTTCGCACGATGACACTCCTCTTGAAGGTGTCCTAATTTGCTATAGAAAGCACAATAGGTAGGAGCAATCTGATGGGTTGGTGGAAATAATGCGTCGATCCTGGTATTGATTCCATGACAGTCTGTGTTATCGGCAATAGGGGTAATTTTCCAGTGAGTCACTTCTTCTCCTCTTTGTCTTTCTCAAGATGTTCTCCTGGTTTTCGGCTGCGTCCAATACAGCCTAAAAACTAGTAATTTGCTGAATTGGTATGTATGGCCGAAGCTCTAAGCTGAGTCCTACCTCAAATTTCTCTGCTTTTTCTATCTCTGTCGACACTACAGAAGGTAAAAATTTACTAAGCCTACAAAACTCTGCTGAATACTCTCCCACAGTACGGTCGCCCTACTTTAGGTTGGTGAATTGATCTCGTAGCATACGTCTGGTCGTGGAGAAGAAGAATTTCCTCTTGAACTTCTCCATGAAAGTATCCCAAGTGATAGGTGAGGCGAGTCCCTGCTGTGTTGCACTCCACCAATCATATGTTATATCCTTAAGCTGGATACGAACCACTGAAACATGTTCCTCTAGAGGTATCTGAGATGCCTCTAATAGGATCTCCATATCCTATAACCAATGGTCTGCCGCAAGTACATCCTCTGTGCCGTCGAAGGTAGGAGGGTTAAGTTGTTGGAAGGTTATCACACAAATGGGACGTTGGCATTGGGCCATCCTCTCGATTGCTGCTAGTGTCATCATCCGAGAATTCTCTATTCCTTGTTGTAGGAGTTCAATCTGACGTTGCTACATTTCTATCATCCTTTGCATCATCGTCATCGTAGCCATCAAATAGCCATCGGTGGCTTGCTGTTGTGGTGCAGGTGCCTGTAATAATCCTTCCTGCGTTTAAGCCTGTGTGTGTACTGTTGCTGGGGCATGAGTATTCATCTCTCTGAATAGCAAAGAGATGAGAAGGATAAAAAATAATTATTAGAATCCAATGGTATGCGATAAGTGAAAGATATTTGGGAAAATCAAGAATGGACAAGATATTTCAAGGGAAGTTTATAAATTTAGTTTATGGATTGAGATCCTAACACTCAACAAATCTCAAAACGAGACCTGCATGGGCCACCACAAAAACTTTGTCACGCCCCAGTCCCAAAATATGCGGGACTGAGCCACCTGACAATGGCCAGCTACGTCTACCGTAGACTCTTGCCCAACGGTAAACGTATAAGTTGTCTATAGTTGGGTATTCTAGCATGCATATCCTATGGTTGGCCTATTTCTGTATCTCAATCCACAAGGGTAATGAAAGTAAGACAGAACATATAAAACTAAAGTTGTCCACCCGATAGCATTTATGTTTTAATATGTCCGAGACACAAGAACATGGGCATATAAAAACTAAACTCATAAGAGTAGAATACCATGGGTAGCACATATCGCTCCTTGTGAAAAGATACAAAAAGTAAATACGAAAGATAAAGATAACGATACGAGGTGAGGGTACCCACGACTGCACGGGTACTAGTGCGTCAACCTGACTCCTCGGTGGCGTCATAGCTGGATCAATCCTCTGTCACTCACTTTCCTGAAACCTGGATACACAAATCTATCCCGTCAATTCGGGGAGAGCGAGGTTCCAAGGAAGCCGCACTCATAACAGTACATCTAACACAAATATATATACATAGATATGTAACTAAGTCTATCCTACTAATTTAATCATAACAAGAGCAAGCTACAATAAGGTACGGGTATGAAGTAAAATACAATGTACTAAAGACATGAGTTAAAAAATTTGGTAGAAAGTTCATACCTGTGCGGATATGCCTGCATATGAGTTACATAAAAATAATACATATACACATAATGATGATAGATAAGAGAACATCCAAGTATCACAGTAAGACACCAAAATGCAAACATCAAAGGTAATATGGTTATCACAAAATAATGAAATTAAGTTGTTCTAAAGATGCAAGTCAAGCAAGTTGTTCTAAAGATGCAAGTCAAGCAAGCTGTTCCAGAATATAAGTCAACAACCTGTTCCAAGTCAAGTCAAGCAAGCTGTTCTAAATCAAGTCAACAACCTGTTCCAAGTCAAGTCAAGCAAGTTGTTCCAAATCAAGTCAACAAGCTGTTCCAAGTCAAGTCAAGCAAGCTGTTCCGAATTTAAACTAAAAGTTTTCAAAAATTTCGGTAGAGTCTCCTTTGTAATTTCTATGTTTCCAAACCTACAATCATACCACTTTACACAATATTTTACCTCATGTCCAATCCACATCTATGGCATAATCTGCCAGACTCACAGATATATCCACAAGATAACCATCAACGGTGCAACCCATCGGATACACAATAATATCTTAAATATCATCTATGACTATACAATATAGGTAATAAAGCAAATAATAAGAGCAAGTATGGGTAGTCTATATAACATGATTATGCACTAGTAATACAAGAAAATAAATATTAGCTACGTTATTTCTAATCTACTGCCACCCCTATATACATATGTTGCAAAAGTGTAGTTACGGGAACGAGATTACCTAAGTATTCAAGTTAACTAAGTGTATTTATACAGAATTATTGGTCTAGGAAATACATGCTATGCCAACCACTACAATCTAATTAAAAAATTAATTATCGTTAGATAAATAATACTGCTTACTCAGTTAACTCTAGATATACTTACGGTTGTAATTAAACGTACAAGATGAACGAAGGCACTTAAAGTCATAGTTATGAGTTAGCTTAGTTAATCGATCAAGATAGTTGGGTTATTTAATCAAGTTGAGGGAAATTAAATTGAACTAAGAATGCATTTAATTTATGTTTGATTTACTAGTTATGGGTTACGAGTGACCACTCGCCTGAGGGTGATGATACTGAATCTGCTCGCAGTCACAGTGCTCAAGCCCACACTATGACGCACCCATCCCACTCTACTGGATCAAGCGCCATGCAACCTGCTCAACAACCTAAATCCTCAAGCTGCAAATACCAAAGTCCTGCTCTCGAAGCCTTGCCTGAACGATCCAATGAGCCTAATTTTAATAATAATATAATATCAAGTTAGTCATTACGCTACGGTACGCTAAGTGCGTACAAAAGTACATATATACATCTATCCTAGGAACTAACTCAAGTAAGGGGTTCTAACTAGGTCAACTATGAGGGTTGACTAGGCAAGCATTATAGTAAATATGTAATCATCAAATCGTAAAACGTCCTCAAATAATATTTTCAACCTTAATATTCATCAAGAGTGATTTCAGTCATCTATGTATAATGTTCATCCTCGACCATACCATCCCTGTAATCATAGACATAAATGTATACACCTAATTTAGTTGTCATACCTAAATATGCATAACGTTTACATATAATATCCTCAATCATAACATCAAGCTATCACACCAAAATTCATTGGAACAACATCCCCATCATATGCATTTCCACATATATATATATAATGCCAGACAAAAGCCATTAAACTAAACATGGGTATTACTCAGGGAACCCTAAACCCTATCTAGGGTTTCTTTTAACACATATAAATAACTACACAACAATAACGAAGGAGGAGAAGGTACCCAAACGGCTGCGGGTGGTGGCATCGGCGATGCTGCGGCTTCGGTCACTGACGGCGTTGACTGTGGGGGTGATTCTCGTGTCGACCGGGGTGGTGCTCGGCGGTGGTGAGAGTGGTGGTGATGGTGGTTTTGCTCGACGGTTGTGGTTGTGTAGGTAGTGGTGGAAATATTAGCGTCGATGAAGGTGGTGATGTTGTCGTGGTGGTGGCATTGGCCAACGATGGTGGTCGTGGTGGTGAAGGTGGTGATGTTGTGGTGTTCGTGGTCGGGTGGCGGAGTTGTGTGGGGTAATGCTGTCGTGGTGGTGGCAGTGGCCAATGGTGGTGGTCGTGGTCGGGGTGGTGAAGATGGTATGGTGTCATGGTGGAGGTGGTGGTGTTGGCGTCGGTGAAGGTGGTGGAAATGGTAGCAGCGGTGGAGGTTCGTGGTGGAGGTGGTGGTGAAGACTGCTCGTGGTCGGGTGGTGCTACAGGTCATGGTGGCAGTGCTGCAGGTCGTGGTAGCGGTGATGCGGGTCATGGTGGCAGCGGGTTATGGTGGAGGTGGAGGGTTGTGGTGCTGACGAAGGTGTTCGTGGAGGTGGAGTTGGCGGCGAAGGTGATGGTGGCTGCGACGATGTTGGTGTTGGAGGTGACAGTCGGTGGTGTTGTTGTAGGTGTTCGTGGTGGAGGCAGAGTTGGCCGGAGGGGGTGGTAGAATAATAATAATAATAATAATAATAATAATAATAATAATAATAATAAAGAAGAAGAAGAAGAAGAAGAGAAGAAGAAGAGGATTTCGGCTGAAGTATGGGGAGGGGAGAGAGTGGGGTATAAAATTTTAGAATTTTTCTTGGGATTAGGGCCGGCCATATTGGGAAGGGTGTGTGTGTTAATATAGGGGGATGAGTGGTTGTGATGGGGGGGGGGGAGTATTTGAATCAATGGCTAGGATTTCACCTGAAAGAAAAATAAGGGTGAGAGAGTGTGAGGTGACGGGCTATGAGGATAGGGGTATTTCTTCATTTGGTTTGCACCAATAGGAGAGTGACACTTAGCACCCTCTTTGCATTTTAGCCCCTTAACATTTGGGTGTTTACATATAAAGGAAAAAGAGTGAAAATTTGTTGTGGAAAGTTATGTTTGGTGTTTTGTAGGATGGGTGGGTGTTGGGTATTTTGTATGAGCCTCGTGAATGGGTGTTGGGGTTAGGTTAAGTTGGTTTTTCCAATTTAATTAAATATTGTGCCATAGGTGTTCTTAAATTAAATGGGAGTACATGGGGTCTCAATTGGGAGTGACACAAATATCATGGACGTTGTAGGCTTGGTGTTAGTCTTGGGTCCTTTAATTGGTTAGGCGCAACGGGTAGGGTTTGTGTCTCCAAATCGATGGCAACGACATAGGTATAAGGCGTAGGATTAAATAATTAATTTTTGTGACTGAAAAGTTGTGCAATTAAATTAGAGCACAAGGGAGTGTGTTTATGGGTGACAAAAATGTCCAGTGCCTAGGTTGGCTTGTCAGGTCAAGGATGTCAATTTTGTTGGAAGGTAAGGACTAGTGTCGTGCTCCAAATATTATAGCAACGGGAAGGTGCACCTAGTGTTACAAATATAAATAGGTTTTTATTAAACCCTATTTTCTAACCCTATTTGAATCCCAATTAACCCTAATCTCTTGTTACACCAAGTATACCTAAAATTTTGGTTGAGGGGGTTTACAAATACACATGCTACGATATGAGCAGTTGATGTCACTTAACCAACTGATTGACTCTATATCCTGACTTGACTACTTGTGTTTATGCCGATACTCCTTGACTCTGTACTAAGTGTGTTATCTTACTTGTGCACTGAGGTGCTACATACGCACTGCGGTGCTATGTCATAGATATATTCTCTCGATACATGTTTTCTAGTATAATATACTAAAAAATTATGTACGAAAATTCCTGTAGCTAGTCAGTGTAGCGTGGTTAGGATGCTTGATCGATTGTTGCATTATGCTCAGAGTGAATCCAGATTGGGAATGTTGGAACCAATATAGATTCTTAATTAGCGTACTCATACTGAGGTATGATATCTAGGAGGATGACCGTGTGACCACGACACGGGATTCCAGATAACTGTAGGGTTAATTAGGTAGCTAAAACTGGTAGAGCATTGGGAGAGAACGGGACCCCGAGATCGTGCATGCCGGCTACCTCCATACATTCATCATGCAGTATCGGACTGGCCACCATGGATACTGTATATCATCTACAATAGCGGAGTGCGGTATCTGACTACTATATATGATGTGTTATTTCCGATGCGTTGAGCACGGTGGCCTTACAAGGGATCGGTGCATACTTTACATACGATGTGTTATTTTTGGTTAGCTAGCCCTGCTTGGACATAGCACGATCTGAGGATCCCTATTTATATGCATTATACCTCTGGGGTAACCCAGACTCCATATAACAAGCCGTAGGACTGATTGACCGACTTACTTGAACCTAGTGTATCTGTTTTGTATTATACTATCTGTTAGACCTATTATATTGATTGTGTATTTTCCATCTGTTAGTAGCCTTGGGACATGGAATATCGTGGTGCAGTGGTCCAACTCTTATTTTTGTTTGGTTGTAGGGTTGGGCTACTGTGCTATGATAGGCTATAAACCGAAGCTTTGACACAGATACCTTTAGCATGCACATAATTAGTAGGTCATACCATGTCTCGGCATAGTACAATACCTCTTGTCCTTATTTGGTTCTAGAGATATCATACTGCCTCGATGATAGGATATACGATATGATTATGGCACTGGTTTTACTTATATATTTTATTGAGTTTTGGTTCTTTCACTTGTGGTACTTGCTATTGGGGCCTGACCCCGTTGGTTTTGTTTGGCCAGGTCCAGTAGCAGATCATAAGGTGCCAACTTGTACTTGATCCATGGCACGCACTAGGAGGATGTCCGCTGAGGCCCATGAGTGAGTTTCTTCTCCACTACTCTGATCATATCATTTTGTACCCTTTTAGACGTTTAGCCACTGATACTTGTTAGCCGTGTATTTTGTACATCAGTTTTCTCTTACATGATTGTATATATTCAGGCTGCAGTTGACCTACGATTATGTACTCTTAGCACTGTATTAGCTTATCATTTTGTATTGCTAGTTTCTGATCATTTTGATAGAGCGTCGGGGATGCCTTACTGCTTTATCTTATGTCACGCTCCAGTCCCAAAATACCGAGGGACTAGACACGTGGCAATGGCCAGCAGCACACACCGATGGACAAACCCAATTTAATAGATCCATCGGGGCATACTTAAGCTGTAATACAACAATAAGGATCTAAATATACTAATCTCATCCACAGAAATGAATACAACAATATCAGAATCATAAAGCAAGATCAATCTCAATAAATATAAACTCAGGAAATAATCCAATAATGAGTCTGATACATCTGTCAAGATACAAGAATAAAGCTAACCATAACAAATACTGAGTATGGAAACAGTATATACTCAGAAGATACCCTCGGGGATCACTCGTCTACTGGATCTGGTACTGCTATAGTGTCTGCTCCTGTTCCTGCTCCTGCTAATGCTCTGGTCCTGTATACCTCGGGATAGATCTCGTCGGCTAATCCTGGGGACATAATCCGGATCCAGGTCCTCAGGGGACATATCAAGGTACAAAATAACTCAAGCCATAAATAATGCAGTAAAATAGTTAATGAAATAAATAGGATAAATATGTAACCATCTATGTGAAATGCAAGTGAGAGCATCACTAGTACTCAGGCTGAGACTACTACAAGCTCTGTGTCGGGGAGCCGGTAGCAGTAATATTATGTGGTTGTCTAGCTCGGAGAGAGACTGAGACGCCGGCATAATATAGTCAACCTGTAGCCTGTGTGACTCTCCAGCAATAAATAAAACAGTAGGGGAACACTAAATAACCAGCTAAGTGATATGCAAGATGAGAGTAGTACTATAACTCAGGCTGAAACTACTACAAGCTCTGTGTCGGGGAGCCGGTAGCAGTGATATCATGTGGTTGTCTAGCTCAGAGAGAGACTGAGACGCCGGCATAATATAGTCAACCTGTAGCCTGTGTGACTCTCCCCACCCAATGTAATCATACGTCTCATGTCCACGACGTCTCATGTCCATGCCACGCAGGATCATATCTAATGCAACCAGTCATATAATATCTATGAATATAATGTCTATGTCATAAAACCTGTATCCTATACATAATCATCATGAATATCTCAGAAAGATTCTGTCTCATGAGTAGTGTCAAGTGTCCTGGGTATAACGTACTTGATAATGCAAGCACGAGAAGTATAGGGTCTCGGTATCCATGTCTAGATGATGTTACACAACTCCGCGTACGGTGTTGGCACCCGACTATGAATCGGACGCTAAGTAAGTCACACGGTCCTAGGTCAAGCATGTACCACAATATAAATAAGGCAAGAAAATCTGTAACAAGAACTGCAAGATTTGGCAAGGTACACTTGCTTGAGGTTCTGGCTCCAACTGTAGCTCTGGTCTCAGTGGGAATTGTAGGGACTCCTCCGGTTGCTAAAATAAACATCATCATTAGATTCAAAAAATATCAAATAGCTAAAAACGCCTGTCTTTGAGTCCAATTTGGACACAGGGGCAAAAATGACAGTTTTTGGACAAAGCGGGGTCCACATGTGGGCCGCTTCGCACCGAAAAACGTGTCAGGGTCAAAGGTCTCCAAATTTGTCAAACTTAGTGTCAACAAGTCAGGAACGATAATACGAACCCAGCGGAACATCCAGAACTGGATTCCGATGAGCCGATCACAAAATCGCCTGTCAAGTGGAGCCGCAGGGCCCACGATACGCGATTTTGTCAACGTTCTCAGAATCGAACCAAACTTGGGTCACAGGACCAGCGTATTGCTATGAATTCAACGACATAAGTTTTGTTTCGATCCGACGTGTGTACACAAAGTTACAACATATTCCAGAACAGGCGGATACGGGGCGTTGTCGGCGGATACGCGTTGATTCCGGTGTACACACACATCCAAATCAACTTCTGCAAAATCCCGCACGTCCGTATCAACGGCGCGCATGTTTCGGTGAAGACCGCACACGACCAAGTTGTCCCGTTTGGCGGGGCGTACTCAGTTTCGGGGGAAAATAGGGTGTTAGTTTTTCTGTTTTTGGATTATGGTTCGCGATCGCCACAGGATGCGACGCACCGAGTGGGTTACACGGGCATCGAGAGGGTTACGCAGTCTATGCGTAACAATAGACGGGACAAAAAATAGGGCAACAAGGAGAGAGAAAATGCTACCTGAACAGGGCTCAATGGAACTGGGTTTCTTCGTGTCCGTGGGTCGTCTTGACACACCGACACGGGGCTGTGCCATGTCCGGGCTGTGTTCGGGCTAGGGTTTGATGCTGGGGTTGGGGGATTCGCCGGAGGAGGACAGAGATGGCCGGGGACGGGTCGACAGGTGGAGGCACTGCTGGCCGGGGCACTGCGGGGAGGAGGCAGTGGCTAGGGCACGACAGTTCGATGGTGTCACGACCCGATTCCGTAGAATCGTTTGAGGCGTCCCCCGAATCGTGACCACCGTACGGGCCTGGGGTTGCGCCCGCACAAGATTTTAATGATTTGCATAGCAAGCACATATTCAGAGTATGTAGATAAATTGAGACACAGATTTGAAACATGGAAAAGTTCTCTTTTTTGATAATGAACATCTATTACAAACTCTTGAACGAGTCATCTAATATGCCGCACGGGCTTACAAAAGTGTTGACTCAAAATGAGATAGCAGTCCTATACATTATATCCCTTTATAAACTTCAAAATGATTAAGACCTCCAGACTGGAGGACGGCTTTGCCACGAAGCTGCATTGTGTATGAAAAGTTACAAGCTTCTTCTTTAAGTACTTCAAAATGCTTCAAAGGGGCACGATGAAGATGCGCCAACAGTTGGACTGGATTGGGAAGACGACTTCGGCTCCTCGCTCGGTTTACCTTAGTGCGGAAAACCTGTTTCAATGAGGGTCAGCATGTCGAAACATACTGGTGAAGGCGAGTTAACCGAACTATACCAATCAACACGTTGTTTTAATGAAGCATGCATATTTGTGAGTTTCTATCTTGCCTTAGTTCATTTACAAGCAACAGTATATTTATAGAATACTGAAATGAACTTGCCACCGTTCGGTGGATTTTACCTGACCGTCTGAATCACCTGCACAATACTTATCATGCCTTCCCTGCCACGAAGACACAAGTTACTTTGTAACAGGTTTAAATATACAGTGGATCACTAGCGGGATGCCATAATGGACGATTTAGTCTTGAACGAGGATAGAATGCAGCAAAGATTCAGTAGTGGCTACAAACCATCCCGTCCAGATGCAGTAGACTACAGTGAGTTTCGTCCGGATCGGATCGGTGCCAGTGCCCCAGCGACCGTCCGCAGGAACCAGTGACCTTGTGCACAAGTTGTCCGTGATCGAATCGGTATTATTTTATTAAGTTAACAGTTCATGCAGTTGAGGCAATGCCAGTTCAGGACAAGCAGTATTATGATTCAGTTGTATAGCCTCTCGGTTCAGTGTATTTCATTCAGGATAAACTCTTTTCATAGCATAATTTAAAGAAGAGCATACATTCTAACTTGTATTATGCATATGATAAATATTCCAAACGAACAAGCATGCAGGTAAGTAACCGTTCAAAAGTTTGATTTACAAGCAGTATTATCCAAGTCTATTCTCTTTGTAAACTCCCTCACCCAAAATAGGTATTTGTGTATATTTTATATTATTATATTTATTATAGATGTTGAATTTATTTAGAGTATTCTCTTAGTTAATTAAAAAATAATTTTTTTTAGTATATTTACTTATATAAATATTCATTTAGAATTATTTTAGGTTATTTTAGATTTTTGGAGATTTTTCTAGAATTTTTGGTAATTAAAACTTAGAAAACATAAATTTCTAGGACTTCTATGATTTACTATATGACCATACTTGCATGTCGTTCCTACCAAATATTTATTTTAGTTTAAAATATTTAATTATATTTTCTTGTAATTTATTTAGAATTTTAAGAAATTTATTTAGATTTTAAAATTATTTAGGATTTATTTGGATATATATAGTCTTAATATTAAATAGATACTAATTTAGTGTTAATAGATATTAATAAGATTTTATAAATTATTTTTATTATATTTAATTATATTTAAGATTATAAATTATTGAGATAAATTCAAACTCTATTTTAAATTAATTCAAATCCTGAACCTACTAGGAAAGCAACTTAATGTATATCATATCCTTATTTAAATTCATCATAATCCTATCCAAATTAACCAATCATAGTTGTATTTAATTAAGTAGTCTCCACCATTATAAATATCTCATCCTTCATATTTTTCTTCCCCAAATTTCTCTCTTTTTCGTCCAAAAATAGTCAAAATTCGTCATAAATTCAGCCTCATTTTCTACTAGTTATGACGAATTAAAAAGACGATATCTGCTAGCTCTGGACTCCAAACATGCTCCAGTTTTTTTTGTTAGAACGATATTGAGGTTAGGTTTCTGATTATATAAATTTTTTTTCTAAATTATGAGTATTAAATTCTGTAAAATTCGTAGAGCACAGCATATCCAAAAATAGACGTGTTTCGATGTTTTCGCGATTCCGGGAGAACTAGGAATCAGAATCATGAACCGTTTAAAGTTTCGGAAAGATAATGTCGAGATCATAGACATATATTTTTTCTAGAATTTATTTCCAAGTATTTATATACTGTTAATTCTGTAGAACTTCTAGGTTAGAATTTAACCATCAGTGCACAATACAAAATTTGTATGTGCCATAATTCCCAAACAAATTTGAATTCGGACGAGCTGTAAATTCTAACATATTTTTGACGCTGAAATCTACAGGAAATCATACATGAAAGTTGAGTTTGTGTCGGTTGACTTTTTGTTCAACAGATCGCCTCGATTTGCGTGCCATGAGTCTCAAGTTGATAAAATTCAGTTTCTTTGGACATAATTTAGGAATTAACATAAAAATCAGAATAATAAGATTAAAATAGGATTTTAGAGTAATTATTCTAGAATTAAATAAATTAAAATAAATTATCTTTTGATGTGATAAATTTGTAATACATAGGCTATTTGGACTGTGACTTGGACTCTGATTCATACCAGCAGCAGGACCCCAGGCAAGATACCTTGCCAAATTATTTACAGTACTTTGCATGCTATTTATATTTCTATTTATTCATTGCATGTGTAGTTCGTTCAGTCATTACTATATATATTAGATATGTTGACACACACTTGACACCTAATATCATTAGAGGACAATCATTAGGCGTATGGACTTTTAACCACTCTGGTAAACCGTAGTATATAGTTTGCACTACGGGCGTGTGTCGCGCTGGTCGCTACCCCCGCGGTATGTCGATTTCTGGAGTCTCGCTGGTCGCTACCCCCGCGGTATGTCGATTTCTGATGTCCATTGACGTGTGTGTGAGTTGTGAGGTAGATCGAGTAGCCTACCCTTGCCCATACGTTGAAAAGTTGTCCTCATTTGCATTCATATAGATTGTCATGTACAGCGTACTTATCTATTTTCAAACCATATGCATGTTTACTGTATTCAAATTGGCTCATATTTTCTGTATCTTGTTACGTCCCTCTGAGGACCTGGTCCGCTGCCAGGTGTATCTTTTCTTGAGTATTTGCAGAAGCGCAGATTTGGATAGTTACATGTTATCCGAGGATGTCTTCTCTTCGAGCTGTGATGGATAGCTGGTATTCTTATATTGTGTTATGGTTCTGTACTCATATTGTATTTGCTCTTATATTTGAGTTGGTAGTGGATTTGTTTCCATCCAACTATCATCCTTAGATACTTCTTATTGAGATCTAGTTTCATAGATACTGGTTATTTATTTCTATATGATTTTGGTGGATGAGATTTAGATTTTACCCTGTGACTTGTATTACATTTTATACCACTTGTGAATTTTATATTCATATTACAGCGTACGTATGGAATTGGTTTCCATATATTGGAGTTGCCATATCCATGCGGCTGGCATGCTTACGTGTCCTAGTCCTACGTATTTTTGGGACTGGGGCATGACATATTTTTGTGGTGGCCCATGCAGGTCGAGAGCATATTGTCTCGGTTACGTTATTGTACCGAACAAGCCTGCACCTAGGACTAGAGTATAGGATCTCATCCACAATTGACTGTGATTCATCTCCTCCTATCTGTTCTATTTTGAATAATTGTATCATGCTTGATTCATGTGCTTCCCTAATAGTTCCTTGAGTATAGACTTCTGCTAGAATATAGGAACCCCTATTATTAGGATGATAATTAGAGTAGCACACCTATTAAGAATACAACGAGAATATAGACACACCACTAAGTTTAGAATATCTAGTGAACCTAGAATTCCTTATCTTTAGATTGTTATACCATTACCCCTTGATGTATTAAGAAGACTTGAGAGTAGTATAGACACTACTAGAGTTAGTTAGAAGTTTTACCATAATGTTTGACACCTAGTATCACATAGTCTTTTGACCTATTTATTGAAGTGTAACCGAATGATAATTATCGCATGCTAGCAAAAGACGACAGTGTTTATTCAGACCATAGAATTTAAAGGTCCTTGCCCTATTTGGTCGACTAGCGACTTAGATAAGGAGGTTGTATAATAACTATAGAGATTGTAGAGTCTTTATTATTATTGCTTATGTTGTTTTTGCGAACTTGAATTATTTTGTAACTTCTCACATCATAATCCAGCGTTATATTTTCTGTGCTACCTTGAATTATGCTGCTATTATAGCCGAGTTTTTGTAAGCTTAATCTTATATCGAGCTTGTTCATGACATATGTGTTATTGGGGCCTGATCAACCACACTAATACAAATTGTCTAATCAGAATCAGTGTATTATGGTCTAACTAGCCATAATATGCTTGAATCGCCCTTCGCAATAGTATTTTACGTGGATTGAGATATATAGTGGACCAGTCGACAAATATACTTACCCTCTAGATACGATAAAGCATATCATATCAAGTACATAACTGTACCGATGTGAGCATGCGAATAGAAAATTACCAAATTAAGATTTCAATCCACAACTGTCTTGACAATTCCTATTTGAATTCTTTAAACGCTTTGATTCCCATACTTCCATTCTATTACCCCTCCTTGAACTCTTTTCCGTTGTTTTCCGTCTTTCCTTGTTTCGGAAAGACGAAATCTCGTGCTTGGATATAAGTGATACACGGATAGTATAAGATATACCCCATAGGCCAATCACATTATTTGGTGACTATCTTTCATAATTGATTAAGGGCATATCACATATGATATAGTTGGTGTTAAAGTTTTGAGGATTGAATGACATGAGAAAATAAATTGAGGAATATTTTCTTAAGTGTAAGAGCCTTATGTGATAGATGGGTAAATTCTAAGTTGGGTAGAAATTGCATTATTAAACTTGAGGAGAATTCTTTTAGATTGTGATCAAGTAGGATTAGATTGAGAGATTAAGTCCTTTTAAATGTGGAGAATTTTAAAAGAAGGATTAAGATAATGAAGATTTAATGAATTTTAAAAATCTTGATATTGAGGACCCAATATTTATACTTTGAGCACATGATTTAAATTTTGAATATTGAAGGATGAATCATCGATTTAAATTTTTAGGATAAATATAGAATTTTAGACTTGAACAACTGGTGAATTAGATTTAAATTTTACAATTTGATGATTTGAATTAAAAGTTTAATTTTGATTGTTGGGTCACCTATTTGAAATATTGAGGATGTAAATTGAGTTTAAATATTTGAAGAGTACAAAATTCTTAATTTGAGAATAGGAATAAGATTTGATTAGAATTGTTTATTATTCAAAGTCTAGAGGAGATTATGATAGTTGAAAATTATGATATAAATTTTGATGTGCATATAGACTTGAGTTAGATTTGGATGTTGATTATTTAAAAATCGAGAAGAGATTACGACAGGTTAAATTTTAATTTAAACAGTGATTATATTAATTTTGAAGTGATCATGATAGATTCGAATAGATTTTGTTATTTAAATTTTTGGAAGAGATTGCGATTGACATACCTTATGTACGAATGTGAAGGATTTAACAAATTATGTCTTATTTTAATTTCGAGGACGAAATTGTTTTAAGTTGGGTAGATTGTAAACTCCCTCACCCAAAATAGGTATTTGTGTATATTTTATATTATTATATTTATTATAGATGTTGAATTTATTTAGAGTATTCTCTTAGTTAATTAAAAAATAATTTTTTTAGTATATTTACTTATATAAATATTCATTTAGAATTATTTTAGGTTATTTTAGATTTTTGGAGATTTTTCTAGAATTTTTGGTAATTAAAACTTAGAAAACATAAATTTCTAGGACTTCTATGATTTACTATATGACCATACTTGCATGTCGTTCCTACCAAATATTTATTTTAGTTTAAAATATTTAATTATATTTTCTTGTAATTTATTTAGAATTTTAAGAAATTTATTTAGATTTTAAAATTATTTATGATTTATTTGGATATATATAGTCTTAATATTAAATAGATACTAATTTAGTGTTAATAGATATTAATAAGATTTTATAAATTATTTTTATTATATTTAATTATATTTAAGATTATAAATTATTGAGATAAATTCAAACTCTATTTTAAATTAATTCAAATCCTGAACCTACTAGGAAAGCAACTTAATGTATATCATATCCTTATTTAAATTCATCATAATCCTATCCAAATTAACCAATCATAGTTGTATTTAATTAAGTAGTCTCCACCATTATAAATATCTCATCCTTCATATTTTTCTTCCCCAAATTTCTCTCTTTTTCGTCCAAAAATAGTCAAAATTCGTCATAAATTCAGCCTCATTTTCTACTAGTTATGACGAATTAAAAAGACGATATCTGCTAGCTCTGGACTCCAAACATGCTCCAGTTTTTTTTGTTAGAACGATATTGAGGTTAGGTTTCTGATTATATAAATTTTTTTTCTAAATTATGAGTATTAAATTCTGTAAAATTCGTAGAGCACAGCATATCCAAAAATAGACGTGTTTCGATGTTTTCGCGATTCCGGGAGAACTAGGAATCAGAATCATGAACCGTTTAAAGTTTCGGAAAGATAATGTCGAGATCATAGACATATATTTTTTCTAGAATTTATTTCCAAGTATTTATATACTGTTAATTCTGTAGAACTTCTAGGTTAGAATTTAACCATCAGTGCACAATACAAAATTTGTATGTGCCATAATTCCCAAACAAATTTGAATTCGGACGAGCTGTAAATTCCAACATATTTTTGACGCTGAAATCTACAGGAAATCATACATGAAAGTTGAGTTTGTGTCGGTTGACTTTTTGTTCAACAGATCGCCTCGATTTACGTGCCATGAGTCTCAAGTTGATAAAATTCAGTTTCTTTGGACAAAATTTAGGAATTAACATAAAAATTAGAATAATAAGATTAAAATAGGATTTTAGAGTAATTATTCTAGAATTAAATAAATTAAAATAAATTATCTTTTGATGTGATAAATTTGTAATACATAGGCTATTTGGACTGTGACTTGGACTCTGATTCATACCAGCAGCAGGACCCCAGGCAAGATACCTTACCAAATTATTTACAGTACTTTGCATGCTATTTATATTTCTATTTATTCATTGCATGTGTAGTTCGTTCAGTCATTACTATATATATTAGATATGTTGACACACACTTGACACCTAATATCATTAGAGGACAATCATTAGGCGTATGGACTTTTAACCACTCTGGTAAACCATAGTATATAGTTCGCACTACGGGCGTGTGTCGCGCTGGTCGCTACCCCCGCGGTATGTCGATTTCTGGAGTCTCGCTGGTCGCTACCCCCGCGGTATGTCGATTTCTGATGTCCATTGACGTGTGTGTGAGTTGTGAGGTAGATCGAGTAGCCTACCCTTGCCCATACGTCGAAAAGTTGTCCTCATTTGCATTCATATAGATTGTCATGTACAGCGTACTTATCTATTTTCAAACCATATGCATGTTTACTGTATTCAAATTGGCTCGTATTTTCTGTATCTTGTTACGTCCCTCTGAGGACCTGGTCCGCTGCCAGGTGTATCTTTTCTTGAGTATTTACAGGAGCGCAGATTTGGATAGTTACATGTTATCCGAGGATGTCTTCTCTTCGAGCTGTGATGGATAGCTGGTATTCTTATATTGTGTTGTGGTTCTGTACTCATATTGTATTTGCTCTTATATTTGAGTTGGTAGTGGATTTGTTTCCATCCAACTATCATCCTTAGATACTTCTTATTGAGATCTAGTTTCATAGATACTGGTTATTTATTTCTATATGATTTTGGTGGATGAGATTTAGATTTTACCCTGTGACTTGTATTACATTTTATACCACTTGTGAATTTTATATTCATATTACAGCGTACGTATGGAATTGGTTTCCATATATTGGAGTTGCCATATCCATGCGGCTGGCATGCTTACGTGTCCTAGTCCTACGTATTTTTGGGACTGGGGCATGACACTCTTTTATCTTGGTATCTTTTATTATTACTTAGTATCGTCTGATTGGGGCAACAAGAATGCAAGAGTTTTTGTGTGAAGACTTGGAAGCAGGGCTAATCGGGATGGTAGCCACTCACTTAGATTGTTGGAAGGGAGAAGGAAAGAGGCACTTTACGACTCCGCTCGCAAGCCGCCTACTGCTCGTTCACCTGCATTACGAACAGCTCGATCAATACCTCTTTCACTTTTCCAATCTCAGAATTGAAGTACAGTTCAATAAACGAAAACAATGAAAACCATCGAAACCGTTCAAGGAAAACAAGCAAATCCCAAAACCAACTCAAAGCACGAAAGCAACAAGCGACATCGAAAACCGAGGCAATAAAAGATAGCAGCGGAGAGGTCCCTCTTGACTCTGTCGCTAAGTCGATCTCAGGGGCACGGTCCACTGAATATGGGAATCGATTCCGAAGAAACAAATCCATAACGAGGACGAGTTCTTAATTCAATCTATCCCGATCGAACGATACCGTCTAGTATTTTTTAGCCGCGCTCCCCGCACCGGGGAACGGGACGCTACATCCTACCCAACTAATTGGAAATTTCATCCCAAAACTTAGGAATAAAGCCTACCGTTAGGGATTATTGAGGCGGCTCAGTGGGCAGGCAGGAACGGTTTGATCTGGATCACCACAAATGAGGCATTGCCCAAGTTTCTTGTGGCACTTTTCTGCTGTGTGCCCTGGTTTCTTACAATAAGAACATGGTTGCCCTGGGTTTCCTCTCCGTGGACCGCCGTGGTTAGGGCGCTTTGCATCGGTGTTTCCTCTGTCGTTGCCTTGGCGTTTGTGATTGTAGGTATGCACAGCGCCGATGGAAATATGAGGATACTGCGGTTCAAGAGATATGGCGTGATTCATGACTTCATGCATGGTCCGTACTGATTAACGACTACGTGCCCATGAATGGCAGGGCGCAAACCGCCTTCAAACCTTCTAGCTCGACTCGCTGCATCAGGTAAATAGGCCCTAGCGAATTTGGAGAGTCGGTTGAATTCGGCGGAGTATTGCTTCACTGTCATACTGCCCTGTCGTAGCTGCACGAAATCATTCTCCATTTGACGTTGTACTGGAGGGGGTATAAACTCCTCTTCAAACGAAGCACGAAAAGTCGTCTACGAGATTGCCTCCTCTCCGTGATCAAATTAGAGAGATCATCGATGCACGTTCCACCAATCGTGCACGTTGAGGTGGAGCTGAAGTTGGGCGCAGGCGACGTGCTTCTCTTCGGGGACCTCTAACAGAGCGAAGTGATCTTCAAGTTCGGCCAGCCAATCTAGGGCCACGATGGGTTCCTCAGTCCCGTTGAATGGGGTGTTGCAAACTTTCTTGAAGTGGCCAAAGTTGAAGGCAGTCATGTCCCTCGGCCTTGGAATTTGTGGCATCTCTACTTCAAGCACGGGCTGTTCCACTGGAGTCGTTGTTGTTGCGGCGGAATGGTTGGCTGCCAAAGTCTGAACGATTTGTTGCAGGGTATCTACCTGCTTCTGTTGAACTGAGAATCGGGTCTCTAGATTGCTTTCGAACTTGGCTTGGCGAGCATCGTTTCGTTGTCGTTGTGCTTCTAACATTTGCATCACCCGCTCTAGCGGGTCGACTTGAGACATGCATCGCTGGCTCTGAGAGCTTCCCGAAGTACCCGAACTACTTTCTTGTGTTTTGTTCGGTGCTTGCGCTGCAGATTGTGCTGGTACCATTCCTTCAAAAGAAGGTAAATTACATTAGGATCATAATGTATTATGGACTTATTGCATGAACGTATCTCATTTTGGCCTAGCGAGTTCAAGAGTTCGCACAGGAATTTGATCGATAAAGGAACTTTTCCAGTACGAGAGTCTAAGGAACTTGAATCTGTGCTCTGATACCATTATGTCACGACCCGATTCCGTAGAATCGTTTGAGGCGTCCCCCGAATCGTGACCGCCGTGTGGGCCCGGGGTTGCGCCCGTACAAGGCTTTAATGATTTGCATAGCAAGCACATATTCAGAGTATGCAGATAAATTGAGACACAGATTTGAAATATGAAAAGTTCTCTTTATTGATAATGAACATCTATTACAAACTCCTGAACGAGTCAGCTAATATGTCGCACGGGCTTACAAAAGTGTTGACTCAAAATGAGATAGCAGTCCTGTACATTACATCCCTTTATAAACTTCAAAATGATAAAGACCTCCAGGCTGGAGGACGGCTTTGCCATGAAGCTGCATTGTGTATGGAAAGTTGCAAGCTTCTTCTTCAAGTACTTCAAAATGCTTCAAAGGGGCGCAATGAAGATGCGCCAACAGCTGGACTGGATCGGGAAGACGACTTTGGCTCCTAGCTCGGTTCACCTTAGTGCGGAGAACCTGTTTCAACGAGGGTCAGCATGTCGAAACATACTGGTGAAGGCGAGCTAACCGAACTATACCAATCAATACGTTATTTTAATGAAGCATGCATATTTATGAGTTTCTATCTTGCCTTAGTTCATTTACAAGCAACAGTATATTTATAGAATACTGAAATGAACTTGCCACCATTCGGTGGATTTTACCTGACCGTCTGAATCACCTGCACAATACTTACCATGCCTTCCCTGCCACGAAGACACAAGTTAGTTTGCAACAGGTTTAAATATACAGTGGATCACTGGCGGGATGCCATAATGGACGATTTAGTCTTGAACGAGGATGGAATGCAGCAAAGATTCAGTAGTAGCTACAAACCATCCCGTCCAGATGCAGTAGACTACAGTGAGTTCCGTCCGGATCGGATCGGTGCCAGTGCCCCAGCGACCGTCCGCAGGAACCAGTGACCTTGTGCACAAGTTGTCCATGATCAAATCAGTATTATTTTATTAAGTTAACAGTTCATGCAGTTGAGGCAATGCCAGTTCAGGACAAGCAGTATTATAATTCAGTTGTATAGCCTCTCGGTTCAGTGTATTTCATTCAGGATAAACTCTTTTCATAGCATAATTTAAAGAAGAGCATACATTCTAACTTGTATTATGCATATGATAAATATTCCAAACGAACAAGCATGCAGGTAAGTAACCGTTCACAAGTTTGATTGACAAGCAGTATTATCCAAGTCTATTCTCTTTTATCTTGGTATCTTTTATTATTACTTGGTATCGTCTGATCGAGGCAACAAGAATGCAAGAGTTTTTGTGTGAAGACTTGGAAGCAGGGCTAGCTAATCGGGATGGTAGCCACTCACTTAGATTGTTGGAAGAGAGAAGGAAAGAGGCGCTTCACGACTCCGCTCGCAAGCCGCCTACTGCTCGTTCACCTGCATTATGAACAGCTCGATCAATACCTCTTCCACTTTTCCAATCTCAGAATTGAAGTACAGTTCAATGAACGAAAACAATGAAAACCATCGAAACCGTTCAAGGAAAACAAGCAAATCCCAAAAGCAACTCAAAACACGAAAGCAACAAGCGACATCGAAAACCGAGGCAATAAAAGATAGCAGCGGAGAGGTCCCTCCTGACTCTGCCGCTAAGTCGATCCCGGGGGCACGGTCCACTGAATATGGGAATCGATTCCGAAGAAACAAATCCATAACGAGGACGAGTTCTTAATTCAATCTATCCCGATCGAACGATACCGTCTAGTATTTCTTAGCCGCGCTCCCCGCACCGGGGGAACGAGGCGCTATAGATGGTGGCGGAGGACCTCGAGGCGGCTGGGAGTTCGTCGAGGTCGGGGCACTGCGGGTCGGTGAAAGGCGGAGGAACGGGAGTCGTCGTAGGAGGAAGACGAGGGAGGAGGCCACTAGGGCGTCGGGAAAGAGGTGGCTGCGGGCAGGGGGTTCGACGGGGTGGAGGAGGAAGTTTTGAACGGTGGTCGGGGGAGGAAGTCAGGTGGTGGAGAGGGCTAGGGCAGCGAGGGAGGTCGGGGATGACCGGAGCGGGCTCTGAGCGGCGGAGGGAGGGTAGAGATCGAAGGCGGTGGCGCTGGTGGTGGAGACGACGAGGTCGTGGGGTTAGGGTTCAGGTGAAGGCGAGTTGGGGAGAGGGCGGAGGAGACGGCGAGGAGAGAGGGGAGTTCTGGGCCGAGGAGATGGCGAAGCTAGGGTTCCGACAGGCGGTCGAGGGGCTAAATAGGCTGCCTGAACAGTAATGTCGGTCGGATTAGGATTAGGGTTACGGGTCCGATTGGGTAACGGGTTCGGGTCGGGTTCAATCTGAATCCGGCCCGATCCGCTATTGTTTAAGTGCGGGTTCGGGTAGTCGGGTTTCGGGTCGGGTTTAGATCCGACCCGACCCGCTAAGGCTGGGTTCGGTTCAGTTGAACCGGGTCTAGGTTAATTTGGTTTATTTTAGAAATAAACCGGGTTTATTTCTAGGGTTTAATTTGGTTTAAATAAACTTAGTTTTTAGGGCTTTAAAAATACTTCCGGGGTCCAATAAATTCCCAAAAAATTATCATATGTTTAGTTTTTCATTTTACACCATAAAATATTATTTTCATAATATTTTAATATTAATTACCACTATTTAAAAATCATTTAATCAAAAAATACCTTAGTTTTAATTTCAAAAAATTACAGAAAATTGTGTAAAATAGTTTTAAAATTTTGTAAAAAAAATCAGGGTCATTACATCTTATATGCCCATTACTTGTTGATTCTTGGTCGATAGATTGAGACATAGATTCTCTGTGAGAGCATATGAGACTTGATTTTAGTATGCACCCTCTTGTCTAGTGACAGCCGTGATCGTCGTACGACGTTATATACCTTGTACGTGGTAGCTGGCCATGTCTGTCCTTATATTTATCCAGTATTTTGGGAGCATAGCGTGACACTGGCCCACTTAAGAGAAACTTTTACTCAGGGTAGCCAAAAACTAGGGCAGCCCACCCCCCAATCCTTCCCAAATCCAAACATTCTAACTCTCTCTCTCTCTCTCTTCAAAATCTTTTTTCTCCTTCATTCACTTCAAAATCCTAAACTTCTTCCTTCTTTACCTCCTCAAATTGTAGGCACCAATCAATCCTTGATATAGCACCAAAAGCTTCTTTACAATCCATGTACAAATCTTCTTTCCAATCTTCTTCCTCCATCTCTAATTTTATGTTTCTATTTTTTTTCTTAAATATTCTTTCCAATCCTTGTTAATGCCTAAATGTCATAGTGTAGTAACATAAAATAGGGTTAGGATAAACTTTGGGTGAATATTTGATGTTTTGAACCCATTTTAGGGTTTGAAAGTAACAAAATCTGCCACAGATGCGGCTGGGAAGACTCAGGACAGTAGAAAATTTTTACAGTACTGTATATTGTCATGACTGTAGAAATTTTTTACAGTCCTAAATATTTTAAGGATAGTAAAATTTTTCTACAGTCTTGTATGTTCAATTTTTTTGATCTTTTATTTGAAATATTTCTTTATGTTATAGCCGCGATCCCATGAAGGACATTGACGACGCAGATACTAAAAGAAAATGCCCCTCTGTGTTGGCGCGTAAGGCAAGCAATATTGAGAGAGTTTTTAAGACACCCGTCACTATTGTAGAACCCAAGGCACCCTCTCAAGCTAGAAAACGTCGAATAAAAAAGATTGCAACTCGCTCGAAGAAACCGGCTCCTAGTAGTCCTGCTTCTTCTTTTTCCTTCTCCGATGATAACGTACCTATTGTCCGTAAAAGGGCCAAATGATGGTTATAGACCTTCTCAGCAGCCGGATAGTCCAGCAGAGACTGTCATACCCCAGTCCCAAAATACGTAGGACCAGAGTACGTAGCAATGGCCAGCCACATATCAAGTAGACTCCAACCCAAATCAAACACGCATACATTGTCTATACTATAATATAATATCTAGCAAGGCAGGTCAACTATATATCTATCTACATAAAGAATAAATATATCAAGAATGAACAGTATGTAATACAGTCGGCCACCCTGTAATACACATGTCCGAACAAGCTCGAGAAAATAGTAAGCTTACAAAAGTAGGCTATACAGCAAAATAAGTCAAACAAGAAATATAACAATGGATAATGATGAATGTAAATATAATTAGATTAATTTTATCAAGAATCCAAAAGATGTCCGGTGGAGACAAATCCACTACTACTAGACGTAAAGATAATGACAAGAAAATAAAACTAAGTCTATGATAAATTAAGCTAGCAGAGCCATCCTATGCAATTGTACCCTCGTTTTGTCCCGGTCATTGGATAATCCTCGTCTGCCAATTACCTGAAAATGAACCAGGTCCTCAGTAGAACGTAACAAGATACATAAAAATATGTCAAAAATACAGTATAGAACTTGCAACTGAAAGTAAATATATGAAAAAAAACAAATATGACTACAAAATAAATGAAACATGCATATATAAGAACAACTACGTATAAGTGAACTGCTGAAAAAGAAAAGAACAAATCAAATACCAAGTTCCTCCGTGAACACATGGCAAGAAAAATCAAAATGAATAAGCAAAACTCTCATCCCTAGTGTGGACTCGCAAGTTTGGTCAAACAGTCAATCATTGCCCCTAGTGTGGACTCACAGGCTGAAAAAAATAGAAAACATAAATAGTAGTTCAATTATAACGTACTCATCCTTCCCACCCCATGATACGGTACAACTCATGTAAGATACGGATTAAAATGAACCGAGTATGAATTACAACACAAGAACAAGAACTATGATGATCTATAAATATGACAACTAATCTACCATGCATATTATGAAAAAATACACATCAACTGACAATAAAAAGAATATTAGATAGTGAACATGTGATACAAAAGAAAGAAATTTAACATGTAAAATTCTGTAAAGAAGGCAATGTATCTTGCCTGGTTCAATAGTTCGAATCTGCTGAGTCGAAGGTATTACATCCTTGGTCTGTGTCTAGTTGATCCAATGAGCTAATTAGAATTAATGGTATCTAAGTCATTTAATTTCAGTTAGCAATTAGGTTATATATAGTAATAAATTGAGCAATTGCTTGATCGTTATTGCTGTTAACACGGCAAACGATAGCTAACATAAGCATTTGGTACAACTGATCACATATATGTTTGTCAGAACAAACATCAATGTTCCATTCGTAAATATTACTACCGCCATATTAAATCATTAGATCTCCATCAAGAGATGCGGTTCGGTAGCGGCCTGGGATGGTTGTGGCACGATCGTCAGTCCACGCTCGTGGGTCCGGGGGACTGATGCGAGGCTAGTCTCGGTCTGGGAACGTCGAGCGCGGGTGTTTGCTCGATGGGATGACAGCAGCTCTGCTCGGCAAGTAGGGCGCCCATGGTCCAGTATCGCATGGTCGTTGGGTTGTCTTGGTCGAGTCGGGGAGTGGTGGTGGTTGTCGTCGGGGTGCGGGCACGTTGCTAACTCGACAGCAGTTGACGGAGGAAGCTCATCGACTACTTCGGCTATCGAGACTGAATTCCTCCACACGCGTGATGGCGCGTGCGGGCCGGACGATGTCGGGTCTGGAGGACTCGACGCACTGTCGGACACAGAGTCGGGCTGGTCGTGGATGTCTACGCGAGGGTTCTTCTATAAGCACGTAGCGGCAAGTAACTTCCTCGGCAAGTTGCAGTTGTCGGAGCAGCGCGTGCCGACGCGCGTGCAGCATCGACTCGCTCGGGGTGGTCCGGTTGCACGAGGCCCTGATTAGGTTCAACAGAGGTCTATGCATGCGTGTGTGGGACCTCGTCTGCGTTGAAGGCGGGCGACAGACGCCGGTACTTGCTGCATGTGGGGGTATTTAAATAGCATATGGGTGGAATATGGATAGGAAAGGCCTTTGTTTAAAGAGAGTTCAGAAGGAGATAATAGAGTTTATTGGCTTGCGTTGAGAAACAAAGATAGATATATTTATAGGAATTTATGTATGCATGGGGCGATGAGGATGGGGTTGCTCTTCATCTCAATCTAATATGTCAATCCATATGAATATAGAAAGGAGGGCAAGTTTATGCTGATACGAATTTTTCTTAGTTCCATAAAGATTTGTTTATATATCTGTACTTTACTTTATTTTAATATATTTATCTATTATTATTATGGCCGATTCTTATATATTACATAGTTATTTATCTTATTCATTTTATCTTATTTATATTTAGCTAGCATAGAGTGTTTAGGCCAATTGTATTTTGAAATCTTTAAATATTAATTATATTTATTAGCTAGTATAACTATATATTTTCATATTATCATTACTATTTTATTTTATCTTTTATGTAATGTTACTTATCTCATGTATTTTATCTTACTAGATAGCCATGTTGGCTATAACATTTATATAATTCTTATTTAACCTATTTAGTTATCTTGTTTATCTAGTCTTATATAAAATAATAAAATAAAATAAAGTTTATTTTAGGACAGGGGTTTCACAGAGACTCGTCCAAATGGTTGCTCTCTATTAAAGTCGATCGAGAACCACATTGCATATAAAATTTGCAACAATCTAGCAAGCACATTACGTTATGATAAATTCACTTTTGTTTTAAATAATTATATTTTTATGGTTCTAATTTTATCCTATTGTTTACTTTTCAGGAGACCTCTCATATATTAACGGTCATCAACCATGGAAAGAAATGTAATATCTGGGGGTATGGACGAATTAGGGGAAGCCGTCAAGGCCAAAATTAACCCTGGTGGTTAGCAACATTTGGCTAAATATGCATAAAATGGTGTCACGATCCGCGTCCGGATGATCGGAGCACGAGTACGTGGGTCCGTCCAGCCTACGCTGTAGTTGTTTACCATTTTATATCAAAACGAGAACTTGATTTGATTTAACAAACGAAGAAAGTACAAAGAAGTGTCCTAGGAGACAATCTAAGTACAAATTTATTTTCTGGGGGGTGATGATGGAGGGTTAGGAGTGTAGCAACTCTCTTTACTCCGTGGATGATCCGGTACGGAAGCTTTTTTTTCTCTCTTCTTTGAGTGTTGTTTCGCAGATAGCCACCCAGCCTCCTGTCCGGGTCTGGTACCCTACTATAGTCATATTTGTAGTCGCGTGGATTTCAGGCTGCATGGATGGTGGAATTTGCCACATGTCCCCTCTCAACGGAAGGGTGCTACAGCTATGCACGGGAATACGAGATCCGTTGTCACGTAAATATTCGTTGGAATTTTATTGTTTGCTGAGTATTTGGGCAATTCTCAACTGTGTAGACACGACTTGGTCAAATGGACACATGGCCGCTATTTGGTTGGAGATGACCACTCAGTTGTAACAGCAAGAGTTGGTCGACGTAGAATCTGAGAAACATGTGGCCAAAGACGCACGGGACATACGGAGTCTGGAACTCACGGGGCCAGAGACGTATGGACCGCATGAAGTCTGGAACGCATGGGCCAGAGTCGCATGGTGGACACATGGAGTCTGGGACGCATGGGCCAGAGATGCATGGACCGCATGGAGTCTGGGAGCATGGGCCAGAGCCGCATGGGATATTTTTGTCGTATTATCCACGTAGCTCTGTACCATCCTTGGGACTTATGCCTCTTAGTGTGTTATCGTCCTTCGAGACGATCAAATAAATTATTTTGTCAGATTCTGTGTCAGGCGCTATCTTTGTTGTCAGGATGTCATGTCAAGTCGACATGTGGCCAGTTGTTAGGACACTTGGTTGGACCGCATAGGTGTCCCTTTTCTGGGCCGCATGGTGTCCATGCGGTCCATCATCTGTTGAGTTTTATTTGGGGGCGCATGGACGTCGGTCGCATGACTGCACATTTTTTATGCTTCTACAAGACCCCCTTCAAAGTTTTTCAAACTGATAAGTTTGAAATACTTTGAATAAGAAGCATGGATGTGGTATGTTCGGGCTGCATAGTCATTGAGCCATCAATTCTTTGTCTATAAATAGCGAACGATCTGTAGGCTACTTGCATCAATTCATGTTTTTAGGCGTGATGGCTTCTGGAAATGCTTCGATGGAAACCAACATGTCTTTTTCCACGGCTCTGGTGGCCTCTGACTCCTACTCTAGCGATCCTGAGTCGCTACCTGCTGGAGAAACGTCTGTCTCCCAAGTGCAAAAGACGGATATCTTCCCAGAACTCCTTGAGTCCCCTGCCAACTCGAAGGAGCGAGATTTTGTAGACACTTTTCTTCCATTATTTTCGTCCTCAGATGCTTGTTTCTTTTATTTTCTGGCAATATACATCAATAATTTGGAGGACTCTGACTCCTCTTCTGTTTGATATTTGTATTCCCCCTTCTTCTTTTTTTTGATTTAATGAAAGAAAAAATTACTTCCATTGCTGTTGTGACATTTGCGGTGCTAGTGCTAGAGGTAATTTGAATATAGCACTATACCGTAGCTTTTTAAGGATATTCCGCTGGAGAATTTTGGTGGACCTATTATCCTTTTGCGCATTTGTGATGCGAGTAATAGATTTAAAAACAAATCCTATTAGAGGTAACATAGGCGTGATAGATTTTATGGATTTTAAGGACACCCCGCTAGGGGATTTTGGTAGACCTATTACCCTTTTACGTATTTTGGGGTACGAGTATAGATTCGAAATGAACCCTATCAGAGGTAATATAGACGTGATAGGTTTTGTGGACCCATTAATTTTTGCTCACGTTAGTGCAAGTAATAGGTTTTAGACAAGCCCTGTAAGAGGTAATATGGATGTGGCAGTTTTTGTGGACTTTAAGGATATCCCGCTGGGAGATTTTGGTGGATCTATTACCCCTTTGTGCACTTTGGGGTACGAGTAATGGATTTGAAACAAACTCTATCAGAGATAATATGGACGTGACAGGTTTTGTGGATCCATTACTTTTTGTGCACGTTAGTGCAAGTAATAGGTTTGAGACAAGCCTTGCCAGAGGTAATATGGACGTGGCAGTTTTTATGGACTTAACACCGCGGGCATACTCTGAATTGGGCATGGGTGATAAGTTGGAAGATAATCAATATCAGAGGTAATATAGACGTGATGATCGATGGTCAAGGCCGAAAAGTTTGCTCATAGGTAATATGGATACGGCAGACTCCGCCGGGGTAGTGTATTAGAGTGACAGTCCAGAGGCCCTATGGACATGAACCAACACCTAGGAAGATACAATGTAGTTGGTAATAGAGGAGTATCAGTCTAATTTAGACATAATACTTTTTGAGGAACTTGTCGTTGATAAGCATTAGGAGCAAGTCGCCGTTGGGTTTTGCTAGCCAGTATGTGCTATTGAAAAATATGGTTTCTACGACGAACGGGCCTTTCCATTTAGGTTGGAATTTATCAGCCGTCTTGTGAGTCATAACCATAGGCCTTCTTACTGTTAGAACCAGGTCACCTACTTGAAACATTCTTTATTTTAGCTGCTTGTTGAAGGCTCGAGAGAGACGTGCTTGATACAGCTCTATGCGTTGTTGGGCTAAGAGCCATTTTTTATCATATGGAGATAATAGTATTGCCCAGGTAGCTAAGCGGGAACTGAGTGCCCCAGGTTTGGTCATGAGGACCCTTAGGGGGTTGACTCACGAGATTATATGAATGGTCATATGGAGATAATAGTATTGCCCAGGTAGCTAAGCGGGAACTGAGTGCCCCAGGTTTGGTCATGAGGACCCTTAGGGGGTTGACTCACGAGATTACATGAATGGTCTGTTCAGCTATGTAGTGTCGAGTTTTCTGGATGGCGAATACCATCACAAGGCATTCTTTCTCGACGACGGTATTTCTATGCTCTGGGCCTACCATCATCCGGTTGAGGTAGTATATGGCCTACTCGTGACATGAATCACTATTCTATGCTACCAGGGCACCGAGAGAGTGATCCATTGCACGTACATAGAGCAAGAATAGCTTTCCCATGACCAGGTCTACCAGCACAGGAGCGTTTGACAGGTATTCTTTGATGTTGTCATACGCTCATTGGCATTCTTCATTCCAAACAAAGGAGACATCTTTCTTCATGAGCTGTGTGAACGACCGGCAACGTCCAGAGAGGTTTGATATAAACCTCCAGATGTATGCTAACCCCCTTTGGAGGCCACGGAGTTCCCGGAGGTTCCTTGGCGGGTGCATCTGCAGGGCGGCTTTGGACTTGTCAGGGTCTATGTGAATACCCCGGGAAGTGATGACGAAACCCAATAATTTATCGCTGGAGACTCCCAGGAAGGACTTGGTAGGGTTCATCTTAAGGCGGTGTGCACGCATTAAGTTGAACACAGTCCTCAGATCTTGGAGGTGATCATCTTTGGAGCGACTCTTGACGGTGATATTATCGATGTAGCATCCTACCATCTTGCGCAGATGTTCACGAAAAATGGTGCTCACAGCTCGCTGATATATGGTACCTGCGTTCTTCAGGCCTGAAAGGCATGACCGTATAGCAATATACGCCTATCGAAGTCCGAAATAACGTATGTTTCTCATCGTCGGGAAACATCTTAATTTGGTTGTAGCTCGAGAAGCCATCCATGAAGGACATGCACTCAAAGCCACAAGTGTTGTCGATCATTACGTTGGTGATTGGAAGAGAAAATTTATCTTTGGGATATGCCACATTTAGATCATGGAAGTCAATGCAGACTCGGATATTTCCATTCTTCTTGACGACATGCACGATGTTGGCAACCCAGTCGGGGTATTATTCCTCGCGGATGAAGGCACTAGCTATCAGCTTGTTGACTTCGTCTTCGATGGAATCCATCACGTCTGGCCAAAATCGTCGTTGTTGTTGCTTGATTGGTTTGGCATCTGGCCGAATATTAAGTATGTGGACCGTAATTTGGGGATCCAGTTCTGGCATATCTTCGTAACTCCAGGCAAAGACATCGATGTATTCTTTGACGAGTTGTAATAGGGATTCATGGTCTTCATCGGGCAGAATTTTGCAGATGAAGATAGGCTTTGGAGAGATCTCATCACCTAGATCTACTTGAATGACTTCATCTTCAGTAGGAGTTTCTCGTTGCTCAAATTATATCTCCCATTACGAAACCAGGTATTGGGCCCAAGGTTCCATCTCAAAGAGCTCGGGTGGATTCTCGTTGTCTTCCTCAAGGTCGACAGACACCATGTTGGAGGACAGTGTTTGTCTGAGCATATTTTCGATACTGACATCGGAGTCACAAGCTGACAATTTTGAAGAGTGTGAGCTCTCTTCGTCTTCTTTATCTGAGCCCTCGGGGGTTGTGAGAGGTGTTACATATCCTAAGCCATGCTTAGTCTTATGATAGTAATCCTCAGGCTTGCCCACAGGGGAGAGGAGTCATAAAGGTGCCCTTCGGCCTTTGCTGTAGTTTAATCCTTCGGTGATCTCTAGGTTGTGTCCCATCTTTTGGATAAGATGCTAGGCATGTGAACTGTACTGGTAGAGTGGCATTTTGCCTGTCTCCTATTTTGGTTCTTCTTCTTCTGGGGTGAAGGACCGAGGGCATTCTACTCTGCCGAAGATGATGATCTTATCTCCCTGCTTTCTGGATGGGACTCAGAAATAAGAATCTTGGCTAGAGGGAAGCTGGCGTACGGTGCAAGTTGTGGTCACTTGTGTGTGCAGATGAAGGCCCAGACCGTGCTCCATGGAGTAGAGTGTACTTATATGCATACGCTCCGAGTAGTTCAACGATAGTCCTTTATTGAGGAAATAAGGTATCTCTTTCAGCGGGATTACATCGTTAGGAGAAGGGATGTTGACATTAGTGGATATATATTCCTCCAGCTCATCCTTCTCCTCGTCTACCCCCAGCATAAGTAAAGGCTTTCGTGGTTTTCTGCGTAATTTTATACCAAAGGTCTAGAGGATGCAGTTGCGGTCGGGTCTCCCTTTGGTGGTCGACTCATCCTGTGAATACGAATGACCATTAGTTCAGAAGGCGTAGATAGGGTGGAATCTCCTCTTGGTGGTCAATTCGGCCTTCGAAGGCGGATGACCATTGGTTCTAGCAACGCCAAAGGTACCGAAGATTCAGGTCTCTTCCCGTATATTTTGTCGATGTGAGGCGCGACCGCATCGGTAGTGCGAGCCTTGAGGCAGATTCTCATAGTCTCTTCGGGTGCTGTTGTGGCCTCGGCTTCATCGTCGGCTTTATTGCCACCTTCATCTTGGCGGACTTTCTTGTAAAGGATCGAGTCAGAGTAGTAGATCTCGATACCCTTAAATGGATCAACGTCAGCGAACTCTGTTTTGACAAAACTGTGTTCGTCTACATATTTTAGACATTGGTGGAGGGTGGATGGCACGATCCTATGTTCATGTATCCACTGACGCTCCAACAGGATATTGTAGGACGTATCTATGTCTATGACGTAGCAGGTTACCTCTGTTTTAAGTTGCCGATCTGGTATTTTAGGCTAATTTAGCCCAGAGGGTAGCTTCTCCCCTTGTTGAAGCCACTGTTGGCGGTATTGGTGGCCACCAGAAGATGCATCGGGATCTCCAGGGTCTGAAGCAAACTTCTCGGGATGATGCTGATCGACGATCCTGGGTCGATATGCATTCGGTCTACCATGATTTCGCTAATATTTTCTGTATAGTACAGGGGCCGATCGTGCCTATTGTTCTTGAGCAACATGTCATGTTGCATGAAAACGATATTGGGTATCTCATCTATGTCGTTGTTGCAATATGGACAAGTAGCAGGATCTTTGGTTGGCGGCTTGACTTGCGCCAGGTAGACATCGGCGTTCTGCAGTGCCTCACTCAGGGCATCCCGGGTGTCTTTAGAGAGCCACAAAAGCTCAAATAGTGACAATTTTGTCAGAGTATGGGTTAATTGTGCTAAGATATCAAAATTATAGGGCCTCTCCAGTCCTTGTGGTGCATCCTTGCGTAACAGTTTATCGAAGCGCGTCTCCTTCTGTTTGGACTTATCCATTGGTGGGGGCTGAGATGGCCCGGGACCCATGGTGGTCGGTGTGACAACCGGGGGTGTATCGTCGTGCATCGGTTGGTATATTATGCCTGACCTTATTGCACCTACTGCCAACTCTTCAGCCGGGGAGGAAACTGTGTAATAGGTCTTGGATTTTTTGCCTTTGGATTTGGCGGTGGAGGATGTCGTTTGTTGTGTCAGGTCTGACCCATGGTCATGATGGACCCACATGACCTCTCCACGTAGTGTGGCAAGAGGTATTAGCCCGGCCGTCTGGTCTCGAGCTGGTGGAAGGTTGACCACTTCCATGGTCGCCTTAGGGACCAGAACTACTCCGTCTGGGGATTCCGTCAGTGGAAAGTTGCCAAACTGGACGGACACCATGTTGGCGGCTACCGTTACGTCATCGAAGTCCAGAGAAAGAGCTTTGGTGTCTATCAGACGTTAGATATACCGCTTCTGGGTATAGCACTCCTACATCGGGTGATGGACATAGAGGTAGAAGTGACAATACTTCGAGTTAGCAATCTTTGCTGCCTCAGGCTGACGTCTGACGTCGGGGAGCCAAATTTTGCCTCCCTGCATCAGCATGTCAAAGATTGGTTTGACATCGGCATCTTCGAAAGAGTAAGTTTCCTTTGGTTTTGGAAGCTCGGTCGGCTTTTTCTCAGGCTTCTTGGTCGAGGTAGCGACCATAGCTTGTTTCCCCTTTCCATCGCGGCTGCTATTGCCGCCATTATTGTTGTTGCTATTGTTGGGATGCTTGCCCTTTTCCTCGGCAGTAGGGATATGGATCCCCAAGTGCCGAGCATCCTTGAGCTTCTTCTCAGTGTTGACAGCACTTACAATGAACATTGTCCAGTCCTTGAACTGGCACTCGCCCATCCAGAGGATGACTGCCGGGAGCATGTTCTTTCGCTATATTTCTATAAGTGTGGCCTCAGGATTGCTAGGAGGTAACCTTAGCGCATCCTGTCGAAACCGCTCGATATAGTTTCTCGTTAGTTACTTCTCTCCTTGGGTGACGTCCATCAGAGAAGACATTATCATATCATTTCCTGCCTCATAGAATCTGTTAAGGAACTGACATTTGAGGTCATCAAATAAAGAGATGTAGTTATCTTCGAGACTGCAGAACCAATCGAAAGCTACCCCCGCCAATTATCCGACGAAGAGCCTGGTAAGGATAGCGTCGCTGCAGGGTAAGTGTCCCGTGATGATCTCAAAGTAGCTCATAAAGAGGCGAAGGGAGGACTTCTTGTCAAACATGTTAATATTGAAGGGCTTGTACTTGGGTGGATATGGTACGTCCCTCTGTTCTATCAGGTATGGTTGTCGTACCCCGAGATCACGAAGTGAGTCCTGATTGCTCATGGAGTATAGGCGAGCCCGAAGTTCTCAAACCACCCTCCTTGCTTCCTTAGCTTTATCTCCTACGGAAGGCACCGATGGGCCAGGTAGAAGAGGATCACCGACCGCGGGTGGAGCGATCGTATTTGAATCCCCGTTGGTTCCGGGATCCAGGTTTGCTTGTCCAGAGACCCTTGCTGGCTGGGAGGTCATATTTGCCTTAATTTCCAGCATTGTCTGGGTCAAAGCTTGTATTGATGCACTCATTATGTGCATCATGGTTTCGAGCATCTTGAGGCACTGTCAGTCACTCGGGCCTTCATGGTCATCTTCGGCCATGTGCATCGTCCTCACACGGGGAGAAATAGTGGGGGCAGTGGATGTTGTGCTCCCTGTTTTATACCCTTGTAGCGAGTGGTCTTTTAGGAGGGAGAGAGCTATCATGTCTTCCTCCGATTCGGAGGGGATACTACCCCCAGCGTATAAGATTGTGTCATCCTAGTGGGAGTAGCTATCCTCCGGGATCTCGGAGTCCGTTCCTTGAGAATCATAGTCTCCTCGAAATATTGGGTTGTCGCATACGTCTAAGGGGACACTACCCCCATCTTGGACTAACCCTAGGGGTTCTGAGGATGAACTACCCCCAGGGGCTGACAGCTTCTTCCTTGAGCGAGTGCCTTGGAAGATGCCTCCAACGGGTACCGTCATCAGCCTTCCAGGTAATCTTCTTTGCGATGCCGTGGTAGAAAGTGACGGACTGGAGGTATCTGACTTCTTTTTTCCCTTGGTGGCGGGAAGCTTTCTAGTCGAGTAGCATGAGGCGAAGGGCAACTCCTCCTTCTCTGATATTGTACCTGATCTCCGAGTTGCTGTCGGGTAGGTGCTTTTTGGTGCAGTCGCTGGAAGGCCGACTGTCTGTCTATGAGTAATGCTGCTTTATTGCAGCAGCAGTTAATGATGATGTTGGTGGAGCTGTGCCTCGAAAAGGGCACGTCACACATTGTAGTTGTTTCTCTTACTTTGCGCTTGTGATTAATCACGTCACGCAAATCATACGAAGGGTGTTTTACCTTTGCATCCTCTTTGTGAGTCCGGATATCCCGGGCACACGGATGCACATGTGCTATCTTTGCTCCCTGGCTTGGGTTCGTACACGAACTTGCCCCGAGGTACTGGTGGAAGACTTTTGAGACTGGCCCTGTCCATTGGTCCTTGTGGGGTGGACGCATGGGTCAGTCTTGTATAACTGTCCGTCAGAGGCTCGTATAATAACTAGCGATGCCTGTTGGCGATCGTTCATATGAGCATTTGCTTAAGCCTAACAGGCTCGCACTGCCCTAGACTTTTTCAGCTTAGCTATCGCAAACGTGTAGTATGAAGAGTCCAGCTTTGGGTTTTTACTATTCTCAGTGGGTCACATAGGATCTGCGTCGTAGGAGATACGGTCGAAAACAGAGGTTCTGTTGCTATTGGGGCCGCATGTGACCAGTTGTCTGTGGTTGTGAGTTAATTCTGCATGGGATGTCTGATGAGGCCTCATTCTTGGCCGCATAGAAGCTGCCTCAGTACCAGGACGTCTGGCATTATAGTATTTTTCTCTGCTAGAGTTTGGATGGTTAACAGTTTCTGCTCCAGCCTTGAATGTCGTATAGATATGGATGTTATGGGTGTTCATCCTACGACCGTCATTGGCAACAGAGTGAGAGGCTGGAAGCATTTTCTCTACAGCGGGTGGGGCACAGCGGCCTTGGCCACCCATGTTCTGCGAGTCCTCGAGTGGGGAGCACCCTTTTAGCTGGAAGAGGCTATTGCACAGACAGTGGACGCAAGATGTGCAGTCCCTGTAGTTAGGAGAGAGACGGGGAGCGCTTTCCCCAAAGTTGGGTGAGGCGCAGCGACCTTGTCCATCCACGTCGTGCAGGTCTTCTTGGGCTTTGCTTGCCTCGAAGAAGGACCCGCGTTGTCCCGGGAGAGCATGTCCTCGAACACTTGTTGGTCGAAGCGGACCACCAGCATCTTTTGTGTCAATCTGAGCTTGGTCGCATCGAATTGCATCACCAACTTCTCAACAGAGGAGAAGGAAGTCCCCAGCAGATTCGCCACCGTGTTTGCCATTTTATATCAATACGAGAACTGGGAGAACTAAATTTAATTTAATAAACAAAAAAAGTACAAAAAAGTGTCCTAGGAGACAATCTAAGTACAAATTTATTTTTTGGGGGGTGACGATGGAGGGTAAGGAGTGTAGCAACTCTCTTTACTCTGTGGACGATCCGGTGCAGAAGCTTTTTTCTTTCTTCTTTGAGTGTTGTTTCGCAGATAGCCACCCAGCCTCCTTTTCGGGTCTAGTACCCTAATATTTATAGCCATATTTGTGGTCGCATGAATTTTGGGCCGCATGGATGGCAGAGTTTGTCACGTGTCCTCTCTCAACGGAAGGGTGCTACAACTATGCACGGGAATACGGGCTTCACTGCCATATGAACATTCGTTGGGATTTTGTTGTTTACTGAGTATATAGGCGGTTCTCAACTGTGTAGGCGCGACTTGGTCAAATGGATACATGGTCGCTATTTGGTTGGAGAGGACCACTCAGTTGTAACAACAAGACTTGGTCGACGTAGAATCTGGGACACATGTGGCCAAAGACACACGGGACGCATGGAGTCCGGAACGCAAGGGGAGAGAGACGCATGGACCGCATGGATTCTGGAATGCATGGGCCAGAGTCGCATGGGATATATGGATTCTGGGATGCATGGGCCAGAGACGGATGGACCGCATGGATTCTGGGACGCATGGGCCAGAGCCGCATGGGATCTTTTTATCGTGTTGTCCACGTGGCTCTACACCATCCTTGGGACTTCTGCCTCTTAGTATGTTATCGTCATTCGAGGCGATAAAAAAATCATTTTTGTCAGGATTCTGTGTCAGGTGCCATCTTTGTTGTCAGGACGTCATGTTAGATCGACCTGCGGCCAGTTGTCAGGACGTTTGTTTGGAATGCATGGGTGTCCTTTTTCTGGGCCGTATGGTGTCCATGCGGTCCATCATCAGTTGAGTTTTATTTGGGGGCACATGGATGTCGGTCGTATGGCTGAACATTTTCCATTCTTCTACAACAGTGTCGATAATAGAACGATGTCTAAACTATCAACATTATCATCCAACAACTTACGTAATATATGAACAATTATATATACTCAATCAGGAGCACTAAAGGAAGGTAAACGCAAGAAAGATATATGAAAATCTCAAATAAAGTCTCAAGTTTAAACTTTAGGAATCTCAATACCCAATAAAGTCTAAATCCCAAAACATATCCAATATATCAAATAGGTATCCGAAGACAAATTCGGTCTCAAATACTAAAGTAAGTAATACTAAAATATCTAGATCACAGGTTGGATCTCTACTGCGATCACTCTCTGATCCTCCAAAATGGCAGGATCAAGCTCGGCTATGAGGTCCTCCTGATGGTTATAATATGTGGGGACACTGGTCCTCATAATCATTACCTAAAAATATTATCCAGTCAGAATTTGAACGAGCACATAACTGGTGCCAGTTCAAAACATGGTACTAACTATAAAATAGGCAATAGAAATAAAATACATGATAGACAAAAAAAATAGGATCATGGTATAGCAAATAAAAAAAAAGGTAATCATGAGTAAAAAGGGTAAATGACAACAAGAAAGGTGTGAAACAAGTAAATCAACAACTACCTAAGTGTTTTGAAAGACCATCTTCGACATATAAGGCTAGCTAGGGGGTAAATCTGGCCAACCACACGTGTTGTATGCAGCTGCTATTCTTCAAGGAAGACCATAGGATAGTTCTAGGTGGTTTACATGTCTACTAAGGAATTTTTTCGTTCAACTAGTACTAAAGGATTCGAGTCACGACAAGAAGATAACGATAATCACGAGAAACACAACAATCATGAGCACGATAATCACGAACAACACGATAAGCATGAAATCAAGATATCATAATTATGAATCCATATAATACTAATCTCGTGTAACAAGTGTGTCAAGAATCAAGTAAGGCATAACTAGAACATGCATTATAGAGACTATCAAGTATTAAAAGCAATCAGAGTAAGTACTTGCATGTGGTCCTAAGTTGGTAGTACGGGTCAAGATCCGTATCTGAGTCCAAATAACCTATATTATGGATTTACTATGACAATAGATGAATTAAAAGCAATATTGATCATATATATTCACTTGTTAGGTTTCTAGGTTAATTCCTATACCAATTGGTTATCTTAACTAGATAGGTTATAAGCTAGGACACTAATTATAATGACCCAGTCCGCTCAAGCGAAAAGCCGATTAAAATGGCGCTAGTACAATGACCTGACCCGCTTTGCTTAGTGAGAAGACTCGCTTGAGGCAAAAAAATTCAGACTTGGCCCTTCAGGAGTTCAGACTTGGACTTTCAAAGACGCGCTCGGAGTATCGCTCGGTCGAGGCGAATTATCCCTAAGGTGGGTGGCTACGATGATTTTGTCTTTGCTTAGCCTGCACACATAAAACCTGGATGATACATGCTAGTCGCTAGGTGAATCACCACTTGCGTGCTAATAAAGAATACAACGCACCTAGCTAAGGGATTAATCGCATCTTGTATTGCTTGTGTTAGAACATAGAAATAAAATTTGGCTTACTGTTGGACCCTCGCATGCTACATTAGCTTGGTGCAAGTAGACTCCACTAATGATTCGAGTAGATCATTATATACTCTTCGTAGTACACTGCTTCACATGTTTCCACTGCTCGTCGCATAGATTATGCCAATTGATATGCCCCTATACGGTTTTACTCATCGCACTACCCCTTAGACCCATGCTAACGTAAAGGCCTATGTTCTAAAGTAGACTATACGGTAAGTTTCCTTATGCTTATGTTCAACACTGTTTTAATGCTTTTCTTCTTTACATATTCGCTATTCTCGTTACTTAAATGCATGACTCGACCCTATAACACTATCCATGTCTTATATTCATCTAGTCTAGCCAGAAGACTATCAAATAGTTGTTTTGTGCAAGTGTGAACCTAAAAGTATTCGGGACCGTTAGGTCGCCAAGGCATTTTCAGAACTAAGGGATTGCATCATGTCAACTAAAGCAAGAATCAAGAATTATCATATCGTGAATCCTGTGAATCTGAGACCCTAGACTTGTATATCGCGGATAACTTGTGCATAAGGTATATTCAATTTGTTTCTGCAGACGATCTTCGGGGTACTGGACTGATCCAATCAGGACAAAATATCGTATTAGTCTTCGTGTTTCAGGCAGGATGGCATATAGTGCCTCGTGTACCTTTCGTTGCACACCATTCTCGCTCTAAGACTAAGTAGTCTCATATTTTGGGCCTGATGGCTTATGACACCTCGTGTTCTTTGAGTTGCATATCATTCTCATTCAAGACTACATCGAGGTCCTTTATGTTTATGCCAGCGACAACAATTCATATAGACTAAGTCATCCTCGCTTAGCGACAATTCGCGTGCGAGGCATTGCATCGTGCCAAGTAATCTGAAATACCTAAACGGGTATGAGTATTAGACATTTGTGCACACTTGTATATATTTGAGCACTTGATATATTTTCTGTAATACGTCTAATAATCCGTGTAACTCGTGCACCTGAGTCAGAATCAATGCCCGTGACACTCGTGTTTGCTTATGCAATTTTCCTTGGATTTTATTATATATACTCATGCATGGTTTAACTTGGTTTGCCTTGGACAGGGAAGGACAAATGGTAAGTAGGTAAGTATTATCGTGTTACTCTTATATCGCACGGTGCACTACCACACGAGTTAAGCGTTACATCTTTGCCATAAAACTGAACCTAAGGCAAGACTAGAAAGACAACTTAATATGGTGCACGGAACCTATATAACGTGTTTGGATTTATTGAGCGGGCGAGAAGCCTCCACACCAGTGCATTTATGTATTGATAATCCACCAGATTGCTTGTAGGGTGCGGGAGAACCTCGTTTGGTGTAGAAATCCCTTTGTGCGAGCTAAGGTATGGAGTTCACTCTGTAGCCTCGGAGCGATGCGTCCTGAGCTGAAGTGCATATACAAGACATAATGTTGGAACATCACTTATGTATCATTCCATGTTGTAAGCTACTTGGCACGCCTTTATTATTTCGAAAGAGAGGGCTTGAAGCCTAGCGCCGCTTGTAATACTTATTTAATATCAATAAAGTATTTGCTTTACTTCGATACTTTTATTCATTTTAATGCTTCCGCTATGACGAATCTGTGAACTTGTTACCAATCACATGTTCGTTTCTTATCCCGATGCATATGGACTATCTGTGCGACTCCATGGCTTAGCTATTTCTTTGCTTGTTCGGATTTATGGCCTTGCACGGGTGCAACTTGTGCTTGTGTGACATCACATTCTAATGGGCACGATCGTCCCGCGAGAGCGCTGGCGCCAAGATTCGTGCCTAGCGGGGATGGTCGATCTTGCGGGAGATCGAGGAATGATACTAATACTTACTCATGTAACGATGAGATGGAGGAGCCTCTCTCCTTTTATGTATGTGTGGTACTGTTAGAATAAGAGTAGCATAACATAATTTTCTCTTACCTTCTTTACTTATTTGACTACTTTTCAAACTTCCTCTATTATGCCCTTTCTTTTCTTGTTTTTATATTGAGAGGGGAACGAGAGAGACCGAGATGGACAGAGGGGCTGCCGGGGGGGTTATGGCAGAATAACGACAAGCACATCCGGTTGAAGATTCATGAAGCACCGGCTCAGCTAGCTCGGGTCCTTCAGCGTGAACAAAGTGAGGCTGGGGCTCGACAATGGCTCCAGTCGAGCGACAAATGGATACATTAATCCCTCGACAAGGAGTCGTTGTCACACGATTTGGACACTGGGGTCCTTCGGTCATACGCGCGATGTGCGGTCGACTAGAGTCAACGGTCATGACTCTCATCGTACGGCAAGTCAAGCTAGCGTAGGGGAGGGGCACATGAAAGCTCCAGCTCGGGCATTATGTCGAATTATGTGAGAGGACATACAACCACTGGACATGAGTTATGGATTTGGCTATGCGGTATGGAGGGGACAACTCGGTGCAGTGGTGAAACCAAAATGGAGATGGCCAACTTCGTGTGGCCACAAGGTTCGACAAACAAGTGGGAGCGTTGGTCTGTATGCGGCAAGGCAGTGGAGGGTTTCAGTGGTCTTAGACATGGAATCATGGCATGGAGGCACTTGGTTTAGGAATGGCTTTGGCTTTTATTATTTTGTATAGGTTAAAAGTGAAGAGGGGATGATGTGTCACGTCCCGACCCTGAAGGGCCGAACATCCTCGCATGGGCATGATGTCGCGCGAGCCTAAGATGTGCTCGCACAAGGCAATTACTGAAATGACTGATGAAATGCTAAGCCACAGATTTGTACAGATAGTACCCAAGCAGAGAAAGATGAATAAACACATGTATGAAATGAAATAAAGTTGTTCATTAATATCAAAATATAGGTTACAATGACGCTAGGCCCAATATTACAATCGCTCAGCTCTCTCTCTCTCTAAAAAAAATATGCCAAGCGGCTTATAACTTTGGGAATGATATAATAGGCGATGTTTACTAAATTATGTCTTGTATAAGTGCTTCAGCTCCTGTCGCAACGCTCCAAGGTGCCAGAACGAACTCCACGCCTTAGCACACACGAAGAAAGATTCGCACCGAACGAATACTCCCGTACCATGCAAGCAATCTGGTGGATTATCAGCACATTGAATGCACTAGTGGGGAGGCTTCTCGTTCACTCAACAAAACCAATCACGTTCATTTAGTTATGTGTACCAACTCAATATATTATCTTTCTAATCTTACCTTAGGATCAGTTTCATGGCGTATGATATAAAGCCTATTCGTGTTGCAAATATGAAGTATTGCACAAATATGAGTAAAATACGGCACAATTTACCAACTTACCTATCGTCCTTCCCTGTCCAAAGATGCAACAAGTTAATCAAGGATATATGTATAACATGAGACCAGGAAAAGCATGTGAGTACTCAAATGTCTTGAACGTGCCCTTACTATTGACATGTTATGCTTGAACTATATGTTGTACCGTGCCTTGAATCTCTAACTATATGATGTGTCGTGCATCTGTTACTTGCCTAAAATCCAATGACTCGCACGCGGATTGCCCCAATTGAGCCAAACTTAATCTATATCCTTTCTCAATCCTCTGAGTCATTTCCATATCTTCCAAATTCTGACTTCCATACGCGCTATCTTCCAATCGCGCTAACTCCGATCGGATCCTCGAGTCTTCAATCTCAACTCTAATTTTTGTTCCATTCGATTCAATCCGTACCTACGTATATGATCCAAGATGATTCCTTGACCAAGCCATTTGTAAACCCCCTCACCCAATTCTATGTATACTTATCTTAGTGAGAGATTAGGGTTAATTTAGAGTTAATTTGGAATGGTAATTGGATTTGAATATAATATATTCTATTTTGTTACACTTGTTGCAGCTTACTGTTGCTTCGATATTTGGAACACTATAATAGCTTTTGTCTTCCAACAAATTTTACATCTTGACCTAGACAAGCCAATATTCAATTTTGATAGTATGTCACTTACAAACACACTCTCTTGTACTTTATTTAATCACACAATACTCATGACACAATATTGAATTTAAACATAAGCCATGCACATATGTCCATTTTAATCTGTAATCACCTGAAAATTTTAGTATTTTAAAATTAAATTTTCTGGAATTAATTAGCATTTTTCTGTAATTTTAAACCAATAAACTAAGGTAGTCTGATTTGAAATGAAATTTTTAAAAGATATTATATAATATTAAAATGTGATGAAAATTATATTTTCTAGTATAAAATTAAAAATCGGACATAGGATAATTTTTCGAAAATTTATTGGATCCCGGATAAATTTTTAAAGTAATAAAAACTATTGATTAATTTAACTAAATTAATTAAACCAATAAAATAAACCCGAACCGAACCCAAAGCTTGAACCGGACCGGACCGGCCGGTCTACCCGAACCGGACCGCTCAGCTAGCGGTTCGGATCTGGGTCAGACCCGACCCGCCAGAACCCGACCCGGTGCAAACCCTAACCCCCAAAATCCCAAACGACCCGACCGGTCGTTTCTACTGCCGGCGGCCATTTCCGCCGCCGTGGCCGCCGACAGACCCCCCCCCGTTCACCTTCCCCGGAACCCCCGACCTCTCCCCTTCGGATTCCGGCCAACCTTCGGCCCTACCTCTCCCATTCGACCCCTATTTAAACCTAGCTAACCCGCCGAAAAATTCCTTCCAACCCATCTTCTCCGGTGAACTTAGTGACTCCGACGACCTCCCTCAAGCCTCCGATCAACCGACGCCGCAACCTAAACCACCCGGAACTCTCCGCCGTACCTCCAGCGACCACCCGCCGAATCCCAGAACCTCGACCCAAGTCTTAGTCGAACCCGAGCCCCATTCCCCTCCGTCCGGCCGCCCACCCCACCCGATCCGGCCGCCCAGACTGTCGCCGACCACTCCAGTACCCGGCGCCGTCCCCGCCCGCAACCCAGGCCGACTCCGGCGAGCTCAGGCACGACCCAGAATCCGAGTACAAGCCAGGACACGGCTTGGACACTGTGTCCAGGACACAAAAACTTGAATTGGACACGCGTGAAACAGAATTTTTGAGCCCTGTTCAGGTACTCGTAACTTTCTCCTCGTATCTCTGTTTTTGTTTCCGTCAGTTGTGACACGTACCCTGAATGACCCCATCGGTGTCCGTGCAAACCGCTCGGTGCATCGCGTCCTGTGGTGATCGCGAACCGCGATCCAAAAACAGGAAAACCAACGCCCTATTTCATCCCGGAACCGAGTACGCCCCGCCAAACGGGACGACTTGGTCACATGCGGTCTTCACTGATACGTGCGCGTCGTTGATACGGACGTGTGGAATTTCGCAGAAGCTGATTCGGATGTGCGTGCACACCGGAATTAGTGCATATCCGCGGATAACGCCCCGTATCCGACTTTTCTGTATTTTATTTTAACTTAGTGTATACACGTCGGATCGAGACAAAACTTGTGCCATCGGACACCTAGCAATACGCTGGTCCTGTGAGCCAAGTTTGGTTCGATTCTGAGAACGTTGACAAAATCGCATATCGTAGGCCCCACAGGCTCCACTTGACGGGCGATTTTGAGAACGGCTCATCGGAATCCAATTCTGGGAGTTCCGTTGGGTTCGTATCAACGTTCCTGACTTGTTGACACTAAGTTGGACGATTTTAGAGGCCTTTGACCTTGACCTGGTTTTCGGTGCAAAGTGACCCACATAGGGACCCCGCTTTGGCCCAGAAATGTCGTTTTTGCCCTTGTGTCCAAACTGGACTTAAGGACAGGCGTTTCTAGCTATTTCATATGTTCTGAGACTGTTGGTAATGTTCATTTCAGCTTTTGGAGGATTATTTACTGAAACTACTGATCCAGGGACCACTATTGGTATTCCAAACCCAGGCAAGTGTACCTTGTCAAATTATGTAGTTTTGATATTTATTTCCTTGCTTATTTATATTGTTGATTATGCTTAAACCTAGGACCGTATGACCTACTTAGCGTCCGATTAATAGTCGGGTGCCAATCCCGTACGCGGAGTTGGGTACGTCATTTAGAGATGGACATTCGAGACCCTTTACATTCTCGTACTTGTTGTATCAAGTACATTATAACCTAGGACACTTTACACCATATATATGACAGAATCTTTCTGAGATATTCAAGGTGATTCTGTGTAGGATACAAGATGGACATAGACATTATATTCTTAGATTATGACTTGTTGCATTAGCTCTGATCTCACGTGACATGGACATGAGACGTTATGGACATGAGACGTGTGATTACATTGGGTGGGGAAAGACACACAGGCTACAGGCTGTTCTATATATATCTACTACTATTGTGAGGTTGTAGACTCTCGAGCCGAGCTAGACCCATAACTTGTTATTACTACTACCGGCTCCCCGACACAGAGCTTGTAGCAGTCTCAGCCTGAGTACTAGTGATGCTCTCAGTTGCATTTTCACATAGACGGTTATATAGTTACCCTGCTTATTTTATTTTACTATTCCACTGTATTATTTTGGCTTGTATTATTTGTACCTTGCTATGTCCCCTGAGGACCTGGATCCGGATGATGTCCCCAGGTTTAGCAGAAGAGCATTATCCCGAGGTTTATGGGACATGAGCTAAAGCTGTACCAGAAGCTGTTGCTGAAGCTGAACCAAACTTAGAAGCAGAGGTGATGGCTGAAGAATTTGCTTGAGTTTATGTTATTTGTACTCATCAGATACTTTATTTTGGACTCCTTTGTTCTGGTCTGATGAACCAGTATTTTAGACTTTTATCGGGTTGTTCCCCGACATACTTTGATGAGATTGGACATTGATGTACTTTCTTTATTTACTGTTGTTCTTATTATTTGTGTGTGGATGAGACTAGTTTAGACTTGATGTTGTAGACCTATATTTACAGCTTAAGTATGCCCCGATGGATCCATTAAATTGGGTTTGTCCATCGGTGCGTGCTGCTGGCCATTGCCACGTGTCTAGTCCCTTGGTATTTTGGAACTGGGGCGTGACATAGTTTTTGTGGTGGCCCATGCAGATCAATGACAAAATTGTTAGGTTTCAATTTAGGGACCGAACAAGCCTGTAAAAGGATAGGATAGGTTATAGGATCTCATCCATTTGTTGAATCGTTTTTGAAACTCTAAATTGAATTCGAATTAAGTACTTGATTTGCATCCTGCTTTGATTCTACTGGACGTTCTCATAAAGTTTATTTTGGATGCAGAAAGATGGATCCAAGAATTGGAGATGAAATTCCTTTGAGTACACCACAAGATGCTGTGGTTACCTATGGAGATGGAGTTACACCAGAGAACAGAGGGCAATCCTCTCAAAGTGGACAAGCTAAGCAGCATAACTCAAGGTTCAGGCGCGATGACATCCCACCTCCGCCGCAGTTCACTCCACAGATGTCTGTCTTTCCACCAGGGCAAGCAATGGACGGGCAGCAGATGTTTCAGATGTTTTACGCCATGATGCAAGCCCAACAGCAAGTTCAACAGGAGGCACAGCGTCAGAAGGCAGAGTACCTGAGAACCAGCCTAGTAAATGCATTGGAGCAGGCAAACCCACAAGCTAGGCGACCAGCGACGGGATCTATCACTGATTTCCGTCAACTCAAGCCCCATACCTTTTCGGGCAAAGAAGGACCAACTGAAGTGCACGAGTGGCTCATAAATACACAATATCAGTTAGAAGCAGCTGAACTTCCGCGGGAGAGATGGATGACTACTGTCAGGATGCAACTGACGGACAATGCGCACCATTGGTGGCTAGCCGAAGAGAGGAGGCTCGGACATGACCGAGTCACTTGGGAGGAGTTCTCCAGACTCTTCCAAGAGATGTATATCCCAGCTGTTGCTCGGTCAGAACTCCGAGACAAGTTCAACCAACTCATCCAAGGCAATATAACGGTGGAGGAGTACAATGCCGAATTCATTCGTCTGAGTCGTTTTGCCCCTTCTTTAATTCCTACCGAAGAGGAGAAGGCGGAGAAGTTATTTGACGGACTCAGGTTCGAGATTCAGAGGTTGATCGGATCTATTGTACCTACGTCGTACACCGATGTCCTTGCCGCAGCACGACGCATGGAGCGCGTCACCAGGAGGGAGTCAAGTCTGAAGCGGCCATTTATCTCAGTACCATCCAAGGCATCACAGGAAGATTCTGCAAAATGACTCCAGAAGAATCTACCTCAGAGAGCAGCAACAAGAACTCTACCTACTTGTCATTTCTGCGGCAAGTTGGGCCACATTGAAAAGGAGTACAGACGCAAATTGGGACTATGCCTAGTTTGTGGATCCAACCAGCATCTATCCAGGGACTGCTCTGAATGCAGAGAGGGAGCACCACGACTAGCTTTACCTGCACCAAGGCCAGATTATCCAGCAGTGGGAGCCCAGCAGACAGGAGTTGGAGTGGTCAGACCACCAGCTCCAGGAGGATATCAGCAGAGACCACCATTGCCACCTCAGGCAGCACTATTCCAGCAGGCCCGTCAGCAGAGGGGTCCAGCTCAGGGACGAGGTCAGGCATTTGCATTGGCTGTTCAGGAAGAAGCTATTACTGGAGAAGTTATAGCAGGTACTATTTTAGTAGCTTCATTACCTGCTGTAGCTTTATTTGATTCTGGAGCATCGCATTCATTCATAGCTGCTAGCTTCGTAGCCACCCATAGAGTAGCTACTGCACCCCTTCCGAAGACTAAGAGAATTCTTACGGGAGGTAGAATTATACCGGTTAGTGATATCTGTAGATCATGTTCGGTAGTAGTCTGTGAAATTGAGATGCGAGCCCAATTTCTGATCTTTTCTATGCCTGACTATGATGTTGTACTTGGTATGGACTGGTTAAGTCAGTATCATGCGACTCTTGATTGTCGGTTTGGAAAGGTTATGTTTAGACCACCTGGACATTCAGAGTTTGAGTTTCTTCGGGGAGCTGTAGAGCAGGGTGTTCAGCCAACTCTTAGGGTATTATCTGTAGAAGGGGAGTCAGGTTACCCAAGAGTCATATCAGAGTTTGTGGATATATTTCCCGATGATCTTCCAGGTTTACCACCTGATCGGAAATAGAATTCACAATAGACTTAAATCCAGGAGCAGAGCCTATTACTTCATCGGTATATCGGCTAGCACCTAAGAAGTTAGTGGAGTTGAAGAATCAAGTTGATGATCTTCTGGAGAAGGGTTTCATCCGGCCCAGTGTTTCACCTTGGGGAGCACCCATACTTTTTGTACCGAAGAAGGATGGAACAGTTCGCCTGTGTATTGATTACAGGGCGTTAAACGCTGTGACCATTAAGAACCGGTATCCCTTGCCACGCATTGATGATTTATTTGATCAATTGAGTGGAGCTAGGGTATTCTCGAAGATTGACCTTAGATCCGGTTATCACCAGATTAGAGTGAGGAAGGAAGATATCCCGAAGACAGCCTTCAGAACCAAGTATGGACACTATGAGTTCTTAGTAATGCCGTTTGGTTTAACCAACGCGCCTGCTGTGTTCATGAGCTTGATGAACCGAGTTTTCCATCAGTACTTGGATAAATTTGTAGTGGTGTTTATTGATGACATTCTGGTATATTCCAAAAGCTATAAAGAGCATGAGGAGCATCTCAGAATCGTGCTAGAGACGTTGAGGCAAGAGAAGCTATATGCTAAGCTCAGTAAATGTGAGTTTTGTATGGATAAGGTGCCATTCTTAGGGCATATTATCTCAGGAGAAGGACTGTCAGTTGATCCAGAGAAGGTTGCTGCCATTGAGACTTGGCCTACACCAACATCAGTTGCTGAGGTGAGAAGTTTTCTAGGACTTGCTGGATATTACAGAAGGTTCGTAGAAAATTTCTCAAGGATTGCGGAGACGAAGTTGACACGGAAAGATCAGGAGTTTGCATGGACAGAAGAATGTCAGAAGGCCTTTGAAGAATTAAAGAGGCGTCTAACAACAGCACCAGTCTTGACTCTTCCTTCCGGGTCAGGCGGTTTTGTTGTTTATAGCGATGCATCAGGTAGTGGCCTAGGATGTGTTTTGATGCAACATGGCAAAGTTATTGCTTATGCATCGAGACAGTTGAAGGTTCATGAGAAGAACTACCCAACGCATGATCTGGAGTTAGCTGCAGTAATATTTGCACTGAAGATTTGGAGGCATTATCTTTATGGTGAGAAGGTGGAAATCTTCACTGATCACAAAAGTCTGAAGTATGTATATACTCAGAAGGAGCTTAACATGAGGCAAAGACGCTGGCTTGAGTTGATGGTGGACTTTGATATAGATCTGCAGTACCACCCAGGGAAGGCGAATGTAGTAGCAGACGCACTCAGTAGGAAGCCTACAGCTTATTTCTTGACGATGCAGCCTGAGTTATTGAAAGATTTACAGGAGCTCCAGATAGAGGTTATTCTACCAAGATAGAGTGGCTTGCTGGCTAATCTGGAAGTAAAGTCATCGCTTGTGGAAAGGATTAAAGAAGCTTTGCCTACTGATGCTAGATTTTAAAGACTCAAGGAGAAGACAGAAGCAGGCATGCAGACGGGACTTCGCATACATGAGAATGGGACATTAAGGTGCGGAGATCGCCTATATGTTCCAAATGGAGAATTGAGACAGGAGTTAATGACTGAAGCACATAGCTCCATGTACTCTGTTCATCCAGGAGGAACAAAGATGTACCGAGATCTAAGGCAGTATTATTGGTGGCATAGAATGAAGAGGGAGATTGCAAGATTTGTAGCTAAATATTTAGTCTGCCAACAAGTGAAAGCAGAGCATCAGAGGACTGCAGGAATGTTGCAGCCGCTTCCCATACCAGAATGGAAGTGGGAACATATCACCATGGATTTTGTCACAGGATTTCCAAGAAGCTCCAGCGGAAGAGATGCGGTATGGGTTATCGTGGATCGACTCACTAAATCGGCACATTTCTTACCGTTTAGAGTTGGATAGTCCACAGAGATACTAGCCGACATATATATGCAATAAATAGTAAGATTGCATGGAGTGCCGGTTAGTATTGTATCAGATCGAGACTCGAGATTCACATCTTATTTCTGGCGAAGCATGCAAGAGAGTCTTGGCACCAGACTCAAATTCAGCACTGCCTATCATCCACAGACAGATGGTCAATCAGAACGTATAATCCAGATCTTGGAGGATATATTACGATCATGTATGTTAGACTTTGGAGGGTCTTGGGAAGATCATTTGCATTTGGTGGAGTTCTTATACAACAACAGTTATCAGGCAAGCATCAAGATGGCACCTTTCGAGGTGTTATACGGTAGGAAGTGCAGATCGCCGATATGCTGGAGTGACGTGGGAGAGCGTCAAATATTAGGTCCAGAGTTAGTAATGCAAACAGTGGAGAAGGTAAAACAAATCCAGAATCATCTTCGTGCAGCTCAGGACAGACAGAAGCATTGGGCTGATACACACCGACGTCCCCTGGAGTTCAAGGAAAGAGAACATGTATTCTTGAGAATTTTACCTACTCGAGGTACAATTCGCTTTGGGAGCAGAGGCAAGTTGAGTCCAAGGTACATTGGGCCCTTTGATATTCTGGAGCGCATTGGTGAGGTGGCCTATCGTCTTGCATTACCTCCATCTTTAGAGGGAGTGCATGATGTATTCCATGTCTCACAGTTGAGAAGGTATGTGACTGACCCAAGTCACATAGTTAATCATTCTGAGATCGCAGTAGGCCCAAGCCTGAGATATGAAGAACAACCAGTGGGTATACTCGGCACCAGTGAGAAGACACTACGAGGACAAACAATTAAACTGGTTCGTGTGGCTTGGAAGCAACACTCACCTGGTGAATCTACCTGGGAGAGGGAGGATATCATGCGCCAGCGATACCCCCATTTATTCAAAGATGCAGGTATATCCTAAGTAAATTTTGTAAATCCTATAATTATGTTCTTTAGTAGCTTAATCTTTAATTGTGAGGACGCAATTTTCTTAAGGGGGTAGATTATAATCACCTGAAAATTTTAGTATTTTAAAATTAAATTTTTTGGAATTAATTAGCATTTTTCTGTAATTTTAAACCAATAAACTAAGGTAGTCTGATTTGAAATGAATTTTTTAAAAGATATTATATAATATTAAAATGTGATGAAAATTATATTTTCTAGTGTAAAATTAAAAATCGGACATGGGATAATTTTCTGGGAATTTATTGGATCCCGGATGAATTTTTAAAGCATTAAAAACTATTGATTAATTTAACTAAATTAATTAAACCAATAAAATAAACCCGAACCGAACCCAAAGCTTGAACTGGACCGGACCGGCCGGTCTACCCGAACTGGACCGCTCAGCTAGCGGGTCGGATCCGGGTCAGACCCGACCCGCCAGAACCCGACCCGACCCGGTGCAAACCCTAACCCCCAAAATCCCAAACGACCCGACCGGTCGTTTCCACTGCCGGCGGCCGTTTCCGCCGTCGTGGCCGCCGGCAGACCCCCCCCGTTCACCTTCCCCGGAACCCCCGACCTCTCCCTTCGGATTTTGGCCAACCTCCGGCCCTACCTCTCCCATTCGACCCCTATTTAAACCTAGCTAACCCGCCGGAAAATCCCTTCCAACCCATCTTCTCCGGTGAACTTAGTGACTCCGACGACCTCCCTCAAGCCTCCGATCAACCGGCGCCGCAACCCAAACCACCCGAAACTCTCCGCCGTACCTCCAGCGACCACCCGTCGGATCCCAGAACCTCGACCCAAGTCTCAGTCGAACCCGAGCCCCATTCCCCTCCGTCCGGCCGCCCAGACTGTCGCCGACCACTCCAGTACCCGGCGCCATCCCCGCCCGCAACCCAGGCCGACTCCGATGAGCTCAGGCACGACCCAGAATCCGAGTACAAGCCAGGACACGGCTTAGACACTGTGTCCAGGACACAAAAACTTGAATTGGACACGCGTGAAACGGACTTTTTGAGCCATGTTCAGGTACTCGTAACTTTCTCCTCGTATCTCTGTTTTTGTTTTCGTCAGTTGTGACGCGTAGCCTGAATGACCCCCTCGGTGTTCTTGCAAACCGCTCGGTGCATCGCGTCCTGTGGTGATCGCGAACCGCGATCCAAAAACAGGAAAACCAACGCCATGTTTTACCCCAAAACCGAGTACGCCCCGCCAAACGGGACCACTTGGTCACGTGCGATCTTCACCGATATGTGCGCGTCATTGATACGGACGTGTAGGATTTCGCAGAAGCTGATTCGGATGTGCGTGCAAACCGGAATCAGTGCGTATCCGCGGACAACGTCCCGTATCCAAATTTTCTGTATTTTGCTGTAACTTAGTGTATACACGTCGGATCGAGACGAAACTTGCGTCATCGGACTCATAGAAATACGCTGGTCCTGTGAGCCAAGTTTGGTTCGATTCTGAGAACGTTGACAAAATTGCGTATCATGGGCCCCACAGGCTCCACTTGACGGGCGATTTTGAGAACGGCTCATCGGAATCCAATTCTGGGAGTTCCGTTGGGTTCGTATCAACGTTCCTGACTTGTTGACACTAAGTTGGACGATTTTAGAGGCCTTTGACCTTGACCCGGTTTTCGGTGCAAAGCGGCCCACATAGGGACCCCGTTTTGGCCCAAAAATATCGTTTTTGCCCTTGTATCCAAACTGGACTTAAGGACAGGCGTTTCTAGCTATTTTATATGTTCTGAGACTGTTGGTAATATTCATTTCAGCTTTTGTAGGAGTATTTACTGAAACCACTGATCCAGGGACCGCTACTGGTATTCCAAACCCAAGCAAGTGTACCTTGACAAATTATATAGTTTTAATATTTATTTCCTTGTTTATTTATATTGTTGATTATGCTTAAACCTAGGACCGTATGACCTACTTAGCGTCCGATTAATAGTCGGGTGCCAACCCCGTACGCGGAGTTGGGTACGTCATTTAGAGATGGACATTTGAGACCCTTTACATTCTCGTACTTGTTGTATCAAGTACATTATAACCTAGGACACTTGACACCATACATATGACAGAATCTTCCTGAGATATTCAAGGTGATTCTGTATAGGATACAGGATGGACATAGACATTATATTCTTAGATTATGACTTGTTGCATTAGCTCTGATCTCACGTGACATAGACATGAGACGTTATGGACATGAGACGTGTGATTACATTGGGTGGGGAGAGGCACACAGGCTACAGGCTGTTCTATATATATCTACTACTATTGTGAGGTTGTAGACTCTCGAGCAGAGCTAGACCTATTACTTGTTATTACTGCTACCGGCTCCCCGACACAGAGCTTGTAGCAGTCTCAGCCTGAGTACTAGTGATGCTCTCAGTTGCATTTTTACATAGACGGTTATGTAGTTACCCTGCTTATTTCATTTTACTATTCCACTGCATTATTTTGGCTTGTATTATTTGTACCTTGATATGTCTCCTGAGGACCTGGATCCAGATGATGTCCCCAGGTTTAGCAGAAGAGCATTATCCCGAGGTTTACGGGACAGGAGCTGAAGCTGTACCAGAAGCTGTTGCTGAAGCTGAACCAAACTTAGAAGCAGAGGTGATGGCTGAAGACTTTGCTTGAGTTTATGTTATTTGTACTCATCAGATACTTTATTTTGGACTCCTTTGTTCTGGTCTGATGAACCAGTGTTTTAGACTTTCATCGGGTTGTTCCCCGACATACTTTGATGAGATTGGACATTGATGTACTTTCTTTATTTGTTGTTGTTCTTATTATTTGTGTGTGGATGAGACTAGTTTAGACTTGATGTTGTAGACCTATATTTACAGCTTAAGTATGCCCCGATGGATCCATTAAATTGGGTTTGTCCATCGGTACGTGCTGCTGGCCATTGCCACGTGTCTAGTCCCTTGGTATTTTGGGACTGGGACGTGACATAATCGAAATTGGAGTTACAACTTCAACCCGTTCCTTGCAACCAATTATATGACCATGACCTACACTAAGCCTACTACATCCATGGCACTTGTGTCATACCCAAATGAAACCCTACATGCTTCCAACACATTAACAATCACCATGACACAATTTTTAGTCATAATGAACAACCAACACAATCCTGACCCTAAACTAGTCCAAACACCCAACCCTCACCCACACCTACATGACTCATACAAAACACCCTAAACCCATCCCCCACTCTACAACACACCAAATACCAACTTTCTCACACAAAATCTTATTTTTAACCCCCTTTTGAATTTAAATTCAGTCATGCCCTAAATGGGTATGACCCATTACTTCACCCCCTCTCTTCACACATTAATAACCCTAAATTTAGGGCCAAACCCTATGGTGGACAGCCATCACCCTCTCTAACACTCCCCCATCAACTCAAGTATTGACTTAACCTAATACTAGACTCACACTCAACCATCACATTACATCACCCTTGCATTTAATGCACACTCATTCTCTTGTGTGGCCGGACAAATACCACTCCCTCGCCTTTATTTCTTTACTCAAAACATATTCTCCTTATTCCTCACTCCTTCCTCTACCTCCCCACTACCTTCTTACACAACCACAGCCCCTAACACCACCACTACCAGCCCCAAACTCCCCCCATCAAGCAGGTTCCAGCCTAGAACCTGCCAACAACACCTTCACTTCTCCACCTTGCTACACCCTCCACAGCTGCAATCCCACCTCCACGACCACCTAGCCTCCTTCCCCTACCATTCCACTACATAAATCCACCACAAAATCCCCCCACAACAACCCTAAAGTCCCTACACCACCGGACCTACCCCTGCTGAACCCGCCTGGGAGCAGCCCCATTCCCGACCCCTTTGCCACCCAATTATGCATCACCACCACCTCCACGACCTCCCTATCTTCCTTCTCTACTTCCTCTACCTCCTCCCTACCTCCCCTAAGTACCACAAAAGCTAGGACCACCTAGAGAAGCGCAAAACAGCTGCTAGAAGTCGAACAGTCCAGGATGAAACCAATATGTGCACAGTCCAAGTTTTACCCCATTTCCAAACAAGATTAATCCTTGGTAAGATTTATACTCATCCTCCTCAACCTCCCCTTTATTCTCTTCAACTTATTCTTCATAAAATTTATCTCCTTTTTTGTGAATATCATCACTTGTGGCATGACTTTCGTCATTGACAACTAGAGATGTGTGTCACGCCCCAGTCCCAAAATACGTAGGACTAGGAATACGTAACACGCCAGACGTATGTATACGAACTCTAATATATGGAAACCATATACACATGTACGCTGTACATGAATATCCAATCCACAGTAGTAATATACTGTCACAACAAGTCACACGCAATATATATCTCATCCACAGCACAAATAATAGATAAATGGAAATCAATAACTGAATATCAAATAAGCGGCCTCAAATAAGAAATCTCAAAGTGTGATAGTTGGATGGAAACAAATCCACTACAAATCGACTATAACCAAAACTACTAAAGAGAGAAGAGAATAAACTCCAATATAAGAATAAATGTCTCGAAAAAGAATAGCAACTAGAATATCTAAACAGCTGCAATAAATCACATATAATCCGAAGGTAAGACCTCCTCAATCTGATAGGTAGCGTCAGGTCCAGGTCCATACTCCTGCGGGTACTCCTGCTCATCTATATCTGGAAAGGTACCAGGTCCTCAAAGGGACGTAACAAGATACATATAAACATGCCAATAAAGTACTGAAATATAAACATCCAATGGGGTCGCATAACCGTCTAAGTGAATGCAGTTAAGAACACATTTCCCCACAAGTGAGCTATCTGGCTAAAAACTGGGATTTGGCATGGTTCTCTATTGGAGATCTAGGGGCCTAAAAGGCACGTCGTCTTTTGAACGCCGGTGGCCCGCCTGATAGTATGTAATATATAGTGGTCATCACCACCCGTATCTCCAGCGGATAATTCGGACGCACAGGAGAAAACATGCAAAGGAGCTCAAATGCAGTACTTGTTGTTCTCCCCACCCAATTCTCTAAGCATGTCATGTCCATGATACGATAATACCTCTAATAATCGCCAGGTCTACTAGCATGTAAAGTTTCTATTGGCAGTTATCCCAATCCGTCGTACGACCTATACGTACCAGTGGCCAGCCGAGTAGCAAGTCCGTGTCCTACATGTGACTCACACTCGTGTAAGAATAGTGTCATGGCCAATGAAACATAAATGCCTCATAAAGATGGGGTAGTCTCATAAAGTAGGTCTAATGCATATACATAAATAAAAATATAGTACGACGACACCGTCGTTGCACCCAAGTTTTCTTGGACGCGCAATTTATATAACAGTTAAAATAAATGAACTAAATAAACAGAAATAAACATGCATGCATCATATGGAATGTAAATACAGTACAATGGCAAGGTGTACTTGCCTGGCAAGAAATTTGTAAAGTGTAAGCGTCCATTGTCAAGGACACGGGATCTGGAACTGATGGCCTCCGAACAAACATCTCCGGATACTAAAATAGACATCACCAACATTTCCGGAATAAGAAAAATAGCCAAAAAAGACTTCCCTTTCGTCCAATTTAGACACAGAGGCAAAACGGTAATTTTGGGTAAAAGTGGGGTCCACGTGTGGCCCACTTTGTACCGAAAAGTGTGCCAATGGTAACAGTCTCTAAATGGGACAAATTATAGGTCAAACAACTCTAAACGTCAATACGAACCCAACGGTATGTCCAAATGTGGATTCTGATGGGCCGAACACAATTTTGCCCAAAAAGTCAACCGTAGGGCCCGCCATTTGGTGACTTGGTCAACTGTCTCAGAATTGCGTGAAAATTGGGTCACAGGACCAGCGTGTTACCATGAGTCCAGTGGCATAAGTTTTGTCACAATCTGACAAGCATGCACAAAATGCGTGCGACTTTCGCAAAAATTGCGACACGGGGTGTGTCCGCGGATACGGGCTGATTCTGACGCGCACACGCGTCCGAATTAGTTTTCTAAAACACTCACGTGTCCGGTTACGCTACGCACACCATTTGGTACACTTGGTACACGGCGTGGCGGTTTTGTTTGGCGGGACGCGCTCCGTTTCACAACTTTTGGAAATCTGAAAAAGTGTGTTCGCGGGGTTTTTCAACGAATTTAATTCTATCTACAGCAGTTAATAATCTAGGGTTATTTAACAGAAATTAAACTATGTCAAGTGGTCTATGCATACCAAAAAGAATCATCGAATTCGGATCTCTGTGGTGGAAGATACGAACTTGGAAACATGGGTGGTCACCGCAGTTTTCTGCGATCCCAGAATTCGGTCTATTTCTGCCAACTTTGGCGTTATTTTCGCATATGGTTACGCGTTGTTCGAGGTCTACTATCACACATATATGGAAGAGGGTTAAGGGGTGAGTATACCGGTGAAGACGGGGTGGTGTTTGGTCGAGCGAGGCGACGGAAAACAACTCTGGAACACAGGTACCTCGCTGCGGAATCTGCAGTGCGCGGGGTCGCGGTCGTCGAGATCGGTTTGGACGGTCTGGCGGAGTTCTCCGGCTGCGGTGGCGGCGCTCTCTAGGTCTAGATGGGAATAGGAAGGGTTTGGATGATTTAGGTTTATTGGTTTTAGATGAATTAAAATTTATATATATGTATATATATAAAAGGGAGAGAGGAGGCGGTCGTTTAACGTGGGCTAAGGAGTCTGTTGGAATTGCTGCAAATGCAAAAGGGCTCACAAAAGGGGCTGCGACTTGGAATTTTTTTGCTAAAGGGAGGGCGGCTGTTCACATGCAGCAAATGCCAACGGGTTGGATAGAATTAGTATAGTTAATGGATTTTAATAGTTATTAATAGTTTTTTTTCTTTTTTTCTTTTCTTTTCTTTTATAAATTCCTTTAAAATATATATGTATATATATATATATTTATATATACGTATATACTCATAGGAAAAATCTAGAATTATATTAATACATACCATTAAGCTAGCAACTGCTCAAGGGGTCTCCTACATGAAATAAATTCCGAAAAATTTCTGATGGTCCCATAAATCTCCTAAGTGCACCAAAACCTAAAATAAAAATTATTAAAATTATATTTCTCCTAGTTAGCCACTAATTACTATAATTAAATTATTAATTAATAATAAAAAGGGTATATACGGTTTCTAGGAATAGGGGTTTTACATTCTACCCAACTTATAAAAATTTTGTCCTCGAAATTAAAATTAAGCCATGATAGAATGTCAAGGATGGTATAAGATATAAATTAACAATGTAAATTCATACCTTGGTCTGCGAATAGGTTCGAAAAATGCTTGCGCATGTCGTTCTTGCACTCCCAAGTTGATTCTCCTGGCGCGACATGCCTCCATGCTACGCAAACCAAGGGAATAGACTGGTTCCTCAACACTTTCTCTCGACGATCAAGGATTCCCACGGGTTGCTCTTGGTATGACAAGCTCGGCCCAATGGTGATCTCCGAATGGTCGAGAACATAACTACTGTCTGCCACATATCGCCTGAGCTACGACACATGGAACACGTCATGTACTCCCTCAAGTGAAGGTGGTAGCGCAAGTCGATATGCCACTTCTCCCACTCTCTCTAGCACGTCAAATGGTCCAATATACCTTGGACTCAACTTGCCGCACCCTCCGAATCGAATGGTGCCTCTGGTCGGTGATATCCTCAAGAAGACATGATCGCCCTCTTTGAACTCCAAGGACGACGATGAAGGTCTGCCCACTGCTTCTGTCTATCTTGCGCTGCTCGCAAGTGTCCCTGAATCTTCTTAACTGTCTCAACAGTGTTGACCACCAACTCAGGTCCCAGACTCTGACGTTCTCCCACGTCACTCCAACACACAGGAGACCTACATTTTCTTCCATATAATGCTTCAAACAGAGCCATCTGAATACTCGCTTGATAGCTATTGTTATAAGAAAACTCCACAAGATGTAGGTGGTCCTCCCATGATCCTCCGAAATCTAACATGCAAGCCCTCAACATATCCTCCAACGTCTGAATAGTACACTCCGACTGCCCATCTGTCTGCGGGTGGTAAGATGTACTGAATTTCAGACGAGTTCCATGACTCTCTTGTATGCTCCTCCAAAAGTGTAATGTAAAGTGCGAATCTCTGTCTGATACAATGCTGACTGGTATGCCGTACAATCTCATAATCTGCCTCATATATAAGTCAGCTAAAGCTTCTGTAGACTGACCAACTCTAAAAGGTAAGAAATGGGCTGACTTGGTGAGTCGGTCCACTATTACCTACACTGCATCTCTTCTACTTGGACTCTTGGAAAAACCCGTGACGAAGTCCATAGTGATGTGCTCCCACTTCCACTCTGGAATTGGAAGTGGTTGCAATAATCCTGCTGTCCTCTGGTGCTCCGCCTTTACTTGTTGATATAACAGACATTTAGCTACAAAGCGAGCTATTTCTCTTTTTATTCCATGCCACCAAAAGTGCTATCGTAAGTCGTGATACATCTTGGTGCCTCCAGGATGAATAGAATAAATCGAATTATGAGCCTCTGTCATCAGCTCCTGCCGAATCTCTCTATTTGGAACATAAAGACGATCACTACATCATAATATTCCATCCTCATGAATGTGCAATCTGGTCTGCTCTCCGGCCTCTGTCCTTTCCTTCAGTCTCCTGAATCTTGCGTCTGTAGGCAAAGCTGCCTTAATCCTCTCTACCAATGATGATTGTACTTGCAAGTTGGCTAGTTTTCTATCTGCTCCGGGTAATATCACTTCAATGCCAAGCTCTTGTAAGTCCTCCAATAGTTCCCTCTGTGCTATCAAGAAGTAAGCTGCTAATTTCTGGCTTAACGCGTCTGCTACCACGTTAGCCTTGCCTGGATGATAATGTAGCTCTATCTCGAAATCTTTTATCAACTCGAGCCATCGACATTGCCTCATATTTAATTTCTTCTGCGTGAAGACATACTTGAGGCTTTTGTGGTCTGTATAGATTTCCACTCGTTTTCCATATAAGTAATGTCTCCATAGCTTCAGAGCAAATACAACGGCTGCAAGTTCCAAGTCATGAGTCAGATAATTCTCCTCATGTACTCGTAACTGCCTAGATGCATATACAATAACCTTGCCATGCTGCATCAATACGCATCCTAAGCCTTTCCCTGATGCGTCACTGTAGATCACATAACCTCATGATCCTGATGGAATCGTCAATACTGGTGCTGTAGTCAGTCGCTTCTTCAACTCTTCAAAGGCGGCTTGACACTCGTCGGTCCACATAAATTCTTGATCCTTACAAGTCAAACGAGTCATAGGTGCCGCTATCCTCGAGAAGTTTTCCACGAACCGTTGGTAATACCCCACAAGTCCAAGGAAACTCCTCACCTCTGCTGCTGATTTAGGAACAGGCCATGTCTCAACTGCGGAGATCTTCTCTGGATCAACAAAAATACCATCTCCTGTAACAACATGCCCAAGAAATAAAACTCTGTCCAAGAAGAACTCACATTTGCTGAGCTTAGCATATAACTGCTCTCTCCTCAAAGTCTCTAGAATAATCCGCAGATGCTTCTCGTGCTCCTCGTGGCTCTTCGAATAGACAAGTATATCATCTATGAAGACGACCACGAACTGGTCCAAGTACTGGTGGAAGACTCGATTTATCAAGTCCATGAAGATCGCTGGAGCATTGGTCAATCCAAATGGCATGACCAAAAACTCGTAGTGCCCATATCTTGTTCTGAATGCGGTCTTCGAAATGTCCTACTTTCGTACCTTCACCTGGTGATATCTCAATCTCAAATCTATCTTCGAGAATACCTTAGCTATACTGAGTTGATCAAGTAAGTCATCAATGCGTGGCAATAGATATTTGTTCTTCACTGTCACTGCATTCAAGGCTCTGTAGTCAATGCACATACGCACTGACTCATCCTTCTTGGGTACAAAAAACACTGGTGCTCCCTAGGATGATGCACTCGGTCGGATAAAACCTTTCTCCTCTAGCTCTTTTAATTGTGCCATCAGCTCATCCATTTCCTTCTTCGCCAGTCTGTAAACATGTGATGCTATAGGTGATGCTCCGGGTGCTAGTTCAATTGAAAACTCTACTCTCTGTCTGGGGGTAGTCCTGGCAATTCCTCTGGAAAGACGTGTAGAAATTCTAAAATAATAGGATGATAGACAACATCGTCCATTGCGAGCTGCATACCATCAAGGATTTCTGTAGAACCTCGTGCAAACTCAAGTTCAGGCTGGCCTAGTACCTTAAAAAGAATGCTTCCTCCAAAGCAATCGAAGAAAGCATGGTACTTGCTTAGCCAGTCCATTCTAAGCACAATATCAAAAGATGGCATGGGAAGGACTAAGAGTTGGGCGTTCATCTCTCTGCCACGTATCACTATAGGACCCAATCTACAAATTCGACTAACTGGTACAACTCCTCCTCCGGTAAGAATTTTAACACAACTAGATAAAGGTGTAAAAGCAATATTGTGTTTGGCAATAAAACTAGATGATATGAATGAGTGGGTGGCTCCTGTATCAAACAATATCACAGCAGGAAAAGTAAAAGCAAGAGTAATACCTGCTATGACATCCACCTCATGATCCATGTCATCTACCTCCAATGCAAAAGCTCGCCCGTTCCTCTGCGGCTGTCCATGCCTGGCCCTCGTATACTGATCCTCCTGGGTAGGTAGCTGTAGTCCTCTCTAAAATCCTCCTGCTGCCGGGGGTCGAGGTGCTCCCGGTCCAGTCATCTGCTGAGTTGGCTTTGGTGCTAGAAGCGTTAATCTCTGAACTGGCAGTGGAAGTGTCTGCTGCATTGGGCAGTCTCTCACCAGGTGCTGTCCGGAGCCACATCTCATATACAGACCCAAGCAGGTCCGACAATCTCTCGAAATATGTCCGATCCTCCCATAATAATTACATTGGGGTTTCTCCGGAATTTGGTACAGTCCAGCTCTGTGTTGCTGATGCTGCTGTGCCAAGGGACGTCTGATAGGTCCTCCCTGTTGTATCCTTCCCGGTCCCTGCTATATCCTTGCTGATCCTTGTTGTGTCCTCAACTGACCTCCCTTTCCTCTGCTAATGGTTTCTTGCAATCTGGCCTCTGTCAGTAGTTTAGCATAAGAGACTCGGGACTGCGAGCTTGTATAATATTGTAGCTCCTGGGTCAGTCCTCGATGAAACCTCTTAGCCTTAGCCAAGTCATCTGGTATTAGGGCAGTGCCATATTTACTGAGTCAACTAAACTCGGCATCATACTCGTCCACTGTTCGGTTTTCCTGCTCCAAGTGAAGAAACTGATCGTACAAGGTATCTCTGACGGTATCCGGGAAGTACTTTCCCTCGAAGCACTCCAAGAACTGCTCCCAAGTCTGGTAAGTACCCAACTGGCACTCCATGGATTCCCACTAGTGATGAGCATTACCATCTAGAAGCGTCCGTACACCCGTCATCCATAGGTCCGTAGGTAACTGCGATGCCTCCAAAAGCTTCTGCGTGTGTGTGATCCAGTTGGTAGTCTCCTCTGGGCTCTCAGTGCCCTTGTACGGCCTCGGACCCATCTGAATAAAGTCCTTTACTGAACCCACTCTAGCTCGAGGTACTGGAGCTAATGCTTAGGCTGGTACAGTAGCCTGTGCAGCCATCCTCTCCAGTGCTGCCAAAAATTCTTGCCTCTGCTCGGCTGCCTGCTGCCTCTGTTCCTGTATCATCATCTGGAAGAATTAGAACAGCTGTGCTTGGCCATCTTGCGGTACTGGGAAAGCTGGAAGGTTCCCAATAGGCGAAGCAGGAAGATCAGATGGAACTGGAGTGTTAGTCTGTCCATCTGGCCCCGGAAGCCTAGGAATCATTGGGGTCCCTCCTTGAGTCTGACCATTGACTCCAGAAGTTGTGTCACCATCGGCGACAGTACATCCATTTTGCATATCCATCTCTCTGTAAGTGATGTAGGAAACGATTAGAAGAAGTACAGGAATCAAACAGGATGCAAGAATTAAATAGGAAGGATGAGTTTCAGTCAAGCATGGATGAGATCCTTATACTCTATTCCTATACGCAGGCTTGTTCGGTACAGTTACGTAACCGAGATAATATATTCTCGACCTGCATGGGCCACCACTAAAAATATGTCACGCCCCAGTCCCAAAATACGTAGGACTAGAAATACGTAACACGCCAGCCGTATGTATACGAACTCCAATATATGGAAACCATATACACACGTACGTTGTACATGAATATCCAATCCACAGGGGTAATATACTGTCACAACAAGTCACACGCAATCTATATCTCATCCACAGCACAAATAATAGATTAATGGAAATCAATAACTGAATATCAAATAAGCGGTCTCAAATAAGAAATCTCAAAGTATGATAGTCGGATGGAAATAAATCCACTGCAAATCGACTATAACCAAAACTACTAAAGAGAGAAGAGAATAAACTCCAATATAAGAATAAATGTCTCGAAAAAGAATAGCAACTAGAATCTCTAAACAACTGCAATAAATTACATATAACCCGAAGGTAAGACCTCCTTAGTCTGATAGGCAGCGTCAGGTCCAGGTCCATACTCCTGTGGGTACTACTGCTCATCTATATCTGAAAAGGTACCAGGTCCTCAGAGGGACATAACAAGATACATATAAATATACCAATAAAGTACTGAAATATAAACATCCAATGGGGTCGCATAACCGTCTAAGTGAATGCAGTTAAGAACATCTTTCCCCACAAGTGAGCTATCTGGCTGAAAACTGGGATTTGGTATGGTTCTCTATTGGATATCCAGGGGCCTAAAAGGCACATCATCTTTTGAACGTCGGTGGCCCGCCTGATAGTATATAATATATAGTGGTCATCACCACCCGTATCTCCAGCGGAGAATTTGGGCGCACAGGAGAAAATGTGCAAAGGAGCTCAAATGCGGTACTTGTTGTTCTTCCCACCCAATGCTCTAAGCATGTCATGTCCATGACACGATAATACCTCTAATAACCGCCAGGTCTACTAGCATGCAAAATTTTTATTGGCAGTTATCCCTATCCGTCGCACGACCTATATGTACCAGTGGCCAGCCGAGTACGCAAGTCCGTGTCCTACATATGACTCACACTCGTATAGGAATAGTGTCATGTCCAATGAAACATAAATGCCTCATAAAGATGGGATAGTCTCATAAAGTAGGTCCAATGCATATACATAAATAAAAACATAGTACGACGACACCGTCGTTGCACCCAAGTTTCCTTGGACGCACAATTTATATAGCAGTTAAAATAAATGAACTAAATAAACAGAAATAAACATGCATGCATCATATAGAATGTAAATACAGTACAATGGCAAGGTATACTTGCCTGGCAAGAAATCTGTAAAGTGTAAGGGTCCAATGTCAAGGACACGGGATCTGGAACTAATGGCCTCCGAACAAACGTCACCGGATGCTGAAATAGACATCATTAACATTTTCGGAATGAGAAAAATAGCTAAAAAGTACTTCCCTTTCGTCCAATTTGGACACAGGGGCAAAACGGTAATTTCGGGTAAAAGTGGGGTCCACGTGTGGCCCACTTTGCACCGAAAAATGTGCCAATGGTAACAGTCTCTAAATAGGATAAATTAAAGGTCAAATAACTCTAAATGTCAATACGAACCCAACGGTATATCCAAATGTGGATTTCGTTGGGCCGAACACAATTTCGCCCAAAAAGTCAACCGTGGGGCCCGTCATTTGGCGACTTGGTCAACTGTCTTAGAATTGCGTGAAAATTGGGTCACAGGACCAGCGTGTTACCACGAGTCCAGTGGCGCAAGTTTAGTCACAATCTGACAAGCGTACACAAAATGCGCGCGACTTTCGCAAAAGTTGCGACACGGGGTGTGTCCGCGGATACGGGCTGATTTCGACGCGCACACGCGTCCGAATCAGTTTTCGCGAACTCTCACGTGTCCGGTTACGCTATGCGCACCATTCGGTACACTTGGTACATGGCAGAGCAGTCCCGTTTGGCGGGGCGCACTTCGTTTCACAACTTTTAGAAATCTAAAAAAGTGTGTTCGCGGGGTATTCCAACGAATTTAATTCTGTCTACAGCAGTTAATAATCTAGGGTTATTTAACATAAATTAAACTAGGTCAAGTGGTCTACGCATACCAAAAAGAATCATCAAATTTGGATCTCTGTGGTGGGAGATACGAACTCTGAAACATGGGTGGTCACCGCAGTTTTCTGCGATCCCAGAATTCGGTCTATTTCTGCCAACTTTGGTGCTATTTTCGCCTATGGTTACGCGTTGTTCGAGGTCTACTATCATACAGATATGGAAGAGGGTTAAGGAGTGAGCATATCGGTAAAGACGGGGTAGCGTTTGGTCGAGCGAGGCAACGGAAAACAACTCTGGAACACAGGTACCTCGCTGCGGAATCTGCAGTGCGCGGGGTCGCGGTCGTCGGAATCGGTTTGGACGGCCTGGCGGAGTTCTTCGGCTGCGGTGGTGGCGCTCTCTAGGTCTAGATGGGAAGAGGAAGGGTTTTGATGATTTAGGTTTATTGGTTTTAGATGAATTAAAATATATATATATATGTATATATATGGAAGGGAGAGAGGAGGCGGTCGTTTAACGTGGGCTAACGGGTCTGTTGGAATTGCTGCAAATGCAAAAGGGCTCACAAAAGGGGCTGAGGCTTGGAATTTTTTTGCTAGGGGGGGGGGGGCGGCTGCTCACATGCAGCAAATGCCAACGGGTTGGATAGAATTAGTATAGTTAATGAATTTTAATAGTTATTAATAGTTTTTTTCTTTTCTTTTATAAATTCCTTTAAAATATATATGTATATATATATATTTATATATATGTATATACTCGTAGAAAAAATCTAGAATTATATTAATAAATACCATTAAGCTAGCAACTGCTCAAGGGGTCTCCTACATGAAATAAATTCCAAAAAATTCCTAATGGTCCCATAAATCTCCTAAGTGCACCAACACCTAAAATAAATATTATTAAAATTATATTTCTCCTAGTTAGCCACTAATTACTATAATTAAATTATTAATTAATAATAAAAAGGGTATATACGGTTTCTAGGAATAGAGGTTTTACAATGTGATATATGAAACTTGTTGTTTATCACCTTGCCATGAACAAAACCCAAGAAATCACTTGCCAAACATGATATTAACTTCATTTAAAACTAAATTTTAGAATCTATATCATCTATTTAGAGTAATATATGCATGATAATGCATGGTTGAGACTTGGTTAAATGTTATGCAACTTGTAGTGCACCATGCCTAGGTTTTGTGCTAGATAGTTTTATTATATATAAACACTATGTTATAGTGTAGAATATGACATGCTAGGGTTGAGTACTAGTTGGGTTAGTGTATGCACACATGTTATATGACAAATACAAGTTTAGAATGAGGTTCATTCCATGTTTAGTTCATAAATTCATATTTGACTTATGTTGGTACACTTGACATTTTGTAGTTTAAAGAGGGTATATGGTTATATAAAGGGATATACTTAAGGAATAAAATATGTTAATATGATAACCCTAACTTGACCTATTGTTGATTCTCTTGTGTTCATGTTTTCATAGACAAAATGAACCCTAGGTTAGTTGACCTAATTTGACACTTAGAGAATACCAATGTTGATGACATATTTTGAATATGGAAACCCTAGTGTAAGAACACCTATAACCTATGTGTTTGACGAGCAACTTAGCAATCACATGAACCCTAGTTATGATCATGTAAATATATTTGTGAGAAGTTGTACATTTAGAGAACTTGAGGATACTGTGACTAGTAGACTTGGTGATTATATGCTTTACTTAACACTTGATTAGTCACCTTAGTCAACCTACCTAATTAGATCCCCTAATTAATTTAGACTCTAAATGACTGATGATATTGTGTAAGTTGTATCCTTGATAGAGTAGTTGTACTCTTGTACATGATTAGTGAACCATGTCATAGTGACTATATATATATATATATATATATATATATATATATATATATATATATATATATATATATATATATATAGCCTCTTGGGATCGTTCAGACTTGGATGCCAGAATAGGTTCTTTATATTGCAGCTTGGATATCCAAGCAAGTATACCTTGTCTTTTTGTACTATTTAAATTTAGTTATTATTCTACTCTGAATACTATATAATTGTGCACGTCTGAGAATGCCTCGGGTGCAGTCGACGAAGGCGTCGATGTTAGGACCTGTATTTGACCTAGTTTTTAGTAGACGTACCTAAAATTATGGAGTTATCATTATAACTCCGAGGTGTTGTCACGTATCATTTCACATCACAGTGAGTTCATATTAGGGCACGGGCTTACGTACTCAATTTGCTATCAGTGCGCGTAGCACATGTATCGGCATATAGCGTAGTTAATTTAATTCTAGTTTATATGTGACTTGCATTATAGTTACGAGATATCCACGTCATATTCAAGACTTCTACATTGGCATTGGGCAAAAAAGATAATTAGTAGGCGTATGAGACAGACATTTGGCTACCATAGTTTTAGAGTAAACTTCAGGGTCTTGAGCTTCAGTGTTACCCGGTTATGAGCTTTTGATTACCCGGTTATGGGCTTATATGCTAGTGGATATATCCGACAGTGGTCACTAGCTTCTTGCTATGATTGACCGGGATGTATGCTAGTACATATATTTAGCCTCTGGCTCGACGCTACGCTTTATACCTTTTACCTATCCATACGTACCAAGGTTGTCTTCAAAGTGCATTCACTTAGCTAGTTAGTTTATCCTTATGTTTGCACAATATTTACTTTATGGCATGTACTTTTTGTATCTTTTAATATTCCTCTGAGGACCTGGTTCCCTTCCAAGTTATTTGAGAAGGTTGCTTGATGCTCGATCCAGTGGAGTGTAGGACATCTTTCAGTTATCATTGTATCACTCTTTTATAATAGTTACATACTATACTCTATTATGATATGTAGCCTAGTGTTTACAGGCCTATATTGTTCTCTTGGCCTATATGAATGAATATATTATTATGCTGCAGACTATAAATGCATATCGTTCCTTCTTGAGATTTTACTTACCATGGATTGAGAGTTAGTAAGTTGTTGGATGTTAGAATAGATATTTAGCTTGATCACTTGACCGTGGACAATGTAAGTGTACTTTGTCGGGTCTATTAAATTGGAAAGTCCTATAGAGTTATACCAACTGGCCATTGCCACATGTCCGATCCCACATATTTTGGTCTTGGGGCGTGACACCATTCGTTTCACTACTCTGAATCCTTATTCGATACCATTTTCGATTGGCACAACTCATCCTCAAATCGTCCGAATGAACTTCACATGAAAAATTCAAAATCATGACTAACTAAAAAAATACTCATTTTATGGCTTTGTGCTAATACGTCACTTGTTGATAGACTCTTTATACCCCAAAAAATTTAATCCGTCCAAGTTTACCCCATACACCACTCAGGGTTCAAGCCATTCATTAATTCCTCAAAATTAATTTTGCATCATCCACTTGAACATCCAATCGATTCGTTCATCAAAATCCAAGAATGATCCTTCTATTTCACTCAACAATATTGTCTTCTGACAGCACCTCTATCGATAGTTATCCCAAAATCTCACGATCTGAATCCAACTTATCCTCGTTAAACGACGTCCTGATCCCGCACACAAATTACCTAAACCAGCATATCTAATATGTAATGCCCATTGCTCAGTCGACAACGTCTTTTGCATATCTATACTATTCAACCAAAATACCCAATGAGATTCATAAAATATCTAGATTCATTGTATGAAAGATCAAACAAAACATCGAGAGAGAGCATCTACGTCATCACCCATGAATAAAGTTCAAAGTAGAAGAGGCCAAGAACATAAAGCCGTGCTCTGATACCAAAAATTGTGCCCTGGTCCCGCAGGACCGAACATCCTCGCATAGGCGTGATGTCGTGCGAGCCTAAGTTGTACTCGCGCAAGGCAATCACTGAAACGACCGACGAAATATTAAGCCACAAAGTCGCATAGATAGTCCCAAGCAACGAGAGTTAAATAAATACAAGTAAGAAATGAAACAAAGTTCTTTATTGATATCGAAACATAGGTTACAACGGCGCTAGGCCGAATATTACAATCGCTCAGGCTCTCTCTCAAAACGTAAAAAAATGTCAAGCAGCTTACAACTTTGGAAATGATATAATTGGCGATTTTCTACTACATTATGTCATGTATAAGTGCTTCAGTTCCTGCCGCAACACTCCAATGTGCCAGAATAAACTCCACGCCTTAGCGCACACGAAGCAAGCTCTGCATCGAACGAATACACCCGCACCCTGTAAGCAATCTGGTGGGTTATCAGCATCTTGAATGCACTAGTGGGGAGGGTTCTCGGCCACTTAACAAAATTAATCATGTTTATTTAGTTATGTGCACCGACTCGTTATGTTGTCTTTCTAATCTTCCCTTAGGATCAGTTTTATGGCATATGATATAAAGCCTATTCGTGTTGCAAATATGAAGTATTGCACAAATATGAGTAAAATATGGCACAACTTACCAACTTACATATCGTCCTTCCATGTCCAAAGATGCAACAAGTTAAAAAAGGATATATGTATATCATGAGACTAGGAAACGCATGTGAATACTTAAGTGTCTTGAACGTGCCCTTACTACAGAAATGTTACGCTTGAACTATATGTTGTACCGTGCCATGAATCTCTAACTATATGATGTGTCATGCATCTGTTACTTGCCTAAAATTCAATGACTCGTACACGGATTGCCGCAATCGAGCCAAACTTAATATATATAAAGAGTTCACTGGCTTACAAGCCATTATGGACATAGTTGCAGTAAAACGGTAATTCTTGCAGCGCGGGTAGCGACCCTGCTACAAGTCACGAACTTACCCGTGCAAGCTCTTCTAGCGCAACTACCTTGGTTTCGTCTAGGTCGAATCAGGCCCGGTGCCCCGACGGCTATTCATAGGAACCCTAAACCTTGTGCACAAGTTATCCAATGACCATGCATGTTACAGTTGACCGATTCGACCGGTACTGAAAGTGGCAGCGAGACTCGAGGAGTCCTCTGGTTACGCAGGCGGAAGAATATATAGAGATTGTTGGAAGAAGGGTGTTGGACATATATATATATATATATATATATATATATATATATGGGAGAAAGAAAGTTAGAGATAGGCATGAAATATTTGGGAGATAAAGACATAAATAGATAAACCGAGGGACTCATCGATAGGATTGTTGGTTCAAATTTCTTTTTATTTATCCTTTATATATATATATATATATCAAATTAGAGTTACTTATAAGAGGTAGGTGATTAAATAAGATAGATGGATAAGCTGTGGAGAGAGAGGAGATAGAGATGAATCTTTTTTTGTTACATTGTGGTGCCCTGGTGCCTCTAGGAAGATATGTCTATATAAATATATAAGGTGAGATATGAAGTAATTTATTATATTTTTATTTAGGAGTTTAGTTGATCCTAATATGTGCTGGTCTATTATGCCATGGGATTAGGCTTTAAGATTTTTCTTTATATCTTTTATTGGAATTTTAACTATACGGATATTACTGTTGTACTTTTATATTCAAATAAAAATATATCTATAGGTATATCTAATATATCTAAATATTTTTTTCTTTTGGTTACTTTGATAAAGGGAAAATTTATATACACCTTATTTATTATTTATCATATATTAATATATTTATTTTATTCCCTTAGTTGGTTATCCTACCAATTAAATGTGAATGACTTCTAGTGGAAGAAATTTACAAATTTGAAACTTGTAAATTTGGTATAGGGGTTTACAATCTACCCACCTTAAAAGAATTTTGTCCTCGAAATTTAAGGGAATGATCATTATGAAAAATGGTGCTCCAGACTAACTAGTAAGTCTTCTGGATACTAACATTCAACAAGAATCCTTAACTATACTATTATATTCTATAACTTTCAACTGGTCAACTAGTACTATAAGATTGCACTGATACCATTATCCATGAAATATAACTATCAACTACTTCTTCCCTATGTGGTGACACGATATCTTCAATAATCATAGAAATCTAAATTCAATATTTATTTCTATTTTTTCCATAACAATACTCAAACATATATCTTAAGACATTTATATAACTTCTAATTCATGAATTCAAGTATATACCATCTCTACAATCGTAGTTATTTTCTATACGTAGAACCCAAGTCCAGTATTCGATAAAATTTAAGTCACCCATTCACATTCAACTTCGTCTAAAATATGACATTATTAATCCACTTATTCACTCGTTCAAGTCTGTAACGCCAAAGATTCATCAACAAAAACTAATAAACTTCACCAATGAATAAGTTTGCCTATTGAGGATGTCTACCCACTTTCGATCATTCTACTCCCTCAAATATAAAATTACTACCAAATTGTAAAATCTTACCTACTAGTTGCTATCTTTCATAAAATTTCAATACCAATATATAGCTATTACTACCCATATTTCTATCTTATATCAAGCATGAGCATTCGAATTTTTGAAATAGGGAAAGATGAAAAACAATAATAAGGAGTTAAAGAAAGATATGATCGAATACAAATACGAGATTCAAAGGCGATGAAAGAATTCAAAAGAATTTTTTTAAATAAGTTGTGGATTGAGATCCTATTTTGGTCTATTCATATTCGCATGCTCGTTCGGTACAATAACGTAACCGAAATGATGTATCTGACCTGCATAGTCCACCACATGAGCTCCCAAAGCTATCTTTTTTTTTAATGTTTTACTATCTTTATGCAGCTCCCAGTACGGGAACTGCCTTGGCGACCCAACAGTCCTGAAGCATTTTCATGTTTTCATTACTTGGCTCGGAACTGTAGAAGCATAAAACACCTGGATCCATGTGCTCAACAAACATGCGCCCTAAAGTTGAATCAGGCTATAAGATGACCAAGCGGCCAAGAAAAATAGCATCCATGTGCCCCAAATATTGGCCTTATAAAGGCCTGACACAGATTATGTCTGACACAGAATCGTGACAAAAATAATTTTATGGACGCCTCAAAAGATGTGAGTGCACTAAGCGACAAGAAGCTCTTGTCAGACTAATAATAACTTCTGACATGCATACAGCTCTATGTGTACGAGGCCACATGCGTCCCAGACTCTGTGCAGATCATGCGTCTATGGCCCTATACGATTCAGACTCCATGTGTTCCAGGCGTATCTAGCCCTATTTGTTCCAAACTCTATGCGTTCCATGCATCTTTGGCACTATGCGTTCCAGACTCCATGCGTTCCATGCATCTCTGAATCTAGGCATTCCAGACTACATGCGTTCCATGCATCTCTAGTCCTATGTGTTCCAGACTCCATACATTCTATGCGTCTCTGGCCTTATGCATTCTAGACTCCATGTGTCCCAGGAGTCTCAGACTCCTTACATCCAACGTGGCAGGGTTGCCTGAGATAAAATCTTTCTTTTGTGACTGAAATAATTCCCTCCAATTAAATACGGGCCATATGTTAAACTGACCAAGCAACACAAACAAAATGCGAGAACCGCCAAGATCTTCAGCAATAACAAATCCCAACAAACGTCTACGTGGCAGCTCGGCCAGGACCCAACTAAATATTGTTAAGGATAAAGAACACGTGGCAACATGCCCATCATATGTGCCTACAGTTGCAACCATATACTATTGAAGGAGCCCCCTGCGGCTACCAAACAGAAGCATATGCAGCACATATAGCCCTCTAACATGATGGCTATAAATATGAACAATTTGGATGTTCCACTAGCTGGTTTTTTTGTTTTAGAGACCAAATCATTCCAGATGAACTACGTACATGCATACAAGCTCAAGAGAGAGAGAAGAGAAGAGAAGAGAGCATCCCTCATTTACTCGTCGGATCATCAACGGAGTAGAAGATTCGTTGCAGTACTCAATCTCCATCCTCACATTACCCAGATAAAAAATATTGTACTTAAATTTTCTGTCTAAGATCTCTTTCTACTCTTTTTGTTTGTTATTAAACGAAGGTTTTCCAAACTCAATTTCAATGGCAAAAAATATGGCGACTGTGCTGGAAACTTTCTTCTCTTCTGATGAGAAAGTCATGACGCAGTCTAACTCATCGAAGCTGGGTTCGACCCAAAGGATGCTGGTTGTACGCTTCGACCAGCAAGCCTATAAGGAAATGCTCTCTGAGGGCGACACTTCTCCAGGGCTGGCAAAGCCTAAGAAGATCCGCATAACATAGATTTAAAAGGCCGTTGTGCCTCACCCAACTGTCGAGCATGCGTTCTCTGTCTCTCTCTCTCTCTCTCTCTCTCTCTCTCTCTTTGCCGCAGGGAACGTACATCATTAGTCCACGCGAGCTAATGCCTCTCATGCGACAGCCTCTTCTAACAGAAAAAGGGCTCAGCACTTGAAGACCCATAGGACATGGGTTGCAAAGGCCGATGTGCCTCACCCAACTGCAGAGCGTGCATTCCCTGTCTCTTTCCCTTCTACAGCGAATGCACATTACGCATCCACACGAGCTAACGCCTCCCATACGGCAATCTCTTCAGACAAGGAAAGTGCTCAGCATTTGAGCTCTGGCAGAGGAAAATACAACGATGCCATGAGTTCGAGCGTGAAGGCACGTTTAATATGGCCATGTCAAAAGTCGCATGAGGAGGACTATGCGACATCGCTCGGCAGCCGCAAACAGATGGCCGCTTGTGGCCAAAACAGCCCCAGAAGTGTCATCTTCGACCGAATCTCATACAGCGCCGACTCCATGTGCCATGCTGAGAAAGGCGAAGATGTAAACTTTGGCTCTTCGTACTACGCATAGCGCGTGCTAGGATGAAGAAGTCTAGGGCAATGCGAGCTCGACAAGCTCAAACAATTGCTCATTCGATCGACCGTTAGCAGGTGCCGCTAATTATGCGTGACCTTGACAGAAAGTTGTATAAAATTAACCCATGCATCCAGCCCGCAGTGGCAATTGGACATGGTCAATCTAAAGAGTCTTTCATCAGCAACCTGGAGAAAGTTCTTGTACAGACCCCGGGTCAGAAAGCAAATTCAACACCCACGCACCCATGTGCTCGGTCTACCTAGGATCATAAGAAGGGTGGAAAGGTGAATCAGCCCTCGATTAACTTGCGCAACATGATCAATCATAAGCGCAAAGTAAGAAAAATAACTACGGCATATGAAGTATCCTCCCCAGGGCATCATTGTGCCAATATTATCATCAACTGTTGTTATAACAAAGTTACAGTACCCAAAAAAAGGCAGTCGGTATTCTAGCAGCTGCAACCAAGCGCACTCACTCGGCTGCAACCCGGAGAACAGGTGAAACCATGAGAACTGGTGCAACCAGTAGAGGCAGAGAAGTTTTCCCTTATCTCATGTTATTCTGCTCGGAAGGCCCCCTCCATGAGGGGAGGTCGAAAGTCCAGCACCTCCAGTCCGTCGCTCTCGACCAGCGAGTCAAGAATATGGACCCAAGGAGGATAGGCAGCAGAACCCGCGGAAGGTATTTTCCTGGGCATCCGCTCAAAAAAGAAGCTATCAGCTGCTGGGGTTAGTTCTTCCTTAGGACCCCAGGTATCTACGCAAGTCGGGGGTTATAATCTCCCAGACCTCTATGATAATCCGGCATCCCAAGAAGACGGTGATTCCCAAGGAACAAAGACTGAGATCCTAGGGGGTAGCCACCCTCGTCAAAAGGATGCAGCTTCCTACGCTGGGAGTAGTGTTACCTTCGAGTCCGAAGAGGATACGGTACTACCCAAATTTCTCGGATGACTATTCACGGCAAGAGTCTGAGACAGAAAGTGCGAAGACCACTGTCCCATCTATTTCCTTCCATATAAGAACAATATACATGGCAGGGGACGAACATGATAGCCCCAATGACCGACAGCGCATCGAAACCCTTGAGGCCATAATGCAGACTATGAGCGCGTTAATGCAAGACTTGACCCAGACAATGGTGGAGATCAAGGCAAATATAGCCAACAAGGGCCTCTGGTCAAGCAAGCCTGGACCCGGGACCAACGAGGATTCAAATACAACTGCTCCACCCGCTGGCGGTAATCATCACCTACCTAGATCATCCACTCCTTCCACGGTCGATGAAGCTTGGGAAGCAATACGGGAGGTCCAAGAACTCTAGGACTTTCTAGACTCAATGAGCAATTGGGACTCACTGTGCGAGCTTGGGATCTGACAACTGTATCCCCTCTAATGGAGAGATGTACCGTACCCGCCCAAGTACAAGCTCTTCAAATTGACTCTGTTTGATGGGAAGATAACTTTTCGTCAGTTTATGAGTTACTTCGAGATGGCAACGGGGCATCTACCTCGCAACGATGCCCTCCTAACCAAGCTCTTTGTTGAGAATTTTTTTGGAATAGCCTTCTATTGGTTCTGCAGCCTCCAGGACAACTTTATTTCATCGTTCGACGATCTCAAAGGTCTTTTCCTTGCTCGGTTCTACGATGGAGGAAATGACATGACGATGTCCTCTTTAATGGATATCACACAAAGAGATAAAGAGTCTGTATGGGAGTACATCTATTACGACCTGTACCCGGAATAAGGGCACGAGTACGTGGGTACATCCAGCCTACGCCGTAGCATCGGCGGTAGAATATTGTCTAGGTCACAATATAAACTAATACTTCTCACAATAATATATAATATGTCAATGATCTCAACTCCATAAGGAGGCCAAGATAAATATAAATATAATGTTAAACCAATACTCAATCACAATAATATCTATAGAAAAATTAATGGAACGATAAAGATATAAAATAATATAAAGAAGTTCCAACACAAGTCTAGAAATAAATATCTCAAACAATACCAATAATTCTAAGAGTCCGGCTAACTCAAATACTACATAAGTCTCAAATAGTACAACTCAAAGTATCTCTAAATAGAATAATCCAAATAAAATATAAGTGCTAGGCTCTAAGTCACTACTAACGGATCTGCTACTGGGACGGGATCCTCCTGAAGCTCCTAGATGTAACCCTCATCTACTCCTGGGCCATAGTACGTGTGACAAAAGTTCTCGAGATCCTCTAAAAAATATATCTAGTCAGGATTGGAGCGAAGCACATAAACTAACAATAATTTTAATTATATTGATAAAGACAATAAAGCAGTAAGCAATGGAAATACAAGATGAAAGAAAGACTGGAACAATAAGAAAACTGGTATACAGATAATCATATCACAAGTAATAATGAATTAAAAATAAATAAGGAATGAATATATCAGCAGGTATAAACTGGAATAGAGATATGAACAACTACTAAGTGCCTTAAAATATTAGTTATTATGTGATCGGCTTGGGACAAGATCAGGATCAAGAATATATGATTGGCTATACACAAGTACAGTAAGGGGATCAGGCCAACCATATACGAGGAGCTATGCATAAGTAAAAAGATCAGACTATACCCTCATGTAGTGAGGGAGAGATATGCACAAGTGAGTGGGATATGATCACATAATCAACTAATACTTCTCCATCTCCGGCTAGTACAATGGATCCAATCATGACTCCTCATGATCGGTATATATGATACTAGCCCGTATATCTACTGTGTCGACAATCAAGCATAATACTACATACTAGAATCATAGTAATCGTCAAAATAAGAAAACTGTCTGAGAATGTACTCGCATGTGGTCTTGAGCAATGTGTGAGGATCGATGTCCGAAATTGAGTCACAAGGACCTAAATATAGAATTATAGCATTCCGGGGTGGAATGAAATGATAATCATAATTAACTAGCTAGTATGATATTTCTAGGCTATTTCTAGGTCCAACTAGGTTAACTGGGTCTACTAGTCAATTCTATATCATATTAGTCTATTTAGACAATATCTAACTAGTACTAGTCATTATTAGCTATACTAAATATTAGTATTAAGTATCTATAGATAATATCTATACACTAGAGGTTAGTAGTATATAAATAACATGTGTATAGGTTTAAGTAATACTAACTTACCCTTCACTTACCCATGTATACTGCTCACTGTGCTTTAGCATAATTGGCAACTGATACCAAGGTGGTATCAGTCCAACCTTGTCCCCCCTTACCTACTGCACCTACACTTGCACATAAGTAATCCAATACACTAACACCCCTCACTTCCTTAACTAACTTCATTTGATGTTTTAGATACCAACTTATATTACCTATACTCTTTCAGGTATCACATGGTACCAAACCACCACTGATACTCATCATATAATACCTACATTCATATTAACTCATATACAATAGATATTATTGGCTGTGCACATCACAACAAGTTTACTCCCTTCCAATACTTACCAAGTTGTCGTATGCAACTGATACTCACTCTCTAATCTGGAAGCCTACACACAATGCTCATTGTACAGTAGGCAACTGATACCAGATTGGTATCATTCCAACCCCCATCTCTCCTTAAAATCTGATGCAACACTTCACTGAATTTAACTCACCTTCTAAATTGTTACTGGTATAACAACAACTTGGTTGCAGTACCCATGGACTGCACTTATGCGCAACAAACTAATGCCTGCACACAACAACTGGCCTGCCCGAGTGTACTCCTTCAACCTACTATTATTGACAATGGACCAAGATACTCAACTCTTCTACTGATACTCACACACATTCCTCACTCACTATGACAGATAAAAGCTCTTTCCCTCATGCCTAAGTGTGCACAACCTATGCAACCCTCCTCACTTCACTATCACACAGTGAACACTGGGTACACACCTTATTCCCTGCTATTGCTCTACTACTCCAAATGCTACTGTTGTTGCTGCTTTGCTCAATCTCCCCCTCCCTGATAACAACTGCTGCTACTCTGTGTTTGCCAACCTCAAATAGTGCACAAAGTGCACTATGAGCTCTAGGTTACCCCCAAACCCGAGCCTAACACAACCACGCTGCCACTTGAGCACAGGTACCCACATACATCCCACACTTAAGTAATATATGTACACTAATGTATTTATTTATACATGTACATGTATTCCATAACATATGAATTTAGCATTCTAATAGGTACACTCTCAATTAGTCAAATTATCAAACACCTTGAGTGCACAAGTGTGATACCCTATGATACACTATCGAACAACATACCAATTTTTCCAATACACATCCAATACTTTAAATACATATCAAATACATCTATATACAACTAAAAAATTAGTTACAATGCACATTAGAGAGAAAATATACTCCTAAGCACAAAACCACCAAATTAGAGCCATATATCACATCGTACCATACCATATCATGATACTCTCTACTCGTATCTAATTATGGACACGATACTACCCCTACATGACCAATCTAACTATAATTAGGTCTACCAAACCTAATGACAAATACTTGGTGTCCCATTCTCGGATTTTTTCTAAAATAGACACCAAACTCAATGTACAAATCACAAAGAGGGTCAATAGGAGTTCAAACTCCTCCCTATGGGTAGTCCTAATGCATGGGTACATTCTTATTGCTCTAAAATACTAAATAAAAGAAATTAGAGAATTTTTTTTAGAATTTACCTATTAGAAGATAGATTTCCAATAAAATTCAATAGGACACGATTTAAACACAAGCTCCTAGCCAAACTCCTTCTTCAATGCTCCTAGCAATCCAAGCTCCTAGTGCTCCTTGATGAGGAATATGAAAGGGATTGAGAGTGGTTTGATGGAATTTGGTGGATGTATGAGTCAATTTGGGAAAGAACACTAATTAGAAATTATTTGGATGAAGAAAATGAGAGGAGATAGAATCTCCTCCCTAAATCTAGGGCCGGCTATGTATCCCCCTTCTCCAAGCAATATAGAATGTCATAATTACCCCTATTGGGTTGTCATAAAGAAATTTAACTAATGGAAGCTTCTAATCATAATGTAGGTTCAATCTAATCTCTAATTAATGAGGAGGTTAACTTAATTTGAGCCTAAAGTGACTAGTCCAACTATTGGTCTGAGTTGTCATGTCAAGTCTAGTTAGGTCCACTAGGGTCTTGTCTAATCAAATAATCTAATCACTAACCAATAATAATATTTGTCACAAAATATGACTTGCACATTTATATAAAAAAATATAACACAATATTTATAATAATTTAAAATTGACAAAAATACCCCTATTCTAGAAATATGGTAGAGACAACATCGAGCGGTACAGGAAAGCAGCACTAAAGTTACCCCCGGTGTCCCTGAGTCCACACTGATGGACACCTGTCGGAGAAATCATCTTCCCACAGTCAGGCTCTGCATGGGCGACTCTCAGTTTAAAGACTAGACAATGTTCATCATAAATGATGTCGGTGTTGAGAAGAAGGTGAAGGACGTCCATCTCTTGGGAATACAGATTCCAATCATTGATGATAGGGGAAAACTCCCCTACAATAGTAACAATAACGGCGATAATAGCACCCAGGATAGCAAGGGGAAGCATGCCCTTATCGCCAATATAACCAAGAAGCCCGAGCAAAAGCCCGCGGAGGCTCCAAAATCGAAGTAACTCATTCCTTCAAAGATGATGACGTTATGGCGATCTTCAACGTACTAATGAAGGGAAACAAGCTTCGGCTCCCCAACATCAAACGCCCTGTTGAGGCAGTCGAGGTGAATAATCTGAAGTACCGCCACTGCCATCAATATGTCCACTATGTAATACAGGATTGCTACACATTGAAGCGGTACATCCAGCATCTGCTCGACACCAATGCCCTCACCTTGGATTTTAATGACAAAATAGTAGCCGGTAACATGGTATCTTTCCAGTTTGGCAACTTTCCGGCAATGGAAGCCCAAGACGGAGTGATCCCGATCCCCAGGGCAACAATGGAGGTTGTCAATCTTCTGTCAGCTCATGACTAAATAGCAGGGCAGATACCTCTCACCACATAACGAGGGAAGGTCATGTGGGTTCATCCAGACCTTGCTCCAGACTTAATGTAGCAGGCAACAACTTTCGCCACCAAGTCCAAGGGCAAGAAATCAAAGTCCTACTACACGGTTTCTATCCCCTCCGAAGAAGCTATAGCAGGAACAACGAGGTCAGGATTGTCGTACTAACAAGAGTACAACATATCTGGCAATGGTGCACTCCCAATCGTTGCACCTACAATATTCGATCCTGGTCTATCCCAGCCTCTGGCAGCAGACAAGTCCAAGCAGAAAGAAACTCGCTTCGACAAACCACTGCACAAAGATACAGCTCAGGGGTTTGAGAAGTCCTACAACTTCGATATCTTGGCACAACTGGCTAATACTCTAGCAAAGTTGTCACTATTAGCGCTCCTTCGACTCTCCAAAGACGCTAGGGTTGCTCTGAGTGAGACATTACAGAATGCCGACACCTATCTGGCACAAGTCAAGCCGCCAGCTAAGAATCCTGCTGCATGCCCCCACTGTAATAATATGATAGAGGCAATACCCAACATTACGTTCTCGCAACAAGACATGTTATTGAAGAACAATCGGCATGATCATCTTCTGTATTATACATGGTACACCGGCGCCATCAAGGTGGACCGGATGCACATTGACCCCGGTTCATCAATCAGTATTATCCTGCGAAGTATGCTTCAGACCTTGGATATCCTGATGCATCGCCTCCAATATTGCCATCAGTGGCTTGAATGCAGGAAGGAGCTACCCTCTAGGCAAGATTAGCTTGAAGTATCAGATCGATGACTTAAAAACAGAGGTCACCTGCTACGTCATAGACATAGACGTATCCTACAATGTCCTGTTGGAACATCCATGGATATATCAATACATGATCGTACCATCAACCTTGTACTAGTGCTTGAAGTACGTGGACGATCAGGGCATCGTCAAGACAGAATTTGCCGATGTAGATCTATTTAAAGGGGTCGAGGCCTATTACTCTGACTCGATCCTCTACAAACAAGTCAACCAAGATAAAGGTGGCAATGACGCCGATGATGAGGCAGAGCCTGGGACAACATCGAACGAGCCCTTGAGAGTCTATCTCAAAGCAAACGTTTCCGACACAGCCCCTCCCCTTATGGTAAAACTGCACAAGAAAATATGTGAGCCTCTGGTCGTTCACCTTCATAGACCGAGTAGAACGCTGAAGGAAGATCCGATACCCACAAAGACTTCCGAACCACTAGTGGTAAAGCTGCGCAGGAGACCTCCGAAGTCGTTTCTCGCACTTGGGGTAGATCTCTGGAAGGGTGAACTGGAGGAGTATGTTGCCGCTCATGCAAACATCCCTTCTCTTGATGATATAATTCCTAAGGATAAGATACCTTATTTTATGAATAAAGGGATATCTTTGAACCACTCGGATGTTGCACATTTTAGTACATTATATTCCATAGAGCATGGTCTAGGCTTGCACATGCATACACAGATGACTTTCACCTATGCAGTAAATCGAGTTCTCCTCAGTCAGAACTCCTACTTCATAGTTCCAGCAAGGAAGAAGGAAGACAAACACATCATCTTTGGCAGAATAAAGAGTCCTCAATCCTCTATCCCAGAGGAACTGGAGCCAGAACTCGATACCGACAAAATACCACTTTACTGGTACAGTTCTCAAATCAAGCACCTTATCCAGAAGATAGGATACGATCTGAAATCCACTAGGGGCTGGAACTACGGTAAAGGACGACGGCTGCCTGTGTGTCTACAGGCTCCTGCAGGTAAGTCCGAGGATTACTACCATAAGACTAAGCATGGCATAGGGTATGTCATGACTCCCACGACCCCCATAGGCTCGGATGAAGAAGATGAGTCACACTCTCACTCTTCAGAATCTTTCTCTTGTGACTCCGATGTAAGTGTCAGAGAGATGCTCAAACAAACATTATCTGCCAATATTGTGTCAGCTGACCCTGAGGAAGACGACAAGAATCTCCCACTGGGGACAAAGTCGTACAAATTAATCTAGGCGAGGAATCCTCCCCTAAACCTATATTCATCAGTAAGAGTATATCCAATGAGGATCGAAAATCCCTGCTACAGCTAGTCAGGGAATACATCAATGTATTTTCCAGGAGTTACGAGAACATGTGTCACTCCTCATTCCCAATATACGTATTAGGGGCATATTATTCTCGCTGGCATGTTATTTATTTGGTTGCATGAGACTAGATCCATTCTTTGGTTTGGCTTGGTTTGGTTTCGGTTGGTTTGGTCATGAGTTGAACTCATGGTCTAAACCTCAAACCCTAGCTATATAACCCAACTTCTTTCTCTCTCCCTCTTCATTCTTTCTTTTCCTTCTTTCTCTTAGGTTTTTTTCCCCCTCCATAGGCAAGTACACCTTGCATAAAAAATAAAAAAAAATCCATATTATTAGTCTATTATGTTTATTGTGTGATTTTAAGCATGTTTAGAACTTGATATTTTTGAATTTGGTGGATGGAATATTGTAGATTTGGATTTTTATGAGTGTGGGTGTTCTTAAGTTATTTTTCTTAGTTTTGATCTTCAAAAACTTATTTATTTATTTTAAACTTATTATTTTATGTGATGGAGCACTTTATTTCGAGCAATTTGGCTTTTGAACGACTTGATTTGGAGTTGAGATGAGAATTTTATGGCATATCTAGTCTTTTCGGATTCTTGGAGTTTTTCCATGGCCGAACTTGTTGTTATGGGACGATAGAGTACCATGCGGCCCAGCAATATTCGTCCCCTCCAGCATTCGCCCATCTTGTTCGACGCATGCCTACTTGTGCATGCTTTCAAAAGTCGGACACATTAGACTTTGAACGCATAGAAATTTATTAAGGCATGATTCCGTATGCCCAGAGTACGTGCGTCCAGGAGATTATATGGCCACGAGCTATGCGTCTCTTCTTTTGGACGCATGCCTCTACACGACTCTTGAGTGTCATGCCCCAATCTTTCGCAAGCTCAATAGTTTCCGTTGAACGTGAATCACCACGTTGCAGCTCTCCCACAGGACAATCGTTCTCATCTGGACGTGATGCCGTACAAGCCTGGAGTTGCGCTCGTACAAGACGATATTGTCAAACACCAAAGTTATCATCGAAATAACCAAGTTACAACAAAAGTCAAGTATTGTGTACCAAGCACACATCAGAGTATACGCAGCGAAGCTCTCGATAGGGTCCAAATAAAATACCACAAAGGCGATTGCCTCAAAGGCGATACAATACTCTTGCTCTTTCTCTAGCCCACAAAGGTACTTACAGTCCACACATCATGTCACATATATCCAAGCAGCGCCACTACACCTGTGTACCTGAAATAATGTCCACAAACGTGGGTCAGTACACAGCCATACTGGTGAGCGAGGTAACCCACTCATCTAAGCCGACACTAAGTAAAAATAGTGAGTGCAAACAGTTATATGGTGATCTTTCTAGTTGAATCCTAGATTCATTTTATGGCATAGGGATGACATGTTAAGGAAAGTTATAAAGCAGTTTAAGCATACAAGCATTCAACTCAATCCAATCGACAAGCAATAAATAACCAACCCGAAGGATTCTAGCATGCAAACCATCCTACTCAAAGCCCAAGCAATACGAGAAACCATCGAACAATCGAATCATCAACCAAGCCTCAATATCCATCCTTAACCAAAACTTACAATCCAATCTCAATATGCAAACTCTTGCCGAGGCAAGATGGCCGCGCCTACACGAAGCACAAACCAACCAAAAAAAAGCAAGCCAACACTTATCTATATGAAGTCACTGGCCAAGCCATAAAGGACATTGATCGGACTAATCAATAGGCAGATCTACCCGATCTAGCAATGGGAAGCTATCCCCTCTGGTTCGTATCGAACTACCGGCACCGCGCCCAAGATGCGTTACCATTGTCTCCTCCATGGTCGAACGGTCCCGGTGTCCCGGAGCCTATCCCGTTCGAGGAAACGAAACCCTGTGCAACACAGGTTGTCCGTGACATGCAGACACCAATTAGGTATGTCGAAAGGATCGAACATTCTCGCCCCACCAAGCGATCTTAGACTCATTCAACTAAATATTCAACCAATCCATAACCATTCTTCCAACATATAGCCCAAGGCACCAAATCTTAAGTTATCTCCATAGGCACTATGCCGCTTCTCAACACAGTATTTCAATTGGTGCAACACCCCACGCTCAGAACAATCCCATGGCACAATGCCCCAATAGTGGCACAATGCCCTCGCCGATGCAGTTTTTCAGTTTTGAACCACAATCGCTCGCTTTGTAAGACAAAGCGCCCAAGTGATATTCGTGCACGGATGCACGCTCGCTCGTCCGAATTCCCGATATTCCCAATGCCTCAATGTATCAACAAAGATGTATCATTCCAACTGTCCAAACCTAATTCCAAATGTTTCTCCAACCAACTGCCCCAAATGCAATCCAACTCTAGCTCCAACTATCCTGTACGAAAATCAACACAAGCCACAAATCTATCCAAGCAAACGACGTACACTCTATGCACGCCTCAGTGTAGTGATTCCCAATATTTCAGTTCAAGTGTTCAAACCTTTACGTGTTTTTTATATTATTAGGCATGAAAGAGTAGAGGAGAAGGGACAGAGCCCACTTACAACGTTTGATTCTGTTAAGCATCATGTCCTGCCGATACGGCTGATTCCTTGAACCCATGATCCGAAGTAAAGCGCGATCTACTCAATTGGTATGACCGTGCGAACAGGCCGTGCTCTCCAAATTATCTGACCGATCGGACTAAGGAAGACGGCATTATCGCTCCAATCCAGCTATCTTAGTACTGCTCTGAACGAACACCTGATTCCTATCGAACTTCGCTAGCCATCTGTACATGAAACCAACTCAATCAATACTTGTTTCCAAATCCAACAAATCAAATGTAACCAGCTATTGTTTTATTCAATCCGACTCAGCGTAACGTATCGTGCGATTGTGGGGCGTTAAATTAAGTCTCTGTACGAATTTATTGTACTTTTGTCTTTTCTCTCTGACACTTATGCCTTGTCACATCAATTACCTTTATGTCACTTCCTTGACACTTTATTTATTATTCATCACTTCGGCACTTGTCCTAAGAAGTAGACTTTTGCCTGAGCATGCGACCTGGAGGAGCATTCGGCCTGAAGGAGCATTCATCCTGGAGGACCATGCGGTCAGTTGGTTCATACGGCCTGACCTTCTTGTACACGATTTAGACACGTATTATCCTTAGTGACTCCCAGTGTACATATAGTACTTTCTTGTTGGGATTATTTATTTTATTTGAAATATTTTTTATCATCCTCTATTATGGTTGATCATGGTTATTGGTTGTGTTATATTTCTAGGGGAGAATGGACTTAGTAATGTCAACCTTTTTCTAGAACTCATGCTTATGATCTTGGTAATTGGACTCGAATACCGTATCTGTGTTGATGCAATCATTGCCTGATATTGTTCATGATATGTGCACTGAGGTACGATATACCGTGTTACGTGTTAAGTGACTGATATTTGGGTTGTGCATCGAGAATGCCTCCGAATTCCTGAACTCGTGATACTATAAATATATTTTTCCCAGCACGGGCATGATATGCGAGTCAAGTACCAAAGTGTGTCTAAGATATTATTTTATTGAATGTTGCATACACGCTCAGGTGAATCCAGATTGAATTTCCATAGATTTGAATCTAGCGTACCCATATTTTGTATGACATCTTAAGAAAAATTCTAATATAGACACGCCTTGAGATTTTAAAACAATATAGGGTTAATTAGGCAACTAAAAGTGGTGATAACATTAGGAGAAAATGGTATCCCGAGATCATGCCAATGAACCTTCCAACAGAGATTCATTCTAAGGGTGTTGTGGGCTGGCCACCATAGATACTGTATATCATTCGCCTTAGTGGAGTGCAGTATCTAACCGATTATAAATAAAGCCAAGCCACTATTTCACTATAGGAATATTGGAACCGCTAATACCGTGATCTAGCACAGCGGCCCTACGTAGAACTAGTGCAATTCGTGAAGTTCCTGTATAATTATTTTATTTGGCTCGGTTAGCTCATGTTCGACAATGGCGTGATCTAAGGATACCTATTATGCATTATTCTGAGATAATCTCAGACTCCACAATTAGCAAGCCGTATAAGTGATTGGCCAATTTTATTAATTGGACTTGATTGTGATTATATTATTCTGTTAGTTGCCTAGGTAAATGGACTATCATAGTGTGATGGATTTAACCATTGTCCTTGTTTGGTTGAAGGGTTTGACCTTTGTGCTAGGATATGCCATGGACCTATGTTACGATATTGGACCTATATATATTATTATATATTTATGGCTTTGGTTTTTGTTTCCCCATTTTCGTGCTTCCTTTATGGTACTTGCTATTTGGAGTCTAACCCCACTGGTTTTGCATGGTCAGGTTTGAGCCAGCACCCAAGGATCCAGTATACTTCTCCCGACTCATGGCGCGTACCAGGAACATGGTCGTCGTGGACAACGAGTGGGTTTTCTTCTTTCTTGCTCGTCATTATACATTTATCTTTTGGGCATTTAGCCACCGACACCTGTTAGCCGGTACGTCTGGACATTTATTTTTTCTTGCATGATTGTATTAAATTAGACTGCAGATGATCACTATCATATACTTTTTATATTCCACCAGCTCTTTATTTTGTACAGCTGGTCTCCAGAACATCTTGAGAAAGCATTTGGGATGCCTTATTGCTTTATTATATATGCTCTATGATTACTGTTTCTTGTTTGATTGATTGATATATAGATGTTCGTGTGATCCCGAGTGACCTGATTGTAGCATGCACCCCCTTGTCTAGTTACAACTGTGATCGTCGTACAACGTATAGTACCTTGTATGGGATAGCTGGCCGTATCTGTCTCCGTATTTTGGTACTAGGCTGTGACAACATGTCGGGACTGGACCTACATATTGTGGTCCACAAGATCAACATCTTGCCAAACATTAAGCCAGTCAAGCAACAATAATGGCGGTTACGGTCGGACATCATGAATGCCATCAAAGCTGAAGTCAACAAACTAATAGCTAGTGGCTTTATTCGCGAAGAAAAACATCCAGACTGGGTAGCCAATATTGTGCCCGTCGTAAAAAAGAACGGGAAGATCCAGATCTGCATCGACTTTCATGATCTAATGCGGTGTTCCCTAAGGACAAGTTTCCCTTTTCGATCACAGATATAATGATCGACAACACTTGTGGCTTCGAATGCATATCCTTCATGGATGGATTCTTAGGCAATAATCAAATCAAGATATTTCCTGACGATGATAAGCATATATCATTCTGAACACCGATAGGAGTATACTGCTACACAGTCATTCCCTTCGGTCTAAAGAATGCATGTGCTATATACCAGCGAGCTATGAGCACCATCTTCTGTGAGAATCTACGTAAGACAGTGGAGTATTACATTAATGACATCACTGTCAAGAGTCGCTCCAAAGATGATCACCTCCGAAACTTGAAGACTGTGTTTGACCTGATGCGTACGAATCAGCTCAAGATAAATCCTACCAAATCCTTCCTGGGAGTCTCCTGTAGCAAATTCCTGGGTTTTGTCATAACTTTGAAGGGTATTCACGTAGACCCCGACAAGACTAAAGTCATCCTTGAAATGTAACTACCGAAGAACCTCAGAGAACTTTGTGGCCTTCAAGAAAGATTGGCATACATCAGGAGGTTCATATCAAATCTCTCTAGACGTTGTCAGTCGTTCACTCAACTTATAAAGAATGGAGTCTTCTTTATCTGAAATAAAAATGCCAGTGCACCTTCGACGGCATCAAGGAGTATATCATGAATCCCCCAGTATTGGTGGCCCCCGTTGTGGGAATACCCTTCTTACTATATGTGCGGGCACTGGATCACTTCCTCGGAGCTCTATTAGCCCAGAAAAGTGATACAGGTTACGAACACTGTCATGCCCCAATTCTGAAGAATCAAAAGTAACCACGGGTGTGATGTCGTACAAGCCTAGATTGCACTTGTATAAGACAATAATTTAGATAAGGCATAGTATATCTCAGAAACAATGACATTACAGCAAAATTAAGCAGACAAATTGAAGTCACATTGAATATAATAAAAAGTTTCTCTTTATTGATAATGATAATTGAGTACATGGCTTACAAAAGATTTACAAAGCTCTCAAATACAACTGATACTTGGCCAATTGGCTTACATTGATGTGCCATCTTGGCTTAAAATATCACTGATACAACTGAATTACATTATTCCATACATTACGCCCTTTATAACAAAAGACGCCTCCATTGGAAGAAGAGCTTCTGCACGCCCCAACAATGCTTTGATGCCTCGGAACCTTTCTAGCCACTCCCAATGCTGAGTACCAGGGGTTGCCTACAAATATGGGTCAGTACATATCGCATACTAGTGAGCAGAAACTAGCCCACTCACCTAAACTAACACTAAGTATTCATGTGAAAAGCATGCATATTAACTTAGTGATCTTTCTATTAGGAACTAGATTCATTTCAATGATCAGAGTATTCAGCAACATAATAAAATATACTTTGGAAACAGCAGTATACATTGAATATATATGGAATATGTACATATCACTTAATATCGATTCTTACCAACAGCCCACTCATCGTATTACTGTAAAACAAGGATCAACCACAACATAATTAATACGGATCATTCTTACAGAGATAACATTAAGCCTACATAAATATTCTCATTAGTATGCAGCCTAACTATATGAGGGTCATTGGTGATATACTTTTGCACCACGAGGGACATGCCATATAGAACTTCGAAGGGCGTATGAAGCGTCATTCATGCGGTTACGATCCCCAATGAATGACTCGTTTATATCCAGTTCTACCAAAGCACCATGTTTACTCCTAGGCCGAACGATCCTGGTGCCCCGGTGCATCTCGTTCGAGAAAATTTACCAAACCTTATACACAAGTTGTCCATGACCATGCAATGACTATGCAAATAAAGTCTTAAGCACAAATTGTATGGTAAAGAATTATAAGTAAAGATACACATTTGTTGTTCTTATAGCTATCCCCATTTCTTATTCTGGTTGGTGACCCGCAGGTCCCAACTTACAGACCTTCTCGTGGCCTGGTAGTACCAAACCATAATTGTACTCGCATATGAAGCGTTTCCTTTATAGTTACTGTGCATTGATGCACTTACAGTTTGACAGATATTCGATGTTCCTATTTTAGTGTTACAAGCATGTAAGGTGATTTGTAAGGCATTACTTCTCATGTAAGGCATACATTTACTATATTTTGTGTCAATAGTATTAGCAATCATCATTCATATGTTCTATTGGTTCCAACGACATTGGATAAAAGACATCATTATTAAAATGTGGACTATAACAACATTTAGAAATGCAATTCAATAAGCAACACTAACATTCATTTATTTTATTAGGACATGAAGGAGTAGAGGAGAAGGGACAGATCCACTTGTAAACACCCTAATTTTTTTAGAATTCAATTTTAGAATTTAATTATTGGTATTTATGAATTACTGAGTTTAAGAAAGATTTTTCTGTAATTTTTAGCCAATTATAATAAATGTTCATTCATGGATTTATAATTATCTATATTTAATTAATTATTAATATAGTGCAGAAAATATATTTTTGGGTGTAAAACTATTAATAGAGTATTGTGTAATTTTTTTGGAATTTATTGAGGTCCAAAACTATTTTAATGGCCATATATATATATATATATATATATATATATATATATATATATATATATTATTTTAACAAACCAACATAAACCAAACTAAACAAATCCGGATCCTAACCCGATAACCCAACCCGGACCCGAAATCCCAACCCATTTGGTAACTGCGTCCCCATCTTTAGTGCAACCTTCTTAACTAAAAAAATTTTCTACTAAGTTTATTTTTAATTTCGAGGACAAATTTTTTATAAGTTGGATAGATTGTAACCACCCTAATTTTTAGAATTTAATGTTTAAAATTTATTAATATAGGTATTCTGAAATTATTGTGATTAAGGGAAAATTTTTATTTATTTTTAGCTAATTATAATTTATAATATTCATGAATTTATAATTATGTATATTTAATTAATTATTAATATTGTATAAAAAAAATTTAGGTCTACAACTATTATTAGTGTATTGTATATTTTTTTTGAAATTTATTGAGGTCTAAAACTATTTTTAATGGCCACACACACACACACACACACACACGCACACGCACACACACACATATATATATATATATATATATATATATATATATATATATATATATATATATATATATATATATAGAGAGAGAGAGAGAGAGAAAAGAATAAAAGAAAAAGAAATAAACCAAAACCTTAAACCCATTAACCCAAACCTGAAACCTAATCTACCCAACCCACGTACAGCAACCTCCTCCCCCTATATATATATACATGCATATATATGTATACATCAACACAAACCCGAACCCTGACCTATCACCCATGCCTATACCACCTTCGTCGGAGCGCCGCCGACCGTCGTAGCGCCGGAGTGCCGCCGTAGTAGCCGCGCGGCCGGCAGTCACAACAACAGCAGCGGCAACAGTAGCAGTTGCGGCCCTCCTTCGCGCGTAGCCTCCGCCCTCCTCGCTCGTCCGATTTATATCCCGTCTTGCTGGTATGTTCGCAACCTAACCCTCTAGGATTTCTTTCAAGTGGAACAAATTTAGGCACCCGGGTTTGATCGAAAAATCGACCGAAAGTTGGCCGAAAAACAGTTCAACAACAGTTCACAAATTCAGTCCAAGTACCCCTGTCCATGTTCAATTTTCTACCATCTCGTTAATTATTTTAAAAATATAATTGAAAAGACTTCTTCACAATATAACCAAGATTTTTATTATTCTTTTAGTTTTTATTAGTTTGGTTTAATGATTAAATTATTCTGGTTTTAAAACGACCAAAAACTTATTTTTAAAACATCCAAAATCTCTGATACGGGGTGCATCCTGCCAAACGGGGCAACTTCATAGTTTGAGAATTTTACCGAAAGACGCATATCGTCAACGCGAACGTGTGGGCTTTCGCGGAACTTGATTTGGATGTGCGTGCACACCGGAATCAACGCGTATCCATCAAAAAATATCGTATCGACCTGTTCTGACACTCGCCATAACTTCGTGTGTGCTTGTCATTTTGTAACAAAACTTGTGTCATTGGATTCGCAGTATTACGTTGGTCCTGTGACCCAAGTTTGGTTCAATTCTGAGAATGTTGACGAAACATCATTTTGTGGGGCCCAAGGTTCCACATAACGGGCAATTTCATGACCGGCTCACCGAAATCCAATTTCGGACATTTTGTTGAGTTTGTGCCATCATTCTGAACTCGTAGATACTATATTGGACAAATTTGGAGAACTTTGTCTTTGGCATATTTTACGATGCAAAGTATGCCACATGTGGACCCCAATTTAACCCAAAACTGTCAATCTTGTCATGTGTCCAAATTGGACTTATGGGTAGTCAATTCTAGCTATTTCTAGTATTCTGAGAATATTGGTGATATTTGTTTCAGTATCCGGAGTTGTACGTGCAGATTCTACTTTCCCAGGAGCCGTCGACGAAGTTCAGAACCCAAGCAAGTGTACATTGCCATGATGCATCACAGTTTCTTGCCTTAATTATCTTATTTAGTTATTATAGTTATTTGATATGGTTGATGTGTGTGATTACCTTAGGACCGTGAGACGTTGCTTAGCATCCGAACAAGATTCGGGTGTCGATGCCGTACGTGGAGTCATGTAACATCACTTAGAGAGTTAATTTTACGATCATATTTTTACGTGCTTGCTTTACCAAGTACACCATACCCTAGGACACTTGACACTATTTCATGTGACATAATATTTCTTGAGTTATTTATGAGGATTCTGTATAGGCTTACAGGATTCGAGACATGAGACTTACATATTATATGGATATTATTATGACTCGTTGCACTAGCTAGAAGTCATGATCTTGCGTGTTATGGACATGAGACGTCGTGGATATAAGATATGAGATTACATTGGGTGGGGAGAGTCACATACTAACTTGATGGTTATTTTGTAGAGGATTATCACAAGACCCTTAGATTATATATTTACTCATGGTAGAAAAGTATAAATGGAAGATAGAAGTCTTATAGGAATGATAGATAAATATTGTGGGTTTACACGTAAACTGATTAGGACCAGAAATTTAGATTTTTGACTAATAGGGTATGAGTTTGTTCGACCTATCCTTAGTAGTAGGTGATGAGAACCTATTTCCAATGTACGATAGCCGATGGATTTTCGGATTTTAGAAATCTTATCATCTCATTAAGTTCAAAATTTTTTTACTCAAGATAACCATGACATCATGCTTGTGTAATAGGGTAGTAGCCTAACCGAAAGATTCTCGTAATAAAGATAGCTTTTAGATGGCAGAGATTAGACGAACAACAGTACAAAAAGATAGACAATAGAATGGAATGGAATAAGTTGTACAAAAACGGGTAGGCATTCCAATTAAAGATTAGATGAGTATTGAAGAGTGTCCTTAGCGAATAGTATGTTATGAGTGATAGACCTAAGTACATGCTTAGTTTAGACCCTTACCTACTAATATGCTAGGAAGATGGAGTTATAAGGATCATATATTGTTTACCTATAGCCAGAAGTAGGTTACCAATAGTATGAGGGAGATTATATAAAATATAACTTAAGGATTAGTTGTATTACCCCCTCGACTGCATTCCTATCCTTCCTATCAAATTCTTATCTTGTGTTGCATATATGGCCTCGTGCTTTTTGTAACAACGATCTTTCTAATTATAACAATGAGTAGATCATTCCTCTTTCCCTAGTTGTGCCTTAATTACAAAATTAATCCCTTAGTTGGTACCTCTCCTTGTGTTAATATCCATATCACCATAGGTATCAATTCTTTTCTACTCTAATCCCCTTAATTTAGTCACCATGACTCGATTCTCCAAATACCTGCCTAATCGTGCCTTATTAAACCATGTAGACTTATCAAAAATTCTTTTTGTCGTTGCCTGAATTTTTGGTCTCTTCATCATCAATGTCAATCAATGATCGAAGCCTCTCTACCACCTTGTCTTAGTTAGATCTGACTCAGTCATTTCTTCTGCCTTGTAGAAGCTTGACCTATACAAGAGCAGTAGTGGATGGGTAGAAATTTTTCTTATAAGGTTGTTGATCAATAATACCCTGATAGTTTCTAGGTTCCTTTAGAAAATCCTTGATTACGGCTATTAAATACTAGAATTCTTGTATCCTTATTTAGAAAATAGGTCCTTCCAGAAATCTTGTTAGCAGGATCATGACCTTATTTTTGGATACCAACTTAATTTTTATAAGTTGGGTAGATCGTACCCCCTGGTTTTAGTGTAGGGTTATTTCTAGAAATTCAGGATAAATTTGAATTTATTTTGGTGTTAATTAGGTTAATCTCAAATGGATTAAATTATCTATTTAATTTTTGTATCCTTGATACTCTTTGTTGTGGCTCGAATATTTGGAGTACAACACTATCCTTTCTTTTCTAACAACTTTCTCCTTATGACCAAGACTAGTCACTCTACACCTATGACATGACTATCACTCACAAACTGGCCTTCCCATGTTTTATTTTAGTCGCACGACGTTCGTGATGTAATGGTACACATAAATGACACATAGATATTATTTTTCTATTGCGATCGATTTTAATACTCAACACTGACTCAATTCTTCCGGCAACCTTGACATTCATGAGCCTAACTGGAACCTACTCACTGATGACACAACTGTACTTCCAAATATACACACCCATGCTCCATATAGACCCCAAAATATTCGTGGCATATCTCTTTCTAAATCCTATATCCAACTCCGTTGTAATTGAATTAAATTATACATAGGCAACCCAAATATCCCAACCCCTGATATACATGTATCCCATTCATGCCAACCTAAGTCCGTGACACTTGTGTTGCATTAAATTGAACCCCTTATACTCTTTACACAATACTAAACACCTTAATGAGTTATATCACCTTTTGACGCTTATTGATGAACCATTCATCGGCATCCATGATATACAATAAACAACTTCTCGGTACCATCTTACCCTAGTTGTATTTGACTATGATATTTTCTATTGTCTTATAGACTCATGACCAATTAGAAGTAAGGAGAACTGGTAAAACTTCTTTTATAGAGTTATTGACTCATTAACGCCATGGTAGTACATAGATTTTCTTTGAAAGGTTGTGACAACGGTCACAAAATTCTTACCATCTCGAATCCCTCCTTGAAGTTAAACTTACTAAAAATCCTTAGAAATATGATCATGACTATAGTTCCTGTGGCCAACTTCATTCTTATAAGTTGGGTTGAGCCTTGAGTAAGCGTACCCTTATTCTTATAATGCGACGTCAAACTAGGACTCCATTTGGTAACTGCGTCCTCATCTTTAGTGCGACCTTCTTAACTAAAATCTTTTCTACTATGTTTATTTTTAATTTCCAGGACAAAAAATTTATAAGTTGGGTAGATTGTAACCACCTGATTTTTAGAATTTTAAATTTTAAATTTATTAATATAGGTATTCTGAAATTATTGTGATTAAGGAAATTTTTTTATGTATTTTTAGCTAATTATAATTTATAATATTCATAAATTTATAATTATGTGTATTTAATTAATTATTAATATTATACAAAAATATATATTTTTGGGTGTACAACTATTATTAGTGTATTGTATAATTTTTCTGGAATTTATTGAGGTCTAAAACTATTTTTAATGGCCATACATATATATATATATATATATATATATATATATATATATATATATATATATAGAGAGAGAGAGAGAGAGAGAGAGAGAGAGAAAGAGAAGAATAAAACAAAAAGAAATAAACCAAAACCCTAAACCCATTAACCCAAACCCGAAACCTAATCTACCCAACCCACGTACAACAACATCCTCCCCGAATATATATATTTTACGTCCTCCTCGCTCGTCCGATTTACGTCCCGTCTTCGCTGGTATGTTCACAACCTAACCCTCTAGGATTTTCTTCAAGTGGAAAAAATTTAGGCACCCGGGTTTGATCAAAAAATTGACCAGAAGTTGGCCAAAAAATTGTTCAACAACAGTTCAGAAATTCAGTCCAAGTACCCCTGTCCATGTCCAATTTTCTACTATCTCGTTAATTATTTTAAATATATAATTGAAAGGACTTCTTCACAATATAACCAAGATTTTTATTATTCTTTTAGTTTTTATTAGTTTGCTTTAATGGTTAAATTATTCTGGTTTCAAAACGACCAAAAACTTATTTTTAAAATACCCAAAATCTTCGATACGGGGTGCGTCCTGCCAAACGAGATGACTTCGTCGTATGAGAATTTTACCGAAAGGCGCATATCGTCAACGCGGACGTGTGGGCTTTCGCGAAACTTGATTTGGATGTGCGTGCACACCGTAATCGACGCATATCCATCAAAAAATACCGTATCGGCCTGTTCTGACACTCGCCATAACTTCGTGTGTGCTTGTTATTTCATAACAAAAATTGTGCCTTTGGATTCACAGTGTTACGCTGGTCCTGTGACCCAAGTTTGGTTTGATTCAGAGAACGTTGACGAAACATTATTTTGTGGGCCCTACGGTTCCACATAACGGGCAATTTCGTGACCGGCTCACCGAAATCCAATTTCGGATATTACGTTGAGTTTGTGCCATTATTCTGAACTCGTAGACAATAAGTTGGACGAATTTAGAGAACTTTGTCTTTTGCACATTTTACGATACAAAATAGGCCACATGTGGACCCCGCTTTGACCCAAAACTATCAATCTTGTCCCTGTGTCCAAATTGGACTTATGGGTAGTCAATCCTAGCTATTTTTAGTATTCTGAGAATATTGGTGATGTTTGTTTCAGCATCTGGAGGTGTACGTGCAGATTCTACTTTCCCAGGAGCAATCGACGAAGTTCAAAATCTAGGCAAGTGTACCTTACCATGATGTATCACAGTTCTTTGCCTTAAATATCTTATTTAGTTATTATAGTTATTTGATATGGTTGATGTGTGTGATTATCTTAGGACTGTGAGACGTTGCTTAGCGTCCAAATAAGATTCGGGTGTCGACGTCGTACGCGGAGTCGTGTAACGTCACTTAGAGAGTTGATTCCACGATCCTATTTTTACGTGCTTGCTTTACCAAGTACGCCATACCCTAGGACACTTGACACTATTTCATGTGACAGAATCTTTCTTAAGTTATTCATGGAGATTCTGTATAGGCTTACGGGATTCAAGACATGAGACTTACATATTATATGGATATTATTATGACTCATTGCACTAGCTAGAGGTCATGATCTTGCGTGTTATGGCCATGAGACATTGTGGACATAAGACGTGAGGTTACATTGGTTAGGGAGAGTCTTCATCATGCTCTGGGCATATTTTACTTATTACTATTTATGTGTATTAGGCTTTATGTTCCCTATGTGGAATCTGAAGTGATTGTATATATATATATATATATATATATATATATATATATATATATATATATATATATATATACTAGCCTTCTCTGGGTTCCCCCACATGGAGCCTCGAGGGTACTGTCTAGCATACGGATAAGTCCGTGAGTACCAGCCCAGGGTACAATACCATACTCTCATTTGCATGTCACATAGTTGGTTACAGTAGTTTACCCTTGAGTATGTGGCATTATACTATTTTACTTTTGGCATGTTGTTTCTTGTACCTTATTACGTCCCTCTGAGGACTTGATCCCCTGCCAGTTTTTGCAGCATAGACGGTTATGGAGCCTTTGGAGTTGCTGATGGAGTTTCTTGTCTTGCAGGCATTGGTACCAGGAACTTATATCATTTCTACCAGAGTTATGGTTATTTATTCATATTGTTTATTCATCTGCTGATGTAGCCTAGTTTTATAGACTCACATTTCTTTCTCGAGTTTATTCGAGTTTGTGTGTTATTGGGCGGCCGACTTTAGCAAATATAGCTTATTCTTGTGTATTATGTTCATTGTGGATTGAGGCATAGATATTTATATTTACTTGATTATTTAGATAGTGACCATTATAATACAGCTTATACATATTCGAGTCAGACCAGAGTCTGGTCGAATGCGTAACTAGCATTTTATGTATTCCTAGTCCTACGTATTTTGGGACTAGGGCATTACAAAACCCTAGCCTAGCCGACCACCACCACAATCATCTCCTCTACCACCCGGACAAACTTCGGCCGCCGACGACCGTTGGATAGTCGCCGCCGCACGCCGCAAGACGCCTCCACATAGCCGCCAGAATCCCGAGCACAACACACAGCGAGGTACACTACTTCTAGCCCGTGTATCTCTCTGCACAATTAACTAAATAATAACCTGTCAAATCCTATGCGAAGACCACATGACCCCCTTGAACCCTGTGTAATTAGTTTGGTGTATCGTGTCATGTATTGATCATAATTCGTGACGCAAAACAGAAAAAGATCCAATTTGTAGTTCAGAAACTGTTCCAACCACCCATGTTCATGTCTAATTTTCTTCCAACTTAGCTAATATTTATAAATTCTACTTGAACAATAATTTAGACAACATAAACAAGTTTTAATCTCTTTAATTAGTTTATTTTAATTCGTTGTATGTTGTATTTTATTTGCTGTTGAATTTGACCAAAAACTTGGTTCTCTAAACCAGAATTTTTTCGAAATGGGGTGTGTCCCGCTAAACGAGACGACTTTGTCGTATGCGAATTGCACCAAAATATGCGTATCATCAACGTGGACGTGTAGAATTTTGCGAAAGTTGATTAGGATGTGCGTGCACACCGAAATCAACGCGTATCCGTCGAAAAGTCCTGTATCGTCCTATTCTGACACTCATCATAATTTTATGTGTGCTTGTTGTTTCATAACGAAACTTATGCCATCGGATTCGTAGCGTTACGCTGGTCCCGTGACCCAAGTTTGGTTCGATTCTGAGAATGTTGACGAAATACCATTTTGTGGGCCCCACGGTTCCACTTGACGGGCGATTTCATGACCGGCTCATCGGAATCTAGTTCTAAATATTTCGTTGGGTTCGTATCATCGTTCTAGACTCATAAACACTAAGTTTGATGAATTTGGAGAACTTTATCTCTAGCATATTTTTTGGTACGAAGTGGGCCATATGTGGACCCTATTTTGACCATAAACTCTCAATTCTGCCAACTGTGTCCAAATTGGACTTATGGGTAGTCAATCCTAGATATTTCATCTATTCTGAGAATAATGGTAATGTTTATTTCAGCATCCGGAGACATACCTGAAGATTCCACTTATATCAGAGCAACTGATGGAGCTCAGAACACAGACAAGTGTACCTTGCCAACTTGCAGTAGATCTTGTGATATTATTTGCTTGGGTTATTTCTATATACTTCTGTGTTGTACCTGTTCAACCTAGGATCGTGAGATGTTGCTTAATGTTCAAACAAAATTTGGGTGTCGACGCCGTACGCGGAGTCGTGTAACGTCACTTAGAGAGTTGATACCACGATCCTATATATTTTTGCATGCTTGATTTATCAAGTACGTCATACCATAGGATACTTGACACTATTCATGTGGCAGAATCTTTCCTAAATTATTCATGGTTATTCTGTATAGGCTTACAGGATTCGTGATATGAGACTTGCATATACATAGATATCATTATGACTCACTGTACTAGCTAGAGGTCATGATCTTGTGTGTTATGGACATGAGACGTCGTGGACATGAGACATGTGATTACATTGGGTGGGGAGAGACACACAGGCCATAGGCTAATTATATACATATATACTTTATTATTGAGGTGCTTTAGTCTTTGTTCTAGAGCTTGGCCCATTTCGTGATATTCTTGCTGCTACGGGCTCCCCGACACATAGCTTGTAGTGGTTTCAGCCTGAGTACTAGTGATGCTCTCATTTGCATTTCACTTAGTTGGTTGCATAGCTTGTCCTAAGGATCTATTTTTAATTGTTGTATTTTATTTGGCTTGAGTTATTCTTGTACCTTGCTATGTCCCCTGAGGACCTAGATCCGGATTATGTCCCTAGGTACAACAGAGGAGGAATACCCCGAGATATACGGGACAAGAGTTGACGCTGGAGCAGTACTGCACCAGATGACGAGGTTGTGCCAGAGGATTTCTCCTGAGTATTCTGTTACATACTCAGTTATTTATGCTTCAAGTTATTTCATATCTTGACTCATGGACTTATGTATTGACTTAACCTCTTTTCTTATTTTATCGGATTGTTCCCTGAGACACTACATATGTTGACTTAATGATAAACTATTTCTTTTATCTATTATCTTGATTAGTCTATCATATTTAGTTATGTTTCTTTCTATGGATAAGATTAGAATTATTTTATGATAGACGGTGTAGACTGTATTTATATTTATTACAGCTTAAGTACACTCTAACGGATCTATTAAATTGGGTTTGCCCATTGGACTTGTGTTGTTGGCCATTGCCACGTAGCTAGTCCCTCGGTATTTTAGGACTGGGACGTGACACCACTCACTTATATAAATATTGTTCCCATGCCACGATCCCACATTCGCCTACGATCCCTCAAGAATGATCCGACGCGATGCACAGTCTTCTAACTTGGCATAATCATACATTCGAATCACATCGCATAAGATGTCCCATCCGGCCAAGTTAGCCAATATAGCATCATCACACCAAGCATCTCGATTTCCAGCACCACTTGTATTCCATCGGTCTCCATCTATAATTCTAGCATAATGCCTTTTCGCGAAGAGGGCATTACAAACAGGCCATTTACTATTTCAATAGAATGATGGTCGGCGCAAAGCACATGTACGACCCCATTGAGAAGGAGTGCTTCGCTCTGGTCTTCGTCATTCAGAAGACCCGACATTACGTGGTAGGATAAACCATCCATGTGATCTAACGAGTTAATCCTCTCACGGTCCTTATGACTAAACTCGGAGTGCTCAACTCTCGCCTAGCCACATGGACAATACCGTTGTCACCATACGCCATGGTATTTATCCCATAAAAGGCAGTCAAAGGCCAAGCATTGGCAGATTTCTTGGCATCCCACCCTATATCGAAAATCTCGAAGCTCTACGAGGAGATCCCAAGCGAAGTAACAGGCTCAAACATGACTACAAGCGCAGAAGCCGTTTGGCGAATGTTCTTCGACGGTGCTTCAAGAACAGGGCCTAAAGGCGATATTATCGCTGGCGTCGAAATAATACTGATTTCTCCATATAATCTGGTCATAAACCGCGCTTACTCCCTCACAGAGCCCTGCTTCAACAATGTGGCAGAGTACAACGCCCTCGTTATTGGGCTCCAAATTGCTAAACAAGTGAGAGTAGACTACTTGGAAGCCTACGGCGATTCCAAGATGATAGTTAGTTAGGTCAGGGGCGAATACGAGGTCCGACACGAGGACTTGATTCCCTACCAACTAGCTGTTCTTGGAATAATCTCTACCTTCGAGAGGTTCTTCATAGAGCACATCCCTCGGCTGTAAAACATTGAGGCTAACTCCTGGCCAGCCTCGCTGCCTCTTTAGCTGTTCTAGTCAATATTCATGAACTGATCAGCATGGTCGGTTAAGAGCTGGTCTGCCCGAAGAACAACCTTTATCGGAAAGAGATGAATGAAAGGTTAGGAAGAATACGCGAATCAAGCAGGATGCAAGCATTTATTCAAATAGAACGAATTGGGAGGAAGGTGAGTTATAGTCAAATATGGATGAGACCTAAAACTCTAATCCTAAGTGCAGGCCCGCTCGGTATAGTTACATAACCGAAATAGCTAACTCGACCTGCATGGGTCACCACTAAAAATATGTCATATCCCAGTTCCAAAATACGTAGGAACAGGTATACATACATATGCCAGTTGTACGAACAAGTATAAGAACCCAATTTAATAGACCTAACTAGTCGTAGTATGTTGTAAAATATAATTAAGACTCACTATCACAGGCATGTATAATTTAGTTTCATCCACAAAATATCATAGAATAAAAAATTGAATGAAATAGAATAAGTCTCAGAATCCACTATAAAAGAATATCCAGTGGAGAACAACCACAAAAAAGAGTACAAATTGGGTTCATGCAATCATACACATTAGAGAGGGTTTTGAGGAAGAATGAAACTTACTAGAAGAAGAAGGATGAAGAACTAGGGTTCTTGGATGAAGGAGGTGATGTTGTGTCCACGTGAAGGGGGGTCGGCCTTGGTAGTGAAGGTGGCGGCTATGGTGATAGAGGAAGGAGGTGAAGTGGAAAATTATGATTTTAGATGAGAAGATTTTAGGTTAGGGTTTTAGAAAGAAAGAGGAGAAGAATATATATATATATATATATATAAGGAGAGAGAAAGGGAGAGGGCGGTCGCGTGCGCGGGTAGGAGGGGGTAGCCGCGGGTATGGGGAGAGGGGTGGAATTCAGATTAGGTTGGTAGTTTGTTAGGAGGTTTCCTAATTAGTTAGTTAGTTATTTAAAAGTCAACAACTAATCAATTAATTAATTTGACAAAGATTTGATTTGATTCTATGGGATTAAAATAGTAATAAATAAATAAATATATCCTACAAAATAGAAATATGGCCTAAATTGGCATGGAGGAATTATAGGTTGCTATTTAAAAAATATTGGATTGGAAAATAATCACAAATGAATTATTTATATACATGAGATTCTTCTCTTAGATTGGCATGGATGGGTAAAGACTTTAAATCTTTGTTTATTTAGGATCTCAATGTACAAAAGATAAAGATAAAATTTATGATTACATTATTATACATTTATTTTAATTCAGTTTCAATTATTTATTTAAATATAGTAAACGATTATTATCTAAAATACCCTTATAATTTCTTATTTAATTTTATTAACATTATTACTTAGAAGATTATTTGAAATTTATTTTGTCATTATTGAGAATTTGTAATATTTGCTAATAAAATCTAGGAGAATTAAATTTCTAGGACACGGGGCTTACAGATGGTGGACAACGCACTCATATCCACGTTCGTAGAGCATTGTGTCACAGACTTAGTAATTTTTTCCTTTACTTTGATCTGTGCGGCGCACAAGCTTTCTCCTCGAAGACTCGTGCAAGCCTTCTCGAACGAACTTAGCTATATAGCTAAGAAAATAATGAGAAAATTGTGGAGGAAAAGAGAGATTGGAATATTAAAAACTTTACCATACTAGAAAAAGTTTACGACTTTTTAGGTGGTGATGAGCTAATGAGCATACCCCTTATTTATAGTGCATCTAATGCTTACAAGAAGCTTCTGGAATGAGAATATTTCAAGAATTATTATAGGTCATAAGAATATTTTATGCATGATTCTAACTATCAAATATTTAAAATATTTACAAATATGTATATATGGCATTTAATCCACCTCGGTGGGCCTGAAAATAAATGTGCATGACATTCCCTCCCACTTGTTTCGTCGACGCCCTCGTTGACGGGTGCACCAAGTCTCCAAAAGGCTTTCACCCCCTTAGTCACGGTCGTCACGTGTCGTTCCTTCTTTTTCTTTCTTTTGTGGTCCTCTCCAGACTTGTTCATCTTCTCCTCGAGATCGAAAGCAAACTGGTTCACCGTATCACCTTTTTTATGGTTTGTACCCTCCTTAGCATAGAAAGAGGCTTGAACAGGCTATCTGGTCGCCGAGCCACCTTATCTCGTTGGCGCACATAGTGTTCCATACCTCATCCATGCGAGTCCTATTGCGACTTCATCGACCCAAATGTCCACCACGATCCTCGAGCGACTCTTTGCACGAGCCACTCCACTTCCATACACATATCTTTTTCACATCTGCCTCCTAGTAGTCCACGACATGCTTCTCCTGACCTTTGTCCAGCTTGGTAGAAAGATCCACCTCCCTCCACAGAAGTGACTTATCGGGATTTTTCCTTACAACATCATTGGTCTCGCTTAGAAGTTCTTCCTCCTCGAACTTCTCCTTTATCTCGAGCACCGCTAAGTAAGCCATCTCCTTTTTGCTACCCTCCTTTAGTTGAATGTCAGAGACAACTTTCCCTTTTGATAACTCATCTCGTTCAATATTTACTATGCACGATGAGCCCTTCTCCATAAAGCTGACGACTCCCAAGTGTGGCATCGGAACCCCCTTCGCTGTCATTAGGAAATCAATGCCAAGTATCATCTTCAAGTCGTCCAATATTGTAGCAATAAAATTGGCAATACTCGAGCAATGTCCCACTTCCATGTGAACTCCATTGGCTACCCCCTGCACGGGGTGAGCTGCTGAGTTGACCGCCTTCATCTTGTCTGAATCTTTTTCCAACGCTAGACAAATGTGACGAACCTCCGTGTCCGAGATGAAGTTATGAGTGATGCCTGTATCAACCAACGCATGTGTGCTCATGCCATTGACCATTACGTCAACGTACATGAGCTCCCTTCTCAGAGTCTTTGACATAACAGACTTTGCCTCAACGACGTTGAGTAAGCACAACGCTCCCATGTGCGCTCCCACTTTGTGCTCCTCGTCCTCCACCTCTTTGTTTCGGACGACATTAATACGCTTGCTCCTATTCTGGTAATTTCGAGCATAGTAATTTTCTCCACATATGAAGCATAGAACTATCTGCTTGAGTTGAGCATTTTCACACTTCTTTTCCTCTGACTGGTCCTCCTTAGGAGAGCTCTCTTTCTCTCCCCTACCATTCTCCTTGGTAGTCTTTGGCTTGGCCTAGGCATCTTTGTCGTTCCACCTGTATTCGATGAGCCTCTCGGCTGTTGCCACATCGACATTCAAGTCTTGCACCCTTTGTCGCTGTAATTCTTGAGCCGTCCACGGTTATAGTCCATCGAGGAAGAAGAACAAGCGATCCTCCTCGTCCATGCTAGATCCTCCTTTATCGCGAGCATCAAGCGTGTGAACTCTGCAATGTAGTCCTTGATCGACCATGTGTGCTTGAGTTGATGCAAGATCCTCCTTGCCACAAACTCAACGTTCTCTGGATAGAATTGAGACTTGATCTCATTCTTGAGATCCTCCCAAGTCTCGATCGAGCACAAACCCTTCTCTATTTCCATACACCTATGATGCCACCACAATATAGCATCATCAGTAAACTATAATGAAGCAATGTTTAACTTTTTGGCCTCATCTTCGATGTGCAATGCCTTGAAGTAACGCTCCATGTTTCATAAAAAGTTCTCCACTTCTTTGGCATCTCGTATCCCACTGAAAGATTTTGGCTCAAGGATCTTTCTTCTTGGTTTTTTCCTACTCGAAGGTCCACCGTTCACAACGAACTTCTCCAAAATGGCAACTTTGGTCTTAAGTTCTCTGCAACTCTTGAGCACGGTCTTTAACTCCTCATAGCCTCAAACAATTTTGCGCAAGTCCTCAATCTCCGTACGATGTGCCTTGAGCTCCTTCTTAAGTGTGGATCGGATCTCTTGGATTTGCTCTCGGAATATTGTCATGGACGAAGAGACATCACTCTTAAACCTATCGTAAAACTCCTCTAGCCTTGTATTGATTTGCTCTACGGAGACCGTACGCAACTCTATGTCCCTCGAACCTGTCTCCAAGATCTCTAGGCTTTCTGCAAGATCGATAAGGGTACGCTCCACCATAGACGCCTTGCTCTTGCCCCTCTTGTTGGTCTTGGCGTTCCTCTCCTTAGGCGAGGCGGGTCTCTCCTAGACGCTCTCGGATGTCAAAATGGCACCAACCTTTGCTCTGATACTACTTGTCATGGACTTAGTGATTTTTTCCTTCACTCTGACCCGTGCGGCGCACAAGCTTCCTCCTCGAATACTCGAGCAAGCCTTCCCTAACAGACCTAGCTATATCGCGAAGAAAAGAATGAGAAAATTGTGGAGAAAAAGAGATAGATTGGAATATTAAAAACTTTACTATACTAGAAAGAGTTTAAAAAATTTTGGGTGGTGAGGAGCAAATGAGTCTCTCCTTTATTTATAGTGTCTCTAAGGCTTACAAAAAGCTTATGGTATGAGAATATTCCAAGAATTATTCTAGAAAATATTTTAGGTCCTAAGAATATTCCATACATGATTCTAGATACCAAATATTTACAAATATGCCTATAGGGCATTTAATCCACCTTGGTGGGCCTGAAAATAAATGTGCACGACATCTGGCATCCAAAAACCAATAATTTACGTCTCCCAACAAGGGAGATGACGATCACCCTAAATGACGTCCATCATATTCTGTGCCTTATGGTTGATGGTCGTGTCATAACGAATGATAATTTTCTGAGAATGACTTTGAGTGGTATGATGAGATCGTGAAACATCTCTCAAATTCTCTTGGAGTTGACGCTAAGACTTTTACAACCCTTCTCGAGTTCAAGAAGTCGTACGGACATTTGCTTTGTCCCGGTTGTTACTAAGTGTGCCAAAATGTTTCACCGTATTCGTCCATGCTAAGACGAAATATTCTTTGTTGTTATAGCCAAATATCTTTGATATAAGAAATTCAAGTCGGATTACTCGTCTCCTACTTTTCTTTGAACATGTACCATGATGTTTCATAACTGTCTTCGGTACTTGTTCTCCATACAAGATTTCAATCATAATAGAATTTCTCGAAGCGGACCGTATTAATTTTACCATCCACCTTTTTAAAGTTGCTCTTGCATTGTGCTTGGATATTCTGATTTATATGCCAAATGCATAATTGTCTATGTGCGCGAGAAAATACGATAGTTATAGCATTTATTATGGCATATTCTATGTCGATAAAAAATAGAGGGCTCTTTGTATCGAGTATAAAGTTATTTAGGTTTCCTCAACGACCATGTGTAATCCTCAACTGTCCCACTCTTCATGAAACAAAAAGCGACTGTAAATATTTTTTCTGTAGATGTAAAGCCAACAATGTAAAAAAGAGGCATCTTGAATTTATTAATCTTATATGTACAATCAAGGACCAATACGTCATTGAAGGACCTAGTCAAGTGTGTGCAATCAGGATGAGCCCAAAACATTAAAAGGACTTTATTATTCTGTGGATGTCTTCTATGGTACTCACATAGTGATTATCGGCAAGCAACTTCAACACTTGTTGCATCGCCATTCTTCTTTTCATACTATAGATTTCGATCTCAATAAAGCGTTGTAGATTGTCCTTGTTGTTGACTTTTTCTTATGGTCTTTCTGTCGCATGATGGAATAAATTTGACTGGGTGCAACTCTTGAAATTGACAATTCTTCAACTAGCTTTCTCTCATCATTCTTCAACCATCCGACATTTGGATGTCATGTAAGTGTCTCGGCAATATGATGATTGTGCATTCCATTCTTGACTTGGACTATCCATTTCTCATTGTCTACGCATACATATCACCTTCTTGAATGGACAACCACATTTTTTAATCACAACAATTTTCTCCGGGACTTTTCTTTCGGGTTCTGTATCTTTTCTACGATGATACCTAAACAAATAATCTCTTTCACATCCGAGCTCTAAATATTTTCAGTCCAACCGGGTTCTAATCGATCTTGAAATGACACTGACTATGTTATGTTGAAGTCCAACTTGTGTGCACCAATTTAACGCTTCTTTATGAGACTCAAACCAAATATCTATCGAGAATAAATTGCCTACATCAACGGCAATAGCAGGATGCACAACAACAGTTGTAGACAGTATGCCATATAACAAATAGGAAAGAAAGTTGAAAAAACGTGCAAAACCAAGGAGAAAAAATGGTATTTTCTAGGACTGTCAAATATTTTGACAGTCCAAAAAACATAATGGACTGTCAAAAAGTCAAAATTTTTGACAGTCCTAAATGAACAACATGTTATCTTTAGGACTGTCAATTTTTTTTGCAGTCATACCTATTGGAATGTCTGTCAATTTTGTTTACAGTCCTAAAGAAATATGTTGTTCATTGAACATCATATTTTTATAGGATTGCCAATTTTTTTGTCAGTTTAGTATATTGGTAGAACTGTCAAAAATTCTGACCTAAAAAAATATGTTGTTCTTTTAGGATTGTCAATTTTTTGATAGTTCATCATGTATTTTGAATTGTCAATTTTTTTGACAGTCCTAACATGAAAATTGTCAACTAGGGTGTCAGATTGCTTACCGAGGGTGCTTCAGAAGGACCGGAATGTTCTTCGGAATAAGCAGAATAAGGGTTTAATGGATTCGATGACCCAATTTCTTCGTCGAAGAGAGTTTCGTGTATATCTCCTACATTGGTCGGATATAATTCAATAATTTGGGAAGAACCAAATGCTTGAGAAACTTTATCATCATATTTTGTCAAAGACATATCGGATACATGTCGAATATTCATCGAATATTCGTTGGAGAATCATCAAGTTGGATTGGAGTGGGACTTAGGGACCACAACTTCTATAGAATATTGGGTTTTGGGAGAAAATTGGGGAAGAAGAAGACAAAGACAAGAAGGCAAATTTTTTTTTAGCTTATATACTATTTAGTGGGCAGTCCTAAGTATTTTTTTTAGTGATAAACTTGTAAATTAGGACAACTTGTGTATCTTTCATAGTGCCTTTATAAAAAGAATTTTTTTAAAGACACATCTCAGGATACCCCATTACTTGGTGTTGCCCAGGCTGAACCAAATTTTACTCGGGACAACCCAAAATTTCTTTGGGGCCTGCCCACACCCCTCCCCTCACCCCTCCTCTCTCCTCCTCCTTGAGCAGCGGCGACGAGCGCAGCAACAACGACGTCGAGCAGCAGCGGCAGGGGCGCGACGGAGGGCATGAAGGGGAGGGCGGCGCTTGCTGAGGCGGCGCTCGGCGGTAGCCTCCTCGGCGGACGGGCTCCAGCGTGGGGTCGGGGAGGTAGGCACTCGACGGCGCTCGGGGGTGAGGACTGTCTAATATTTTGACAGTCTTATTTGTGGTGAGGACTGTCAAAATATTTGACCATACTGTCAAAATTTTTGAGGAAGGATTGTTAATTTTTTTAATAATCCAGTATATTAGTAGACAGTCTTAAAAAAATTTGGACAACTCTGAGTAAATTTTTTTGGTGCCAAATTTATAAATAAATTTTTTTTGGATTATCGTGAGCAATTTTTGCTGTGCCTTTGGAGTTTTCCTTATAAAAATTTCTCACAAATCCAAAAAATAACTACCCTAGTGATAATCTGATGGGCCACCTTGAGTAGACCAATGTTCGGATTTTTTCCTGCCGGTTGGTGGCGGAGCTAGGTTAAAAAAAAAAAAAAAAAAAAAAGCGCTACTTTCTCGTCCAAATCTCTACCAAAGAGCCCTACGTTTTCCCCTTGCCACTTGACCTGTATCTGTTGGAGAACTTGGGACCTCTCTCTCTCTCTCTCTCTCTCTCCTCTCCCATCCGAAGATTGAAGGAAGAAGAGGTTGGGAGGAAGAATGAAGAAGAGGGAGATGGAGCCATCAGAAATAGCCCAAATGGCTAGAAACTTCTCTGTCATGGTCAGAGTCCAAGGACCAGTGAGTACTTCCTCCTCCTCCTCCTCTCACTTTCTGCTGCTGATCAATTTCTTTCTTTCTTCGTTTGTAAAGTTTGAATCTTTACTCTTCTTTCTTTCTTTCTTTCAGGACCCCAAGGGGCTGAAGATGCGGAGGCACGCTTTTCATCTCCACCAGTAAGAATTTAGGAACCCCAGCTTCATTCCAATTTCGATTTTTATGATTACGCCATCTTCCTGGTCTTTAATATGTAAATTGAACCACCTTAATCCATGGAAAAGACTCGACTTTGATGATAAAGAATATTGATGTTTAGCAAGTAGCTGCACTAAAATTCACAGTAGAAGAAACTTGATTTTGATGATGCATATTGCGCACTTTCTTTCTTGTGCTTGATTAGCCGGTAGTTTGGAGTTAAAATTGCCACAAGAAAAAAAAACTTGATTTTGGTGTTGGATATCATAATGAGAGTATTGCAAGTTAGTTCATGATCTAGCAATCAGTAATTTTCATTCCTTGGAACTTTAAATTAATGAATGGTTTCACCGTACGTCCCCAAAATATCAGCTGTCTCCTTATTGATGATACATTCCCTTGTTTAAACAATAATTTGAACTTCACATTGGTGACGGGTTGCATTCAGATCTTTCTCAATATTTTTCAGTTTGGTCTCCTGCATTGTTGAAAGTAACTCAAATGTATTCTTGATAAAAAGATGATTTCATTGATGTATTTTAATGTGGCAATTTCTTACAATATCGACTTCATTCTTTTTTTTTGGGGTCATTGATTCCACCTTATGAGCTATTTCCCGGGTACTTGTAATTGCTCTCTTTAATAAAACGGTACTTGTAGTTGCTCTAATAAAGCGGAACTTGTGGGTAATTTATCTGGAAGTTATATACAATACCTCCATACTGTGAATATATTCCTCTTTTCATTGCCACATTGTTTGCTTCTTGTTTTTTAGTGATTGATTTTTGATTGGTCCAGGTCTGGAAACACAGCCCTGTCTGCATCCGGGCTTTTACTACCCGAGGGTTGTTTGCTTGATCTGCATCGAACTTTTGAATACATCACGAGGATTCATCATCATTCGGGCGCTCTTGTTATCACCATGGCATCGGTGGTTGAGCCTTTCCTGACAGCTCAGCACAGAGATAATCCTACAAAGGTTCTTATCGACTAACTTCTCATGCTCTATCGAGTGTTTCTTTATTCAATTTAATTGAAGACAACTTGGCATTTACCCTTGCATAGTTCCTTTATTAAAGCCTTATGCTGCATATCTTGCAGGAACTTTTGCCTAAGTTAATTCCTGATGCGCGCATTGATGTTCTCGTAGAGGTAGTTTTGGTTAACAATATCTGGTTCAGAAACATGTTTTTTGTTTTATGAAATGAAAAATAGTTCCTTATTCCATATGATAAATTGTAGGAAAGAGAAGAAGGGCGTAAGTGTGATTCGTCTGGTACAACTTCCTGTTGGCTTCCATCTCAGCTGTTGGCATTTGTACGTTTTGGCTTTCTCTACGTAACACACATCTCGAGTTACCTTTTTTATTGTTCTCATTGCTTAACTCTAATAGGTTCAGCAGAAGTGGTGTCCAAGTGACGTTTGGCTAGATATTGCTAATAAATAATAACTAAATTATTGGATATGGGAACTTACTTTATTGTCTATACACAATGTATCTATTTAACTTGTTTTAACCTGAAATCTTGATGCATATTTGGCATATATGCTGACTGATTGGAAATTGTTTGGCGTAGTCCATTTTCAAGTTTTCAACTAGTGTACTGACCTAGTGGGCGTGTTTTTGGTTTGGGCCAACCCACTAATATATATCCAACGGAAGTACCGAAGTCCCATATGGAATCATGGATATCCTAATACCTAGTTCCACCCAAGATTTTAAATTCTACTTCATCCTTTTATGGTGATTCTTTTGATAATCTAATTATGATATTCATGTCATTGTCTTGTTTATACTTTATAATAGTTCACATGCTCATCACAGCTTTTGTAGTCGTCAAGATAATATTATGCTTTATCTTGCTTTTATAGTCCTTTAGATAAGTTTAAACCCTTTTTCATACTCTTATCTTTTGTAGATCAGTTGTTGAACATCTCCAAATCTTTGGTTTCCCAAGACTTCTTCATTATTGCTTTTTGACATCAGACATCCTCAATTAAATCCCGTCAATTGATAAGCTTCGATGCAAACTTCCATTTTGGCTGACCGAGGTGTCAGCCCCAAAAGCTTTGGTACTTATGTAGGGATTTCATCGCCTTAAACAAAATCAGAGATTTAATAGTCTGTTGTCCTAGATAGAGGAAACTCTTTTATTTTGTTTGAATCAATAGAAAACTTCACTTTTGACTGGCATGGTGTGAGACAATTCTCCATGGCTGCAGCAGATTTCCTATCATTCACTATAGTAGGAAAAAGGAGCTGCTAGCACCAGGATTAGGCCTAAAAGAAATTGGATTGGGGATGAGAAGAAGGCTATTGTTTTGTGTTAGTTTTTAGAGGACATGACCCTTGACAGAGCTCAATAAAAGAGAAGAATTCAAAGAGCCGAATCAAAAGTTTGGGATCATGATGTCATTATTGTTGTTGTGTAGTTGGAAATAAAGTAGAAAGGTCGAGAGGAATGGGGAAGGGGCCCTTGCTAGCATCAATTGTTTATAAGAGTGATAGGATGAAGGCTAGCCAAGTGATTTAGGGTTTATTTTAGCCGAACCTGTCCAATCAGAGGTTAGTAACCGAGTGATGATGAATGTTAGTGATGCTGATGTTAGTCTCCGAGCTTAATCAAAGATGGTAGAGCGGGCCAGGAACAGAGGTTCTAGCAAACTTTACAGTCTACCATCTGTTTGATCCTGATGTTGTTGTCGAGACACAGATGTTCCAGCAAACAAGTTTGTCCTCTGAAGAACTCGATTTCAACGAACAACAATAATATATAAACTCTGATTACAACTTGCATATGATTACAATAATCAGAAAGCAATCTCTTGTTCGTCCTCGCAATCGTAGTTGCTGACGAACATAACAGATTACAAAGAGAGAAGAGAAAGGAGAAAAGAGATGGATCTCTGCTTGCTGGGGTGATGAAGATCACCGTTGCTCAAAGCAAGATCCGTCCCACACGATCTGCTTCCAGGAACCAGCAAGTTCTCGAAGAACTTCTGGAACGCTCGCGTCACCTCCTCTCTGGACTCGAACGAACTCCTGGACTCGAACGACGGCAACGGCATAACCTCTCTTCGTCTCTTTTTTTCGAAGTAAGTCCTCAAATGGGCTACGGAGAGAGTATTTATAGAGGAGCCTGACCATCCATCAGTTATGTAAAGATAGAAATGAATTAAATTCAAATCCCACAAAAATCGGATCTGAATTAATCATCCAAATCTTTTCATAACAGCCCAACCGAATTGCTCTTGCCAGCGGCGCAGCGGCCCAGCAGTGCATGCGTGCAGCAGTGCAGCAGCGCATTCGCTCATACGCGTAAACGTTCATACGCACATAGCTACGCATAGCCCCCGCATCACCTGTGCATAAGCCCGCGCATACGCCCGTGCATCACCTGCTCATGTGCCCGCGCATGCACTCGCACATGCAATCACGCTAGCAACATTGCATACAACTCGCGCATAAAACGGACGCACGAGCGCAATTAATGCGCACAACGCCATGCGTCGATGCTGACGTGCTAAGTGCAAAGTGCACCAAGAAAGCGTCACTTTGCGCCCTTGATCCCGAGTCCGAGTCGCTAAGACCCTTTGGGGCTTAGTTCCTAAGAAATTTTTTCGAAGAGTGACAAAAAGCATAAATGCTTTCTTTGAGGAGTTAATCCTTTTTTCTCCTAGGAAAATACTCCCACATGACACCCATGTGCTCCACCACACCCCATGTGCACACCTCAACACAAGCAAAACATTATGTTGAGATACCCACTTAGTGGTGTAGCCAATGTGGGACTATCTTTACTAGTCCAAAGGCAATAACACCAACACTTTTTCACATCTCAATATATGGGTTGAACGTTCCCCATAGTGACTGTCCGTCATGCATTAGGATAGATGTCGCTTCGACTTGAATCTTCCCGAATGGATCAAATAACAGTATGATACAAGAGTGGACTAAGCCTTGAATTCTGCACAATAGTTGCAATTCTTCCAACTCACACAATGATATCAGTTGTGCTTCCGGTTGCACATTAAAGGCCCTGTGCATGCCTGGCTTCAGTGTATGTATGTTGGACGTCTACAAGTTTATCCTCAAGAGACGGCCTATCTCTTTCCATATATTGTAGATGAGTTCTTTTAAAAGAGTCTTTTGCATGAAGCCTTGCGCTTCTTTGCAGTGCCACGCTGCTATGATATGGTCCAAAGCCGAGGCTACACCTCATCGTGGTATCATACCACTGTAGCATGAGGTCCCAGCCTCTTTGTAGTGCCAAACTACCCAGCATAAAGCCTTGCGCTTCCTTGCGGTGTTACGTCGCTGTGACATGACTCGCGTAGCCGAGGATTTACATATTTTACCTCTTGGTGGTGTCACACCACTGTAACATGAGGTCACCGACCTCTTTGTAGTGCTGCCTACCACTCTTCATTCTACAATATTAGGCTACATGTCTATGTGCGGTGCTACGCCGGTGTGACATGGCTCGCGAAGCCGAGGCATTACCCTATCGAGGTACCTCATCGTGGTGTTACCCACTGTAGCATGGAGTTCTTACGCTCCTTTGTAGTGTTGCGCTACCTGTGCTTCCTGTAAAGTACGCCAGACATTCAAAATGTCTGAGAACTCATTAAGGCGTCTAAGCCATCCTCCCACAGGACTTGTTCTATACAAAGAACAAATAGTAGACAACAGTGGTTCTGGGTTCGTAACCCCTTAATGTCTCAAAGGACTATCTACTGTTCATGATATTATCTCAGTTAATGATCTTTCTTTGAACCAAAAGCTAGATGCCTAGTAGATTTTTCTTTGAACTAATAACATAAAACTTTATGATATAATTACAAAGACAATATCAGAATATCGTCAAGTCCATTTTGATTGCTATGTCCTCGACCGGCTGGCGCTTGAAACCCTTGGTAAACGAATCCGCCAGATTCTCCTGGCTCCGAACATCAATCACGACAATGACTCCAGTCTGACCAGATCATCACTGCCCTGTGCCTCAGTCGCACAGTCATCTTCTTACCATTGAAGAGGTCATTTGATGCCACCGCTGCAGTCGCATGGTTGTCGCAGTATATCGGTACCGCCGAAATCTGCGCACCAACCAATGGAAGATCATAAATGAGCTTTCGAAGCCATTCTGTTTCATCTGCTGCAGCCGACAGTGCATAAAACTCAGATTCCATCGAGGAATGAGAGCATAGTCCGCTTCTTCGACTTTCACGATATAGCAGCTCCACCAATGGAGAAGACGTATCCTCCTGTAGACATTTCGCTTTCTGCTTCTGAATACCAGCTTGCATCACTGAAGCCTTTCACTACTGTCGAATAACCGCTGTACTGCAGTGCATATTTCTGAGTCCTTTTGAGATATCTCATCACTCTTTTCACAGCTTTCCAGTGCTCAACACCTGGATTGCTCGTGAACCAACTCAGCATCCCTACGGCGAAAGCTATGTCAGGCCTTGTGGTACTTGTTACATACATCAAACTCCCGATGACGCTTGAATTCTCCAGCTGCCTGACACTTTTCCTTGGATTTGGCTTCAGTTTTTTGTCACACATGTACGGAGTATCGATCCCTGGAAGATCCTGATATCCATAGCGTGTGAATATTTTCTCAATATAATGAGATTGTGACAGCGCCACTCCAGTGTTCGTTAGGATGATCTTTATTCCCAGGATAACATCAGCTTTCCCCAAGTCCTTCATACTGAACTTGGATTAGAGGAACTTCTTTGTCTTAATCACACGTGCTAGATTCGTACCTAGGATCAACATGTCGTCAACGTACAGACAAATGGTGACTCATCTCCCGTCAGCGAACTTTGTGTAAACATACATGTCCGTCTCACTGACCTTGTAGTCATTTGATCTTATGACTTTGTCAAACTTTTCATGCTACATCTTGGGAGCTTGCTTCAGACCGTATAACGATTTCACCAACTTGCAGACTTTGTCTTCAAGCCCTTTGACGACAAATCCTTCTGGCTGTTGCATGTAAATCTCTTCGGTCAACTCTTCATTCAAGAATGTTGTTTTAACATCCATCTGATGAATAACTAGCTTGTGAATTGCACTCAGAGCAATCAACAACCTGATGGTTGTCATCCGTGCTACTGGAGCATGTGTCAAAGTAGTCGATCCCCTATTTATGAGAAAACTCCTTGGCAACCAACCTTGCCTTGAACTTGTCTACAGTTCCATCGGCCTTCATCTTCTTCTTGAAGATCCACTTGTATCCGATTAGTTTAGCTCCTTCAGGTAGATCGACAACACCCATGTGTTGTTGGAGGTTATTGAGTCATACTCGTCATTTATAGCCTCCCTCTAGAAGACAACGTCTCTGGTCTTCATCGTCTCATCATAGATAAGCGGATCTGCTTCCACATGATAGGTGACGAAATAATCTCCGAAGTCCTGTTTTCTCACTCGCTTAGACACTGGTTCTGCAAGTTATGGTTCAAACGTTCTCTGGAATGACTTTTTTTTGGACTACATCTTCATTGGAAGCGTTAGCCTCCTGTGTACTCACACTATTTTTCGGAATGTCCGCGATAATAATGTTCTTGTGCCTTGCAAATTTATCTTCAAAGAATTCTGCGTCGTGAGATTCGATGATATGATTTGACTCTATATCAAGAAACCTCTGAGCATTACTATTCTCAACATAACCCAGGAAGATAGTATTTGTAGTTGTCACGTCCCAGAACCAGAATACTGGAGAGCGGGAGAGTGACTCAGCCAACCACACCTTGCCGAATACCGAAGTAAGCCACGATGTGCTAAGGTTGTCAAGAGACAAGGGGGTGCATGCTACAATCAAGTCACCTAGGGTCAAGAACATCTATGTCTCAATCATCAACCAAGAAACAATAAGAATGAACATGTAAGATAAAGCAGTTAGGCGTCCCTGACGCTCTATCAGAATGATCATGAAACTAGTTATACATGATGGTACACTAGCGCATTGTCAAGAGTACATGACTGTAAGTCAGCCGCGGTCTGAATAATATACAATCATGTAGAGGAACTAATGTCCAGATAAACCGACTAACAACTGCCGTCGGCTAAACGCCAAAGGTAAAACAGAATGATACTCATAGTGGGGAAGAAGAAACCCACTCAAGTTTCTTGGCGGACATCCTCCTGGTGTGTGCCATCCCACAGATACAAGACATGATCCTCGGGCTCTGCTGCTAAACCTGGCCAAACAAAACCAGCGGGGTCAGGCCCCGATAGCAAGTACCACAAAGGAGCACAAGTGAATGAAGCAAAAACCAATAAAGTACATAAAATAGGATAATCCGTGCCACAACTGCAAGCGTACGACCTTTCATCGGAGCAGTATGACACCTCTATAACCAAACAAGGACAAGAGGGGTCGCACCACTCCGAGACAGGGTACGACTCACCAATTATGAACACGACGAAGATACAACACATCAATATAATCTAGGACACACATGCCATAATACAAGCTAAGATATAGATATAATATGCAGCTTTGGTACATGATCTATTGTGACACATTGACGTAACCCTACAACCAAATAAGGATAATGGTTGAACCGTCGTACCATAATAATTCATGTCCCTAGACTACCAACACATACTCATTTAATCGGCCAATCAATTGTACGGCTTGATATGTAAGTTTGGGTTATCCCAGTAATGCAATAATATATGGATCCTCAAATCATGCTACAGGCGAACACGGCTAGCCGAACCAATAATAATAACTCATAGTAAGTAGAATATGCACCGGTCCCCCGCAGGGCCACCTTGCTGAGATAGATCAGTAACAGTTCTAACCTTCCTATAGGAAAAATGTTGGCTTGGTTTAAATATAAAAAGTCGGATATTGCATTCCACTAGTGCGGATGATATACAACATCCGTGGTGGCAAACTTTACACCTTGAAAATTATCTGAGGGTAGCTCGTCACGCACGATCTCGGGATCCCGTACCTCCCAATGCTCTATATGTTTTAGTTGTCTAGTTAGCCCTACTGTTAGTTGTAATCACATAGCGTGGTCACATGTTACTCCCCTTATATGTCGTACTGTAGTACGGTCCAAGCTAGATATGAATCCACTTTGTCACTTAGCAGTTCAATTTAGATTCACCCTAGCGTGATGCAACAATCAATCAAGTCCTAGCCACGCTTTGGTAGTTGACCCACATACCATGTCCGTGCTGGAGAATTAATATAATAATATCATATGTCGCGTAGTATAGGAGGCATTCTTGATGCACAACCCGAAACATGTAATCTCATAGCACGTAGCAAGTTATGTCGCACCTCAGTGCACATTATAATACATTTACACGTAGTAATTGTATCAACACGGATAAAAGAAATCGGGTCGAATCACCAAACTTACAGTTGGTCGTGTAAGTCTTATCACATGGGGACACTTGGTCAAAATATAATCTCCTCAAATCAGGTACACCGACTACCAATCAATTGGAAGTCTAAATTTATGAAATCCTCGAATCAACAATTATGCCACCGAACGTAAGGGGGGAAAGTGTGAACCACTCTGGAGCGGATCCACAATCCTTAAACCAAACAAGGGCCGGGATTGCAGATCGTCTCCCGAACAGAACTACGTCCCTCACTCTATCCGACAAACAAATGATAAGTTAATCTACTAATCTGAGTTCACTTTGGGTTGCCACATGGCCTACTACAACATATAATCATATTATGCACATAATCAGTTCTAGCACATAGCCAGGTCTAGCACAGTCTGGTTACTAAAAGTCAATTTCTTCCTTAGGATCAATAACAAGCAATTGTCAAGACCAACCATATAGAACAAAGAAATATTTCAAATAAAACAATTAAACTCAAGAAATCATGGAACGTGTACATAGATTACTAGGGTCGCATAGGATCACATGCACGCATGGGAAGTGCACGCATGAATTGCCGCATGGGTCAGGCCGCATGCACTGATCAGGGGCATGAGCACTGGCCGCATGGACGAGCTGCCCGCATATATCTCCAGGCCGCATGGACTGCTTGCCGCATGAGGCAGGTGCCGCATAGGGGTCGGTGCCGCATAGCGTCAAGGCAAAGTCTACTCCTTGGAACAAGTGTCGTAGTGACGTGCATTAAATACGTGTCAGTGAAGTGACTGAAGTGATGGATGTGACAGGCCATAAAGTGTCAGAAAGAAAAAGACAAAAACCATAAAAATATGTGCCAAACAATCAGTCATGCGTCTGAAGAAAAGTGGCCGCATGCTCTGCTTGCCGCATATGCTTGCTTGCCGCATGATGCAGGTGTCGCATGGATGTTGACGCCGCATAGAGATCTCTTGGATTTAGCGAATTTCTCATTCGTTCAGCGAGTGAAAATACAAGGTGTTCAAGGACATTTGTGTAAATTAGCAGTCATGCGTCCAACAAGATAGGCGCATGCTGGTTGGCTATGCGGCAAAGAGTCCAGCCGCATAAGGATCATGCCGCATGGAAGTCTCGGTCGCATATTGCGCTGGCCGCATGAGAACTTCGTCTTCTCCAGACAGCAAGTTCAGCCATGGCGGAAAAAGTTCCAAAATCCGAAAATTATTTTCTTCATAAAAATTTCATTTTAAGTCCAAATCAAGTGAAACAAAAGCGAAAATGCTCGAAATGAAATGCTCTAACATAAGGAAGAACTAGTTTTCGAAAACACCAAGTTTTAGTAGATCAAAACCAAGGAAACTCATAGAACACATAAAAATCTAAATCTTGAAACTCAGATCTACAAAAATTTATACATCAAAATCCAAAACTCTTAGAACTAAATATAATCAGCAACTCAAGGAGAACATTTTCCATCAACCACATTTTTTAAAACAACATATATTTGAAAATCCGAAAATCTATGGCTTTGCCACTTTGAGCAAGATGTACTTGCCTTGGTGGATTGACAAACCTCTTCCTAGAACCAAGTCTAGGGCTAGGGCTAGGGCTTCGGCCAAGGGGAGCTCTTGAGGGAAGGAGGAAGAAGAAAGAAGAAAGAAGAAAGGAAGTGGAAATGAGAAAGAATGAGAGAGGAGAGAGAAAACCGCATATATATACCAAGTTGAGAAATGAGGTTAGCCCTAGGATTAAGTCATGACACTCTCCAAGCAATCTCAACCATCCAAAATAGGCTTAGTAGTTCCAAGAGTGAACCAGGTCTGATATTCATCTTATATACGGGTCCTAGTACGGGTCTATGGTAATTGTCAAGATGTTCACTACTGTTCTTGGGCAGTCTTCCACAATAAACAAGAATACAATTAAATAAATATAATATAATTAACAGGAACCTACATGTAAATACAACATGAATACATCTACAGAAAAAATTTTAAATATCAAAAATTTAAGAAATATCAAATCTGGGAACGGGTGTGACAGTAGTCCTCGTACCCAGCTTCTGAATCTTCAAGTCCGGAAGCTTTACATATGCCAGACACCTCCACACTCGAATGACATTCAAGTTGGGTTTGACTTTGAACCAGAGTTCATGAGGAGTGACATCGGATGTTGCGTACGGCACTCTGTTCAAAATGAACGTAGCCGTTAGCGCAGCTTCTCCCCAGAAGCAGTTTGGAAGATCCGTAGTCAACAACATTGAATTCATTATCTCTGTCAACGTCTTGTTCTTCCTTTCAGCTATTCTATTCGATTGAGCAGAATACATAACAATTGTCTCATTGGCAATTTCAGGTTCTTTGCAGAATGATGCGAATTCAATAGATGTATACTCTCCGCCTCGATCACTTCCGAGTCTCTTGAGTTATTGTCCTGTTTGACGTTCAGCCTCAGCCCTGAACTGCTTGAACTTCTCGAATTCTTCGACTTTTGACTTGAGCAGATAGTAAACGCGTACTTCGAGTAGTCATTGATGAAAGTAATGGAGTACTTCATTTTGGCCTTTGTGGAGAACTGCTTGAAGTCACAGATATTTGAGTGCACAAACTCCAAAAGATCTGTGCTTCGGTTAACCCGCTTAAACGGTTTTATTGTAATCTTTGTCTGCGCACAGACCTCACACTTCTCCACCTCCTTACCCCTATATTTGGAGATAAGTCCTAGACTAGACATTTTGTTTATTCTTTTACAATGAGTATGTCCTAACCTATTATGCCATAATCCAAGAGAATAATCAGAAGATGAGACTGCATTAACATAATTTGCAGGAGTTTCAAGTTGAAGTTTGAACATCCCTTCAGTACAAAATGCTTTTTCGAAGTATGTTCATTTATAAGACATCACCATCTGTCTAGCATTGATGTCCATCCTCAAGTCTGCGTTGCAGAGCAGACTTCTTGAGACTAGGTTCTTGGCAATCACCGGTACATGCTTCACATCCTGAAGCGTAAGCGACTTTCCCGAAGTCAGAATTAGTACCACCGTCCCGATCTCTTGTACTTCAGCTTGTGTCTGGTTCGCCACCATAACCTTCTCAGATGTAGGCTTGTATGTGGTGAACAACTTCCTCTTTGAGCAAACATGGCAGGATGTGCCAGTATCCACCCACCAGTCAGTGTCGACACCAGTCGTGTTAACCTGCGCAATCATAGCAACCTTGTTAGGCTCACCTTGCTCTGTTTGTTTGTGTTTGGATCTGCAGTCTTTTCGGTAGTGGCCCTTCTTGCCACAGTTGAAACAAGTCACATCTAACTTGGGTTTTGGCTTGAACGAAGCCGACTTCACCTTCAGATGGTTGAAGTCCATTTTATGGTGAGAAGCCTTCTGCTTCCCCTTGGAGTCACTAGTATGCACCAAGTTAGCCTTTGCTAACTGTTTGGACAACATGTTCACTTTGTTTTGAGCCCTCAACTCATCTTCAACATGGATGTTGTGCAGTAGTTGATCAAGGCTGACCTCCATCTTCTTTCGGTGCATGTCCGAGATAAAGTTGCTCCATCCAGCTGGGAGCTTGACAACAATACCTCCCACGACGAAAGCATCGACCATGGCCATTCGATCATCCTCAAGTTTTTGACGAAGCTTGAAGAATTCCTTGACTTGAGGTAACATCGTCTTGTCGTCCTCAAATCGTATCTTCAAGACCTTTCAGTCACGTGGATTTTGTTGTGGTTTTCATCCGCCTTGTAATGCTTTTCCAGTGACTCCCAGACGACCTTAGCATGGTCCGTCTTGCTGTATGACTCCGTTAGAGTATCCTCCATGGAGTTCAGCATCAATAACTTGCAGAGGTTATTGTCTTTCCTCCACTTCTTCTGCTTAGCAGCTGCATTGACAACCTTTCGAACAATAGCATCATCACCCTCCGGAAGAACATGCTCAGAATCTGTCAACACGTAGTCCACACTTACGAGTTGAAGATTAAGGCTGACCTTTCTCTTCCGGACGTTGTAATGCCCCCCATCAAACTTCTCAAGTTTGTTAAAACTTGTGTCGAGAAGGTTTGTACGATTGTTCTCCATCTTTCTTTGGATCTTGCTTTGAGATTGTTAGTCTCGGGACTTAATCAAAGATGGTAGAACGGGCCAGGAACAGAGGTTCTAGCAAACTTTACAGTTTACTCTCTGTTTGATCCTGATGTTATAGTCAAGACACAGAGGTTCCAACAAACAAGTTTGCCATCTGAAGAACTCGATTCCAACGAACAACAATAATATATAAACTCTGATTACAACTTGCAGATGATTACAATAACTGAAAGCAATCTCTTGTTCTTTCTCGCAATCGCAGTTGCTGACGGACATAACATATTACAAAGAGAGAAGAGAAAGGAGAAAATATATGGATCTCTGCTTGCTGGGGTGTGATGAAGATTACCGTTGCTCAAAGCAAGATTCGTCCCACATGATCTGCTCCCTGGAACCAGCAAGTTCTCAAAGAACTTTTGGAACGCTCGCGTCATCTCCTCTCTGGACTCGCACGAACTCCTGGACTCGAATGGTGGCAGCAGCATAACTTCTGTTCGTCTCTTTTTTTGGAAGTAAGTCCTCAAATGGGCTACGAAGAGAGTATTTTAGAGGAGCCTGGCCGCCCATCAGTTACGTAAAGATAGGAATGAATTAAATTCAAATCCCCAAAAAATTCATTCTGAATTAATCATCCAAATCTTTCCATAACAGCCCAACCTAATTGCTCTTACAAGTAGCGCATCAGCTCAGCAGCGCATGCGCGCAACAGTGCATACGCGTAAACGCGCATACGCACATAGCTGCACATAGCCGCACATAGCCCGTGCATCACCTGCGCATAAGCTCGTGCAACGTCCGCTCAACACCCTGCTCATGCGCCCCCGCACTAATGCACACAAGCGCCGATACTGATGTGCTAAGTGCAAAGTGCGCTAACAAAGCGCCACTTTGCGCCCTTGAGCCCGAGTCGCTTTGAGGCTTAGCTCATAAGAAATTTTTTGCAAGAGAGTGACAAAAAGCATAAATGCTTTCTTTGAGGAGTTAATCATTTTTCCTCTTAGAAAAACACTCCCACATGACACCCATGTGCTCTACTAAACCCCATGTGCACACCTCAACACAAGCAAAGCATTATATTGAGATACCCGCTTGGTGGTGTAGCTAATGTGGGACTATCTTTACTAGTCCAAAGGCAATAACACCAACATATGATATGTTTGTGTTACATCATGTATTGGCATGTTGATTATTTCATATTCATTATGTTTTTTCATATTATATTGTAATGCTTGCAATAACATGATAAGCTTCATAACACCTGAACACTGAATATCGAACTGTGATGTGTTTAGGAGCATGCCTCTCTGATTGTGGAATGGATTTGATTCTGAGAAGAGATTGGAGTGCTAGAGAGTTCAGCATGTGAGGGATCAGAGTCAGCAGGAAAAGCTGACTTCTGCACAGCTGACTTAGGTGTCCGGAAGTGGTCAATAAGAGTGGTTCTATTGGGTGCTGCACCTGCAGTTGCAGTATCAAGGTTGAAAAAAAATCTGCAGGTTTTGCAACGGATGAGGCTATGCTAGGGGTAGAGGACTGCAACTCTTAAGTAAGTATTGGATGGGAGAGGTGGTCAGAACTGACTACAGCAAGAGGGGAAGAATAAGGGGAGCTGGAATTTGAATCTTTGATGAGTTGGCAGTCAAACTAGAGGAATTTGGGCCCTCTCTTAGACTGAAAAGAAAGAGGCCCACTATCAAGGTTAGGAGATGGTTGACCATGACTCTTTGTGAGATTCGGGGCAGGAGTATTTAGCATATCTTGCTCCTCCTCTACCAAGGAGCTTGGTTTTGGATTGGTCCTGTGGTAGGCTGAGGGAACATGTCCTTGAAGCTTGCAGTGACTGCAATAGAGTATGTTAAACTCATAAATGATTCTCTGCCAAGTTCCAAGCTCCTGCTCACTGCTCACCGTTGGAGGACACCCAAATCCTCTCGGGAAGAGGCTTTGCAAGCTCAAGCTCGATGCACACTCTTGCACAGCTAGGTCGGGAACAAGTACTAGTCACTGCATCCACCTTTAGGTATCGTCCCAGCCTTCTAAGGAACGAAGGAATGAAGAAATGCAAAGAAGGATTTCGGAATCTAACCCAAACTGCAGCTAAGCTCGGTTCAGATCTTGTGCTGAAGCTGGAAGTCCATCTACAGCTAAGCTCAGTTCAAATCTTGTGCTGAAGCTAGAAGTCCATCTATGAGATCTGTACCATACTCCATCAATGGAGTGTGGCTCCCTAGACAGTGCTACAACCTCGTCTTCAAGAGAGGTTAAGTGGAGGAGGATCTGGCGAGGAGAAAGGGAACCAGCAATGAGTGGACCGGAGAAGCCCCATGTAGACAAAGTAGCTCATGCATGCGAGTTCGGGTGAGGCTGAAGCGAACTTGAGGACATGTAGTGTTTGAACTGTACTTCCTCCACAGCTTGAAGCTCTTCCAAGGAGAAGGAGACTGCGGGGCAGCCTTGATGTGTGAAGGTTGGTTGTGGTGATAACTGGACATTGTGAAGAAGAAGAGTTGGAAGATGGAGAAGCAGTTGCTGTTGAAAAAGAGAGGCAAATGTGGGTTGTTGGTTTGATTGTGGTGATGATGGAGGAATAGAAGTGGTAGTATGTAAGCAGGAGCTAGCCGGAGGTGGGTCAGGAGGTTGTGTAGTAGTAGTAGTCGTAGGTTGGGCTGCAAGAGGAGGAGGACCAAAGGAAAGAGGGAGAGCTCCATGAATTCCAAGAGGGAGAACACCAAAACACCGTCTCTTCATCCTCTCTTTCTAGTGTGATGATTTAATTAGTCATAACTAGATTATGATATAATCCATAACAATTTGATATATGTTTGAAATTTGAATGGAGTTGGATCAAATTTTAATTCTAGACAGAACACACTATATAAAACTGAAAAGAAAATGTTAATGATGATTAGGGAGGGTGTTTTGGTGAGGGTTAGATGAAATACGATTAGGGAAATAATTAGGAAATTAAGAATTAAACAATTAGACTGAAAATAAAAATGCAAGGAACTGAATTAAATAATTAATTGCAAAAAAATTTTTTGACACGAAATTCTAGAAAATTATTTATATAATAACTTGCGTATTCGCGGCTATTACACTAAATATTATTTATATCAGTCAATTTTACTAAAAGAAGACAATCCAATGCCTAAACCCTCCCTTATAAATATAGGGTTGAACAACAACAATTTGATATAATTCTCTCTAAAAAATCATCTCCCATCCCCAAAATTGTCAGTACAAGGACTTTGATTGATTTAGCCATCGACATACAATACACAAGCCAGACGAGTTCAGGGTTTCTCTATGTTGGTTTTCGAGCACGACCTCGGCATGGCGTTTGATGCTGTTAGTTGAGCACGTGACATTGAGTTCATCATTTGGTGCGGTATAATTTTTAAAGTGCACAAGTTTTACCCGTTCATGGATATGAGACATTAGAATCTTTGATGTTCGCTGGAGTGATCAAGTTTGATCGTTACGGGCAATCAAATGTGTTCTTCTATTGAATTCTTGGCTGCACAAAACTTGTGTGGATCACCTTTAGAGTAGTTCTTCTATTGAATTCTTGGTTGCACTAAAGCTTGTGTGGATCACCGTTAGAGGCTGGACAAATGTATGGCTTGCTCCCTCGACGAGATAATATCGTTAATCATATTGTTTATATTATGATTACTTAGTTATTATTTTGAATATGATTCATGTTACCCAATGATCGTCAAAATATTAGGTGATTTAAGTCAATAACAAATTAGAATCATGTATTCTAAAAGGTTGTTGAATAGTTCGATGATGTTCTAGATAATCTCGAGCATGATTAGAAAAAATATTCTAATGAAATGTGCCACGTTTTCTAAGAATCTATTGACGAGTTATATTTGCATTTTAATCTATTGACTATAATGATCATAGAGTAAATCTACACAGTACCCTTTATGAGTTGGTCTACCATGCGGTGGGACTGCCACAGATTTTTTTTTTTTTATTTCCGCTGCACAAACCAGTCTCCATTTACTTATAGTTCTAGATTTTCATAGTAACGTTACCCTGCTTTCTCCCCTCTACCTGCAGCAGCCGCAACAGAGATGTCCTCTCTTTGATGATATACATCAGTTGGTTCTGTTTCTTACTCTTATCCTGTCTAAGTTTTAGTTTAGATGCCGTCCTTATCGATAATAATTTTAATTCTGGATCATTATCATTCTCACCAGTAATTTTTCATCTTTTATCATCTCTGCCTCACATTCTTATTCCACAAGTATTTGTAATTCATGCACGACTTGGCCATCAACTTTGTGCATGGCTTCATGCTGTTGCCTTGCTGTTTTGCCCCTTGTTCTGTTTATCATCCTCAGATCTGCCAAGTGATTGCTCTGCTAATATTTGCTCATATGTCTGCCTAATCCAGATGTTGTGATTGCATATGATCTTCAACTTGTTGTGTCCATTTTTTCTTGAGTTCCATCTAGGGTTGTTTCACAGTTTTCTTTGTTATGCCTTTTGTCTTTCACATAAGCTGACCTCATTGGCTGATCTTGCACACACTTCATTCTGCTTCTCTTCATTTGCAGTAGCTCAGGAGCTGGATCATTTAGTGGATTCATTTTCTCTTCATTCACAACATCTGCCTCATCAATAGGATGCTCCAATTAGTATGCAAGCACAAGAACCAAACATCTTGTTGTCGCAATAATATGCAAGCAAGACTAGTTTAATCATTGCTAACATCCTCTTATGTAACAATATGCTAACTTACTAAGCAATAGAGAGCGAACTGGACATGTATACGGTAAACTATACAGTGGTATAGCTAGACCTATGGAATTGTTAATTCCGGACCTTCTCAGAATTGCTTGTATATCTGACATTTCCAGGATTGTTTGTGACAAGTACGATGCCATGCCTCAATGCTTCTTTGTCAAATTTGTTTAAATACCAATTGCCAATGAACCAGCTCACTTTATTTTACTATTTTGGTACTTACATTTCCTCATGGTAGTTGTCATTCTGTAATTGTGGTGTGGAATTCTTAATTTCAGACATTTTCAATCTGCACTAGGTTGATGTCTCTACATCTTCTTGTGCTTTCATGTCACTGATTGGAGCTCACAGAGGTTCGCACGAGCAAGTTTCTTGGGAATTGGGTTGGTCCTTGGCGCCCCTTAGTAATGATCCCCTAACTGGGATCAGAGCCTTTCAAAGACAGGTATTGTGCTCCCAACTATCAAAAAGAACTAATTTTCTTGAGTAAGATGTTCATGTCTTAAATAACAGCATTTAGTCACTTATTGCATAACCAAGTTTATATTACTTTGGTGTTATCACAAGCTATGAATTTGTGCCTTATCTTTTATTTACTTCAACCTTCTTTTATGGGGTGAGAAATGCTCTTCTGCTTAGTATTTTAAGACCCAATCAAATGCTTCTCATTTTAGTATGTTTGTTGTCCATGTTGAATAGCCATATGCTGTAGGCAGGTTATACTAAAGTTGTTGAAAACTCCTTACATGTTACTAAACTCTGTGCGTCTTGCAAATACTTTTAGACATCAGTTTTCTAGTTTTAAAACAACTTGTAAGGGACTTAGTCCAAAAACTCATGTGAAAATGATAAACAAACCATCATCATAATAATCCAATCCTTCTCCCATCAACATGTGTTCGCTATGGAGCATAAGAAAGCTCCATAAAGATTTGAAAAGTTTTTATGACCAGCAGACCAGCTATGGACGTTGACGTCAACCCTGTATGTTGGTGCCAAAATCCTAGCTGTTCTTGCTATAAGCATAAGAGGGTCATGTAGATGGCCAGTTGGCAGCTAGTAGGCCTACCTTTGGCTATGCACTTTAAGCTCATGCAACCAAAAAATATCCTCCGAGTTCACCTAGAGTGTAAAGAGTCTAGATGGAGAGGTAAGATGAAGCAATTTTCTATAGGGAATCATATTCATCTCCATGCCTCCATGCCTCGTTAAACCAAAGAGGAAAAATGGCATTCCCATATGAAAATGATGAAGAACGTCATCTCCAAAATAAACCCATATCTGACAGGCTTCCCCAATTATGCACTTTCAACAAGTATCTCTTTTCTGATCAAAGGATTTTGTTGTAGCAAAGGATGCACAGGTTCTCAAAGAAAATTCTGGATTTAAGGCTAGCCCAAGAAATTCATTGGTATAGATGCCGATACTTGAATCACGTGTGTAATTAAGTAGATCTTATCTTTCTATGGGAATAAGTAAACGAAGAAGGCCACTTCTTTAGGTCACTTGGACCTTTCTTCTTGGTCACAATTTTGTAGGTTCTGTTGGGACCAACTACATAAAAGGCTCTGTACTCCAAGCCTGAAAAGTTTGACTGTTGCCTCATTGATTCTCTCTCTTCTGCATGTCTGACACTGGTTGAGCCCATAGTTTAAAGTATCGGCCGATACCGATCCGATACGGCCGATACCGATACAGTTTGGCATGTCCCGATCCGATACCGACCGATACCCGATACTGACCGATACCGACATTAGAGGTCTCTTTTCCAGTCAATTCGGCAAAAAAATTTGAATTAAAGAGACCAATTAGAAAGGATGTAAAAGCATAGTAAGGTTGTAAAAACATATAAAAGAGGAAAATTTATATATCGCATATAAATCAATCGATAAGGATGACTACTATTTCATTCAATATCAAAAATACTAAGAAACAATACTGAAAATACTTTAAATTATGCATAAATGTATAAAATATATTCTCAAAAATGTTAATAATTTACTAATAGTTGTTTGCTTTCCGATACCAAAAAATCCGATACTCCGATTCGAAACCGCCGATACTACCGATACTGCCGATCCCGATACTCATAGGAATGGTCCGATACCGATTCCGATACCGATACTTTGAACCTTGGTTGAGCCTTAACTTTGTAAGTTCCCTTCCCTCTTTGATCATACAAACTATGGCCTCACTTTGGAGAATGGCGAGCTACAAGAGAAGGCAATGAAACTGCTGAATCTTGAAAATTTTGACTTCCAATAGCCCCAATGTTAAGTCTTCAAATCTTTATAGTTCTTCAATTCAATGCCAAACATGTTTTTTTTTGTAACTTTTGGCTTTTAATCATCGGTCTCATCTTTGCTCAATGACTCCTTTTTTGTTTCTTGCTCGTGAATGACCACTTTCCAGTGCATTGTCTTTTGTTTTTGTTTTTGTAAGCTAGAGAGATATTCATCTTACACTAAAGACAGATATAGCTTCATTCTCAACTATCATAATCGTCACCTATGTATGTTTTTGGCAGCATCAGTGCATTTATGGAGCAAGCTTGAGGTAGCATCTACTTCTCTACTTTGACTCTGGACTCTTGAGTAAAATAGAGAATAATGTGAATATAAACCTCTATTTATATGACAAGAAAAGAGATCCATATAATGTCATACACTCTCCTGCAACCTGGAGCCTAGATATCAAGCAATCCCAACTTAGAGAGACTGTGGGAACAAAGGTAAGGAAGAACCTTGGTGAGTATATGGGGCGATTGTTCAACAATGATAACTTTTTATGAAGATGCACTTCTTGAAACTTGTCTTTATCCCGAATGAAATTGCAATCGACTTTGATATGTTTGGTGCACTCATGAAAAATTGGATTATCAGTAATATGAATGATAGATTTGTTATCGCTGTATAAAGTAGTTGAAGAAGTGGGGGGAACACTAAGATCATCTATATGGATGTTTAGTTGTTGATTGAGAGAGAACATGTGCAATGGGCATGATATTCAACTTCAACATGTACTGAAAGGATATGAGATGTAGGAATAGGAATGTTGAAAAGTTTGACCATTGTTTAAGAAATGTAACAACCACCGAAGTGAGAACCTTGTTTCCCGGTAGGAAAAACCAAACAATCTTTTGGGTTGCGAGAATAACCAACAAAGACATATATTTTTTTTTTCCTTTTTTTTTCCTACCGGGCTCAGAATGTGCCATTCCTTAGACGTTCGTATGGATCCTCGTTCACACAGGCAGCTTTATCATCCCCACGGGCGCCCGCAACCAGGCTCTTGTCGCCCACAAGCGGGTCTTATCGACACCGGTATCCATCAGCCGCTTTCACGTGGCGAGGACTTCCTACGGGACCGGTCGCCTCGGCCGCTCGCGCCTACCTCTCTCGCACGAGGCAAGTGGTGTCCTCAGGTCCGTCGTCTTATTTGACATGCTTAGTAGCACGATCAATTAATCAAGATATTCCATTGAACCCCTTGGAGTAGAATAGCGACAACGGTAGAAAGTACCTCTCAATGTACCGGTGTCGTGCTAGCATATAACAAACCAAACCGCAAGAGCGAGATTGTCAAAAATGTCATTAATGATCTAAAAAAGTCGTTGGCAGGCTACTGAGGATGTTGGTTGTTGTTTGTTGTTGTTGCCATTACCGTGGGTCTCAATTTCTGTTGTGGGAGGGGAGGGGACATGAATGTTGGAGGGGAGGGAGGTTGGTGGAGGCTAAGGTTAGGGTTACAAGATTTATGATTAGTTAAGGTTAGTTTTTGGCGATTTAGGATTGAAGTTAGGAGAGAGAGGTTTCTCAAAAGTGGTGTTCGTCGACGGTTAGAGGAGAATAAGAGAGGGTTTTGGTGGGAGAAATCTTGATGGAGAAGGTAGGAGAGTTAGGATTAGGAGAGTTACCACTCTAAAACTATGTTAAGGGAAAAAGAAAATAATGTGAGACTTTATTGTGGGGGCAAGGTTCCCTATTTATATGATGAGTATTGAGGTCCCGATATTACATTTACCGATGCGGGACTCAAAGGGACTGATTAATGAAGAATTAAAATATGTAAATAGTACTTTCTTCCACAGACCATTTGATTTATTTTTTAAATTAAGATATGTTTTGGTTATTTTAAAAAGAAATAGAAGAGATACTTGGTACTTCATTGTGGGGGATATAGACCCCAATTTGTATGATGAAGATTGAGGTCTAAATATTACATTAACCAATGTGGAAGTGAAAGAGACAAATTAAAAGAAACACATAGTACTCTCTTACACATACCATTTGATTGATTTTTTTATATAAAGACACTTTTTGGTTTTGGAAAGTGACTGTACTTTATTCTCATCAGGTCGGAAATGATAACAGGTCCTCATACGAGTCACATGGAAATATGTCTTTGGATGAATCAAATAGTGCCGCTGCCATGGCCATGTCAGCCACCCGAATTGCAGTTCTTGGTTGTTCAACTGGCGTTTTCAAGGTAGAATATCTTTATATATTTTCCAATCTTTAGTAAGCTGCCTTTATTTTACTATATTAGCCAAGGAAAAAACGGTCACTATATTAAACTTTTTCAACTGGAATGGATTTTAATGTTCATTCTTAAATAGATTGATCATGAGCACTCATAATTGTGGTCTCTACAGGATGTGTTAAATATTGATGCATCACAACCTCAAAATAAAGGAGACATGCTCCTTGTGATGGGCTCGCCATTTGGACTGCTCTCCCCGCTGCATTTTTATAACAGGTAATCGCCATATAATTCTTTTTTTGTACAGCTCATCATTTGGATTTGCTATTCTACTTTTTTAATTAAGGAGTTTCATAAATATTTATTCTTAGGATAAGGATTGAGGCCTGGTTTGGGATTGCTGCTTCTTTTCAAAAAGCAGTACCAGATGCAGCTTTTGAAAGCGGTCTCCGACATTTTCAGAAGCTTCCCCAAATTGAACTAGCTTTTCATTTTTTTTTAATAAGCTGCCATGGTCAGCAATCCAAACCCAGCCTTATGTAGAAGTCATATTTCTCTACCAAGGATGTAAGCTGCTTGAAAATTACTTTGTTGCCCTTTTGGCATTAAGTAAGATTTTGGTTTAGGATAAGCCAACCGAAAACCAAATTCTTTTGGCCAGTGTTCTAAAAACTGAGTAGCTCGCTTGTGTATGCATTGAGGCATAGTCCTTCCATTTTTGTGCAAACCTTATGAAGTAAAGCTCTAACACTAGAGGCTTATGTTTCTTGGATAAAAGGCTTAACCTCTTTTGTTTCACATTGCATGCTGACACCTACATTTTAGCAGAAAGTTCCTCTTAAGTGATCAAGTATTTTCTCCAAACGGTGGAAGGTTTGAGTTAGCCAATTAAGTTGATATATTCTCCATCGAGAGTGCAACCAGCACTTAACTCCACAAACAGACCTCGCAGTAAAGTGATGTATAGGAACCAGACTTTAAAAACATGACCTATTGACGCAGGGCAAAACCTAAAGGGAACCAAGACGAATCGATGGTGCAATAACATGCAAGATATCCATGAAAATTAAGCAATAAATGAAGGATAATTGCAAGCCGACAATAAACAACCCGAAATCGCAAGATTTGAGATTAAATAACAAGACAAAGATTAGGGTTTACCAAGCATTGTGAAATTAGTTCATGCAATCAAGAACATGTCCAAAACCCGGTTGAAGTGAGTTCGAACGAATACATTCCTTTGCGACCAAGTTTTTGTTTTGAAATTCGAGTGTTAACCTTGATATGAAGAATCCTGAATATGTTTGGACGGTTTGGGCTATTGGTTTTGGTCGGTACGGCTTCAGCTAGTAGACTTTTGTTTTTAAAGGGCGACAAGAGATGGAAGTGGGCAATGGTTCACATATTAGGTGGAGAAAGGATTTGGGAGGCTTGAAAATGGGGTTCAAAATGAAGGAGTGAATGTAAGTTTATGAAGAAGGCAGAGGTGGATTCTGAAGAAGGCAGAGGTGGATGCTGGGGTTCAAGGGAGAAGAAGGGGATGCGTTCTAGTCCATATCAGCTGGTGGTAAGTGACAAAGCAGCACAAAGAGGCAGCTGTTGGTCTAGCGGATGCGGGCAACAACACACGATGAGGCTGTGTAGGTTGGCAGCAAGCCAAGGAGGTCAGTGTATCTGGTTCAGCAGAAAGGTAAGTAGAGGATTCTCTGGTTGTGATCTAGGCTGGAACACAAACAGAAGGAAGGGGAAGGGGGGTTGTGTGGTGACAGCAAACAAAGAAAGGAGGAAGAAGATAAGATATTAGGGTTAGGGCTTCACTCCTTTGCAATCCACATGCATCTCAATAGCCTCAGCCAAAATTTCATTCATTTGTCCAATAATGAAATAAGTGTGATTACATCTCTTTTTATAGCCAAATAAAGTTGTGACTAAACCAATACAAGTCGGATCAAAATCGACTAATAAATAAAACTCACTCAAACTTGACTCCAATTGGTCCTCCATTAATCTCCCCTGCTTTGAAGTATACTGCCTAGTGAATACAGATGATGATACTGCTCTAACGAGCCTGGGACAAAATGCTCAATCTCTCCGTTGTCATACACGAAGACTGTTGGTCTGAACATCTCGCCAACGAACTAAGTAGCACATGATCTCATCATCATCAACAAAATGATCACATCATCCAAACCGTGATTGATCCCTGGTTTGCAATGTCTCCAAGGTAGTAGGGAAAGATGGTATAGAAACTCTTGGTCGTTTGGGACGCCTCCAAGATGGTATGATGTTCGTGGTGGAGTCTGGGGAAAAAGTAGTAGTAAATCCCTCTGGAACATAAGTAGATGATACTCGTGGGACAAAAATAAACGTTGGTGTTACTGCTGCTGAATCTCCTGGATCAATAATAAACAAAGGTGGTGCTAGTACTCCTAGAACTGTAGAAGAGGAGTCCCCTAACGAAGACTGAAGATGATGCTGCATGAACAAAAGTAGATGAAGTTGGTGCAGCAGGACCTGTGATGGTAGTGGAAAGCGAGAGCGAATAAAGATAGTTTGTCAAGTCCAACATATTAAATACTGGATTGATCCCCCAATCTCGTGGAAACTCTAGCTCATATGCATCAAACCAGTATGATTGAAACACGAAATGGACTTGTTCGTCCTGTGTGAAGTGTCCGGACAGAACCTTGTGAAAACTTCTCAGGTGTCACGCTAGCCGGTACTCCTGTCATCATTCACAAATTTCTGCACAGATTGGAACAATCATCACTCATAGGTATTACCTCATGGATATCATAATGAAAATTAGGCAGATGCTCTGCAGAAGACTCAAGAAACTCGTGCAAATGTGGTGCAACAGGCTTATTGACTACTAGACTAAGAACCTAGAGGGTGATAACTCTATAGGTGCATATGAGACAGGAGCACCTAACAACGTGTAAGACTGCATCCGTGATTACTAAATCATCATCCGTGATTACTAAATCATCACCTATGTGGCACAGACACAGCAAAATGATGTTGGCATCCGTATTGTGTCTGTACCCGCAGTATCCGTACTCATGCAACATAGGTAAATACCTTTGTACCTAACTTAAAATATCCATATCCCGTTCATATATTGTGTCTGCATTTGTATCCGTGTCCGAATTCGTGCATATGTAATTACTAAATCATCACTTATGTGCATATGTATCCATGTCCGAATTCGTGCCTCCATCCTATGCAGTTAATAACGGTTTTTTCATGATAACGGTCCAGTAGAGTTATAGATATATATCACCGGTATATCGGTTTTATAACGGTAAATATCGGTTTGCATTTTTAACACAATTTTTATATATGAACAATACACTTAATAGTTTTCTATTATAAAATATGCAGAAAGTATACATATCGTCGAAAAATCCAAGAGATCCAAGATAAAGGAGATCACTTGAGGAATTACATCTCTGAATAAGTTTGATGCATGAAGATTTTGATGGCAGAAGATGTAATCTCCATTCTCCATTGATGTGAATGCCATATCATTCAATATCGGTTTTTTTTAGCAAAACCAGAATGTCATATCATTCAATATCGGTTTTTCTGTAGTAAAACCAAAACCGTGAGAACGGTTTTTTTGTAAACCGGTATTTCGAACAATATCGGCCATATCGGCCGATAATATCGGTTCCGATATTTTATCGATATTTCTGTAAAAAAATATCGGTCCAGGACCGATACCATTATATATCGGTTATATAACCAATATATAACCGTTTTTGACTGCTTAGCCTCCATCATTACTGAATCATCACCTATGTTGCACAGACTTGTCAAAATGATATTGGTAGCCGTATAACTCATACGACATATGTAAATACCTTTGTTCCTAACAGAAAATATCCACATTCCGTACCTGTATCGTGTCAGTATCCGTATCTGTGTCCATATTCATGCAACATAGATCATTCTTTTTTGAGATAAAATGGGAAGTGCTTAATGATGAGCTATTTATTAGTGCCCAACCAAATATTTTAAAAGCATGTGTCCATACAAAAAATATTGCAAAATAAACTAAATCATCACTCCTAGCTAAGATTTTCCTAAGTTATCCTTTTAGAAATGTCATGAGGTATGAAATTGTGTTCAGACTCGTGTCTAGGTTGCTACGCAATTCGCTATGACTATCTATCATTATGATAGACTCGTATCCTAGTCATCTTTGGCGGGAATAGGGTGCACTCATGGCAAGTTTGCTCACAAATACGTTTAGTCCCAACGTGTCAACGTATCACATCCAGCATAAAACCTAGTGTTCATCTTAGTAAGTTGGTCAAAACTCGAGAAATTGTTTTAGTAAGTCTTGAGTCCATCTCATCTCTATAGGTCCAACTACGTAGCATGGGGTAGCATGCGACGATTTAGGCTAAGCGTTGATACCAATTTGATGCAGGAAACAACCTAAAGGGAACCAAGATAGATCATTATGCAATGTCATGCAAGATAGTCACGAAATTAAACAATGTACCCTTTATAATTGCACGGCAACAAAACCAACTTTAAAAATCACAAGATTTGCAATTAAATAACAAGACGAAGATTGGGGTTTATTCAAGTTTTTTGAAATTAGTTCACATAATCAAGAATACGTCGAAGGAAGATGTTCCTTTGCAACCAAGCTTTCATTCCGAAATCCAAAAATCTAGTGTTCATCTCAGTAAGTTGGTCAAGACTCGAGAAGTTGTTTCAGTAAATTTTGAGAGTCCATCTCATCTCTATAGGTCCCACTACGTAGCATGCAATGATCTATGCTAAAGCATTGATAACAATTTGATGCAGGAAACAACATAAAGGGAATCAAGATAGATCATTATGCAATGACATGCAAGATATCCAAGGAATTAAGCAAAAGACCCATGATAATCGCACGCCAACAATAAACAACTCTAAGAATTACAAGATTTACAATTAAATAACAAGGCAAAGATTGGGGTTTATTCAAGATTTTTGAAACTAGTTCACACAATCAAGAATACGTCGAAGGGAGACCGTTCCTCTCCAACAAAGCTTTTGTTTCGAAATCCAAAAACGTTGATTGAAAGCTAAGAATCATTAACATGTTTGGATGGTTTGACCATTTGGTTTAGATGATATGAGTTTGAGTAGTATACTTTTGTTTATAAAGTATGAACGATGACGAGAGATGGAAGTTGGTACTGGTTCACACATTAGGTGGAGGAAGGTTTTGGGAGGCTTGAAGATGCGGTTCTAGATGACGGATATGATGTAAGATTGTGGAGAATGTAGAGATGCATGTTCAGGTTCAAAGGAGAAGAAGGGGAGTCATTTTGGTCGCTTTCGGCTGGTGGTTGGTAACAAAGCAACACAAGGAGACCGTGTTTACCATTATTTTGTTTGTGGGAAAAAAAAAAATTTCTAACGTAAAAGATTACAGATATCACTCTTTTGAAAGATTTCTACAAAAAATCTCCTACAAAATTTTGGAAAAGTGTGTCGATGGAGGTCCGATCAACGCACAATAGCTTTGCTCCATCTATGAACTGAAGTTAAGACCTTGATCTTCTTCTTTCTTGCGAGACGACAACATTGGATTCTTCTCGGTTGCTTCCGAATCCACGAGTGTGAAGGCTTATGCGAAGCCTAGAAGTCTCCTTGAGAGTTCTCAGAAAGGACAGGTGTTCGAACCCGTCGAGAGTCCTATGGACTTCCCGTCGGGGAAGATCGAAGCAAGAATCTTGCTTAGTTGTGAAGGAGTTCTCTGTCTCTTGTCTCTTTTTTTTCTTGAGTTGTTAACTATGCGATCCCTACTTTAGTTTTGCGGAGGACTATTTATAGGATCACAAAGGGGTATATTTTCTCCTAGGAACAATATAACATCCCATGCGGGGCTATTTGCTTGCGACGAGGCTAGCTGGCAAGACTAGTGGCTAAGTTGTCGAAGCTAAACATGGAATGTTGTTCTATTCGAATCCTACTAAAACGGGACTAATGTTATCCCAATGATTGGATTCATTATTATCTCATATTTGGAGATTGAATAATATCTCATTAATGAGATTCGCTATTATCCCAAATTTGGAGATTGAATAATATTCCAATTATAGGATCATATGTTGTAGATTCAGGATCAACCATTAAGGCATTAATGGCTCATAAATTCTGCTCCGTGCAAAGCTAGTCAATTCAGGCTTTGCCGGAGCAGAACGGTGAGGCTATGGCGGAGGTAGCCTTGGCAATGCTATCTGCTTTGCAACACCAGCCATTTTGATGGAACTAGCGTTTAGGCGGAGCTATCTGCTTGATGGTGCTAGCCAGTGGTTTGACGGAGCTAGCCACTCGGCGACATTATCCAGTCCTAGCTCTTTGGATAGAGCTAGCTGCTCGGCGGTGCTAGCTAGTTTGACGGAGCTAGCCACTACTGGTTGTTTGGACGAGGTAGCCAATTTGACAATGCTATCCGGTCCTAGGTCTTTGGACGGAGCTAGCCGCTCGACAACGCTAGCCAGTTCTGGTGGCTAGCCACGGTTGGCGGAGCTAGTTAGCCAGGCTTGGCTTCTTTGTCCTATCTTGAACTTTATCTGGGATTTGTCTTTTTTCAACTGTCAATAGACTGTTGTCTAGCTGGTCCAGGCAGCAACCCAAAACAAGCTTTGTATAGGTCTGCAGCAAGCCAAGGAAGGCCTTTAGTGGGTTTGGTTCAACAACAAGGTAAGTAGAGGGTTCTCTGGTGGTGATCTAGATGGCAGCACAAACAAAATGAAGGGGAAGAGGGGTTGTATGGTGGCAGTACACAAAGAAAGATGGGAGAAGGTAAGATATTAGGCTTTCACACTCCCTGCAATCCGCCAAAATATCAATCATTCATCTTCAGAAACTAAAGTTCGAGTACATATCTTTTTATAGCCAAATAAGACCTGACTATCAAGAACTATATAAACCCAACAAAAAACTAATCCTAATCCAACTAAAATTGCAACTACACTAGGACTGAACCAAAATATACCAAATAACAGAAACCCAACTAATAGATAAAACCCACTTGAACGCAAACTCGAACACCATTGCCTATCATCTCAAGTAAATCATACTAACGTGGTATACAGGATTAGTACATTTGTAAAAACAAATCATTTTCATCTCCAAGTTAAATACCTGGTAGGAGGTTCAGTATTTTCTGATAGACCTTTTAGATAATTATATAAGAGGGATTTATGACGTATTAAGATTTAGTTTTACTAGTATTATACTCGAATGCAATTCACCAATCACAATATTATTTTGATAATAATTTCTGGGCTAATTTTCAACAAATACCCTGAACTTTCTCGGTTTTGCCAGTTGCAACTCTAAACTATTAAAATTAGTAATTGGCTATCCTAAACTAGTGTACTTAGCAACTACATACCCTGAACTCACCTTACTCGGGCTAGGCAAGGTGTTATTAAAAAAATATGAAAATATGAAGGGTATCGTTGTTAATGGCATAAGGGTAGCAAATTGCAAATTGGGGAAAGTTCAGGGTATTTAGTTACTAATTATAATAGTCTAGGTTGGCAACTTACTAATTTTAATACTATAGGTTAGCAATTTGCAAGTTGTGGTAAGTTGAGGGCATTTAGTTGCAAATTAGCCTAGTTTCTATGCCTAGGATGCATGTCTATATGTGCATGATTGATTTTTCATCTTTTTTCTGCTCTTCTTTTTATTAGGATATGGAACTACCTACTTGTTAGTACAAAGAACAACTAATTGATTTGTTTTTTCTTGAGACATTTCGGCCAATTTGTATCAATTTAAAGCAAAAATCAGCCTATCACAAGGCTGATGCCTCAATTTTATTTTGCGGACTATGATGGACCACAGTGTGAAACTTACTATGATGGCCAACAACAGAAATCCATGGAGACCTATGATCATATAAAAATTTATGTTGCATCTGAAGCACGAGGGTGTAGCATCTATTTTCTTGAATATTTTGTGTCGAAGAGTCAAGGGTTAAGCTTGGAAAGGGAGACTCTAGCCATATTCTTAAATTTCTTCTAGAACATGAGAATGGTGTAAGTTTGATACAAACAGCTGAAAGCAAATCATCATGGAGCACAACTAGTTGGGCTTCAGATTCAGAGTAAAGGCTATTGGAAACCCATTTACTGTTTCATTTGTTTATTTTCATGTTAGGTACTTTCTTGCAAGGTTTTAAAGTTACATTTTGTCATACATTAGGGAATAATTGCAAAATCAAGGTATGGATGACTGCTTAATAGTCAATCTGTTGTACTTCGGTTATTGTATTCTTCAGCCCTTTTAGCAAATAATACTTCTTAGTCTTTATAGATAGGCTTCAATTTGGAATAGACCAGTAATTGGAAGTTTGAATCCTGTAGAGATCTTCTTGATGTCGAGCCTTCTTCTATTATAGGAGTTATTGGATATATAATATTATGTGAGTTATTGTATATACATTGTTAGGCAGTTTTTTTTTTTTTTTTGAGTAAAAATAGTGAATATGACTAAAGCATTCTGTTGGGATATTTATTGACAAGATCTATGCTTCATTTTGTTTGTTTGTCTTCTCTCTCCTGTAATTTTTGAATCACCTTGGCTTCTGCAGATGCTTATAAGGATTGGATAACAACTAATTAGAAATATACATATATTTGTACTTATTATAAGAAAATACTAATATAAATTGGGTGTTACTACAATCTCTGTTTTCTTTAAATGTAGGCAGAAGGATTGGTCCTGCCATGATATGATACCTCTGTTGTGTTAGACATCATATACATGATTTGAGCTATCTAATACATTATGATAGAATATGCATATGTATATCTTAAGTATGGTGAATGCTACGTAGTTCATATGGTTTTGTGGTAATAGGAATTCCAGATCCCTACTTGATTTGTTCACTTGGACTAGTGCAAGTATATCGAAGTGTAATTTTGATGGCAAAATGTACTTGACATGTCTCTGTCACTTCATAGTTCATATTAGATTTTTTTTTTTCCCTTTTCTGACAATGAAAGAGGTGATAACACATTCACTCTGATTTCCCTTACGGACTAACCTTTCACATGACAAGGCAGTTCTATCTGTAGTCTTTTAATTACCTAAGGTATTTTAATAAGTTTGCTAACATATCCCTTCTATCTATTCTGTTAGTCTATCTCTATATTTGGCCACTTATTCGCTTCAACATGTGAATCTAGCCAATTGTCTTTTCACTAGGGTCTTTAGGTTTTTATGTTTGGGTGTCCTATTTTGCCTTATTGAATCAAATGCAGTGAATTTGGCGATGCTTATAATATGAACCTTCTCTTTTTGAATCAGCATCTCTCTTGGAGCCATAGCAAATCTCTTCCCTGTGGGTGCTAATCGTAGGTCATTATTGATGGCTGACATTCGTTGCCTCCCTGGTATAGCTGACACTACTTTTTTTTATTAAAGTTTTAACTTCAAATTAATTCTTAGATGAGATCTTTTAATGTTTAAGGAATGGAAGGGGCTCCAGCCTTTGACAAGTATGGATGCCTTGCTGGTATCCTTGCTCGACCTTTAAAGCAAAAAGGAAGCAGTGTGGAAATCCAGGTAACAAAGAAATAGTTGGATCTCTTTGTTTCCTTGTATATTAAATTCCCATTGCACTGTGAACTCTTCTTTGTAACAGCTTGTCATCTCATGGGATGCAATAGCAACTGCCTTGAGTAGTCAGCTTCAGAACGAAGCCCACAGATCACAGGTAGAATTAACTGAACGGAGTATCAATAGTGCACAGAGTGCATCAGTCTACTGCTCCAGTAATTTCAGAAGGTCTGCCGAAGTTTTACCCAGAGGTTCTAATTTTACTAGCGTCTCAGAATCCTCATTAGAGAATGCTCTCTCTTCAGTTGTTCTTGTTACAGTAGGTGATGGGGCCTGGGCTTCGGGTATTGTACTCAACAAGCATGGCCTTATACTCACAAATGCTCACATTTTGGAACCATGGAGATTTGGTAGAACATCTCTGCTAGGTCTAATGGACAAACCCACCAGACTATCTGTAGAACGAGAAAAATCTTTTCCCCACCTGCATAAAAAAGAATGCCAAGTAGAGAGATGTAGCTTATTACAGTCACAGTTAGGAAGTTCCGAGGTCAACAGGCATGAGGCTTCACCTCTGAATTCAAATTACAGAAGCTATAAAAAGATAGCAGTTCGTCTGGATCATATGGAGCAGCAGACGTGGTATAATGCTAGAGCAGTTTATGTTTCAAAAGGGCCCTGGGATGTTGCTTTGCTACTACTTGAGTCTGTTCCAAATGAACTTCGCCCCATCACTACAGAATTTGCAAGCCCGTCAACAGGTTCAACCATTCATGTTATTGGACATGGTCTTCTTGGGCCTAGATCTGGTGAGAAGAAATGCAGCTACTTGATTTAAGAAATAATTTAAATAAACTTTCGTATATCATCTGTAGATTTGTGTAAGCTAACGAAAGCTCATATGTCCTTTGTACTCTTGTGTAAATTGATGTGGAACACAGATATTCTTCCATCTGTTTCATCTGGAATTTTAGCAAACATGGTCAGGATACCAGGTGCAGGCCACCTTCTGAAATCAGGCATAGTGGGTACCGAGGAAAGTCAGATCCCAGTAATGCTGCAGACAACAGCTGCTGTTCATCCGGGAGCTAGTGGTGGGGCTGTGGTCAATTCTGATGGTAGGATGATTGGACTTGTAACAAGGTACTTTATTTGTTCTGTGCCCCTCTCCTGCCCACACTTGCATGTAGTAAATCACACAATTAATCTTGATAGAAAACTAGAATGTTGTCATATTCAAAAGTCAGTTTTCAGTAAAATGGTGATGTTTGTAATTAATAACTAGAACTTTATTATTAAGTTTGTTCTGCTGTTCTGCTTGATATGCATGATACTGGTTAAGGTTTCTTATTGCAACTGATGTTGGTTTGCATCATAGGACATAGTTGTTACTCCCGGGCACACAGGCCCGCCAGGATATGACCCATGCATGAATCCCCATGTGTCTCATCACTTGGCTACCCACATGAGAAATTAGTTAACTTGGATGTATACATAAGACTCAGGCACTCATAAATACAACAACAAAAAAGTCATTATCCCAAATTCTGGGGTCGGCTGTTTTAATCCTTTTTCCCCCATTCAGCTTTGTTAAGGGCCGTGTCCTTTGTAACACTAGCAAAACCATATCATTCTTTAAAACTTCAGTCCATGTTCGCTTACATGAACGACCACTAGTTCTAGCGGCTCCTTTAATTACTATCTTGTTGCTCCTTTCGGGAGAATGTAATGCTCTGTGCATATGTCCAAACCACTCAACACGATTTTCTATCATTTTATCCTTCATTGGTTCCACCTCTAACTTCCCACGACTATGCTCATTTTCAAGCAATCACATATAAACATAACAAATTTCCATATTCTATCCGGTGTAGGAATATCTGTGATTATAATAATTGAATGATTTCTACTTTTCTTGGTATGCCACTCTATAATCAGGTTTGAGGTCGTACCAGTGCCCTTTTGACTGTCAAACAACTGTTTTTACCTTCAAGCATAGAAGAATTGACAAAATATCAAGCCTTCAAAACACATGATTTTAACTACTAAATATCCCCACTTGTCCTACTTGCTGGTGTTTCATTTCACAATAGTTGATTTTTGAGGTATGTGAGATTTACTTCCATAGCATGTTGCCATCTAGCTTAAGAATTTGAGTCAACTGATCACTTGAATCTCTAGCATTTTAAGTCCACCCCTAGCTTCATTACCAAGTTAGCCACTCTTTAAGAGTTCTCTTAATTAGGTTGAAACCATATTTATCTTCCTTTACCCTATCTTCATTAACAAGTTTAGCCACACAGGAGTTATTTTTTAGATTAGGCAGAAACACTTGTATTCAGAACTTGACCAATATCCTCATTATTTCTCGAAATACTATTATTATAGACATACAGTAAGCCGTCTTGCTTAGTTCTTCACTAACTTGTTTGTCGTGGTCATTCCTGGTACTGTTGGGAGGGACAACTCGAAGTTAGCAGTTTCAAACTAGGACAAAGCACTGGAATGGAGTTAGAAATACCATCATTTTATACTATACCATGTTCTTTGAGATCTGTTCTAAATCCTTTGCTGAGTAAGTTTTTCATTTGCTTCTCCAGCAATGCAAGACATGGTGGAGGAACTATCATACCACATTTGAATTTCAGCATACCCTGTGCCGCTTTGAAACCCATCTTTGAATTCGCAGGTGCTTATTAGATTCTCCAACTATGTTTTTTTTGCATCAAGTACTAATTGTTTCCTTTGTGGCCCGATACATGAAACAGTTTCATCTGATTAGCCTATTTCTTGTTACCTTCAGACAAACAGGATGCATTAATCTTACAGGTTCTAGACAGTCCAAATGAAATAATTTCATCCATCTGGGCTTTGCAAACGCCACCATCTCCAACGGAGAAGTCTCTATTAGAGAAGAACAAAAGGGAAGGAAAAGGCACCCGGTTTTCCCAGTTTCTGGCAGAGAAGCAGGCAGAGTTTACCCCCATGAAGGATGGAGGACAACTCATCAGAGGGAAGTTTCCAAGTAGGTTATGAACAAGAAAGTATGCCGAAAAGTGGCAGTGTAAAATTCTGCCCGACAAGGTGTATAAATTTAACGACACTATATGTCAGTTGAACTTTCTCATCCAGGAAGGACGGATACAAGTAGAGAGAGAGAGAGAGAGAGAGAGAGAGAGAGAGAGAGAGAGAAGTTTGGTTAAATAGTATAGTTAGTCGAGTGAATAATGTCATCTTCTTGGTTCTGTCAGTGTTGCTGATGAATAACAAAATGTGTGCTATTTGACCATTTGACAGGGAGAGGCAGGAGGCACTCCATTTTAAGTGTATGTAATAGAGTAAATAACCTTTTAACCTTTGCGAGAATGTAAGAATTTACATATCCGTGTATCGTATGGAGAAAGATCACTTAATATTTATACTGGTTAAGTTTTTGAGGCTCGAAACTGGAGAGCATATTCATAAAACTGTAATTGTAAGACTGTCATGTTAGCTACCCAGTTCAATAGCTCATGTTAGTGTGGTAGCAGTAGTAGTTTATTTTGTACCAAGAGCAATACATGTTGCTGGTAATCAGGACCGGCCTGGGGGATTGGTCTGTCCTAGCCGGAGCCCCTGACCCATATTGATGTAAATATATGTTTAAGTTGAGTTTGGGATGGGTTGGCCCTAAGAAAACCAAATGACCTAGTGGGTTATCTCCTTATGGAGAGGGTTGTTCAAGTCCGAAGTCTAATTAGAACTACCACAAGAAATATAGTGTTATAGTCGAGTTTTGGTATTCAGATTGCTGTAGGTAGGTCAAACTAATGCAAAATAGGTTAAGGTTCTCCCCAAGTATCGCAACATTTGTTGATGTCAAAATGCTGGCAGCCTTAATTGCAATATTTTATTATTTTTTAAGTAAAATTATCCCTTTTTTATGAGAGATTTCTTTTATGGGAGAGGAAGCTCCTTTTCTTTCATGAGTTCAAATGTGCCTGCCCTGGCCCTAACTGCGATACTAATAGAAAATCCGATCTTAGATGATATCAATCAAAACCAAGAGAATCAAGGGACACCTCCAATTTATTAGTGTCAGCCTTATTTCTCTCTTTTTCGATTTCATATTTGAACTTATCGAAAGGTAGTTGTATTTTAGAAGAAGTAGAAGAGAAATACAGATGAGAAAGAAAAAATATAGTAGGATAATAGTAGTTGTAATTATATATTTTTTGTTAGCTTATAAATGAAATAAAATAATAAAACTTCTCAAAATAAAGGCACCAAAAAATTATATTACATCGGTTTTGAAAAATTTTTGAGCCGACCAAAATCAGTGTCTTAAAAAAATTAACAAGCAGAGATTTTTAAAATATTTTATAAACGGTCGGTTCAAAAAATATTTCAAAACCGATAAAAATACCGTTACTCCGCAGACCCTTCATGTTATGTTAAAGCTATGGTAAAGCTTTGTAGGTCAATTTGGAACCTCTATGTTAAGTTCTCGTAATAATCTAGGGCCATTATATTTTTTCTATTTAAGCCTACGTATTAATTGTAATTCATTTTTTATATGAAACCAAAAGGTCTATTTATTTGTATGAACTTATAAAGCCCATTTATCTATGATATTTATTAACAAAATGGCATGACACAACCTATTGTTGGGACCAGTAATTCTCTCAACCCAATTAGTCAAGTAAAAAATTAAACTAGTCAAATTCTCTTTTCTGTACGATTCTATAATTTTAATTTTACTTATAACCTAAACCAACAGAAAACGAATTAAAAATATGCATCTCCTCTTTTTTACGGTTTAATAATTTTGTCTAGAAATTTGAAATCATTGTTTGGTTTCTTCAAATCTTTTAACTTCAAAATTCAAGAATTTTTTTTTTATTGATTTTGAAGATTTATATATTTAGGATATGTTCCTCTTTTGATGATTATAGGTCGAATAGTTTCTTTTGGTAATTCTATTAGATGATTTGGAGATTTTAATTTCTTAATTCTTTAATAAAAAAATAAAAATCTACTTAGTTATTGCTTACAGATTTTAGGGTTAAAAATATATGTATAATATATAAGTTATATTACTAACTTTTAGGGTTTGGGTCTTTTTTTGATTTATTTTTGTAAAGTAATTAAACTTTAGTTAACATAAATATAATATAAAATCAAGTATTACACTACTACAAATTTTCGGTCTTTGAATGTATTTTTCTTTTTAATGTTTACTTTATTATTTGCTAATTTTTATTATAATCAAGCTCATACCAATTAAGCATAATAATTCTTTGTTTGCTAGTAGGTTTTGAAATTTATCAATTTTGGAGACTTGGAGTTGTTGACCTCCTGAGCCGAGTCTGAAAAATTTGAACTCTCAATTAAGGCTTCAAATTGGATTATATTTTTCTAACTACTAGTTTCAAAAATGGTTCTTAAAAATATTTATCCGAATACGATGAATACGATAAATGTAAAAAAGAAAGAAAGAGAGAAACACAAAAAATAAAGAAAGAAAATAAGAATTGAAAGAAAATAAGAATTGAACAACAGACCCAATCACAAAGATGAGCTCTTGATAAATTCATTGTTAAATAATCACCTAATTTGTCATGCCCCGATCTCCTGCAGGCTGATCGGTCGTCCCCGCTGGGCACGAATCACCGCGCCAGCGCTCCGCGGGACGATCGCTTGACCCATCTGTACGTGATGCCGCACGAGCGTAAGCCGCGCCTATGCAAGGCCGTGGTCCATGCAAGCGGTAAGAGGTCTAAGCCACAGAGTCGCACATATTGTCCGAGTGCAGCGAAATAATAAACGCATAGGCGATTGGTAACAAGTTCACAGAGTCGTCAATAGCGGAATCATCGATTAATACAAGTATAGAAATAAAACAAGCTCTTTATTAATATGAACAAGTATTACAGGGGGCGCATAGCCGAGATTACAAATCGCTTAAGCCTCTCTCTGAACAGTAAAAGTGTGCCAAGTGGCTACATTTGTAGAATGATACATAGGCAATGTTCCAACATTATGTCTTGTATATGTGCTTCAGTTCCGGATGCAACGCTCCAAGGCTCCAGAGCGAACTCCACGCCTTAGCACACACGAAGGAGGAATCCGCACCGAACGAGGTTCTCCCGCACCCTGCAAGCAATCTGGTGGGTTATCAGTACATAAATGCACTGGTGGGGAGGCTACTCGCCCGCTCGACAATTCCAAACACGTTCTATAGGTTCCGTGTACCATCTATTAGGTTATCTTTCTATTCTTGCCTTAGGATCAGTTTCATGACAAAGATGAATAACCTATCTCGTGTGGCAGTGCGCCGTACGATATAAGAGTAACACGGCAAGACTTACCAACTTACCATTTGTCCTTCCCTGTCCAAGGTAAACCAAGTTAAATCAAGCACGGACATATATAATAAATTTTAGGGACAATGACATACGCAACACGAGCGTCGTGGCGAGGTTATGTTTCGGGTGCACGAGATACACAGATTATCCGGAAGTGTTGCTTTAGATGTTCAAATGTTTCTATTACTCACAAGTGTCTCATACTCATATCGTTTAGCTGTTTCAGATTATTGGATGCGATATAATAACTCACACGCGGATTGCCGCTAAGCGAGGATGACTTATCTATATGAACATAAGGTCACTAGCTTAGCCATAAAGGACCAGATTTTATAGTCTCGTGACAGAATGTGGTGCAACGCTTGATATAAACGAGCAACTCACAAGCGAACAGATGATACAGAAGAGCCATTGCACGCTATCCCGTCGATACAAACGACTATCATGGGTAGACGGCTAGTCCAAGGTAGTATGTCCTACCAAGGCCCGAATACCGTGTATTGCCCGGCCCAAAGACGACATCGCATACCATAACCGACTTTGGCACACAATACACCAGACAATCCTTCTAGGCCGGTACGATCTCGGTATCCCGCTGATCGTCCGAGGAAAGAGTTACCTCATGCACGAGTTGTCTGTGACCATGCAAGTCTTGGGTCATTCCAAGTTTACAACACGACATGATAATTCTTGATTCTTTTTCTGAACGAGCATTGCTCCACGAGCTGTGATTCATTGCTTTACTCTACATGATTCTCGTTCAGTGTTAAATTTGACTTGATGCATTCCCCTGGTTCGGGGACTACCTTGGCGACCTAACGGTCCCGGATACTTGCAGGTTCATATTGCACAGAAGAACTATTTGATAGTCTTCTGGCTAACTAGATGCATGCACGATACTGATAGTGTTACTCGACTGTGGCATAGATTATGTGACAAGCATTGAAACGAGGCAACAAGTATAAACTATAAGTAAGCAGGCAAGCATGCATTCATATGAAACATAAGCATTCACATTTGGCACGGGTCTAAGGGTAAAGCGAGGAGTGAAACCGTAAAGGGACATACCGAGCAACATAGTCTAGGGTCGTGTAGTATAGCAAATGAAGCAGTACACTACGAAGAGTATAATATTCTACTCGAGGCATAGCGGGGTCTACTTGCACAAGGCAAATGTAGCATGCGAGGGTCCATTTATAAGCCAAGTTTTATTTTCCATGTTCTAACACAAGCAATACAAGTTGGAATTATTCCCTTAGCTAGGTGCGTTGTATTCTTTATTATCATGCTTGGGGTGATTCACCTAGTGACTAGCATGTATCGTCCTTCTTTTAAGTGTGCTGGCTAAGCAAAGACAAGTTCATCGTAGCCACCCACCTTAGCGATGATTCACCTCGGTCGAGCGATACTCTGAGCGAGCCTCTAAAAGCCTAAGCCGGAACTCCTGAAGGGCCAAGTCTGAAAATTCTTTTACCTCAAACGAGTATTCTCGCTGAGCAAAGCGGGTCGAGTCGTTGTACTTTTGTCGTTTGAATCGGAGTCCGCTTGAGTGGAACGGGTCGTTATATTATACACCACTCAGAAAAAGTCTCGTCCTCGAGACTTCCTGAGCGCAGGTCGTTCTATCGCACTATCGAATCTATTCCAAACGTAGCAATCGGTACCACTAGATCCGTTCGAACATAATTTTTTACTCGTTCCTTATACCGTGTCACGTGTATGCTGGGTCGGTCTTATTGAATGACTCAATCATCCAATCCAAGTTCTGAATCGGTCTCAATTGCGCCTTAGCGTGGAACAAATCGTATAACGCGGGGTACGTTATAATCTATCATGAGTAACGATCTAAGGCTGAGGCAAACTTTTTCAAATCATTATACTTGTCCATGTGGAAATTCACTTGCACTAGCATTCGAGATCAGCATATCGCGAGTTTGGATCGTGCACACATTCAAATCGTCCTTCAAACCTATACATGTCACCAACTTGGCGATAGCGAAGTCTTAGCACTCGAGTTTCACATATCATTGAGTCTTGGATCGTGCACACGTTCAAGGCATCCCTCAAAATATGTATTCAACCAAACTTAGTGATAGTGAAATCGGACAAGCTACTTGCAAAAATCTTAAGGGTTCTTGTTTTATAATTCACATGGATACTTCCGACAGGGTCAATCAAATTTTAAGTCATTTCCATTCCAACCAAACCAAGTATTTGTACCACCGTTAAGCACGATCTATTCGGTCTACCGACTAGCGTTCATCCGTTCGGGTCAAACATAGCACATGTTTACCGTTTCCAGTCTAACACTAAGTCTTGCTTGTCATGCCCCAATCTCCCGTAAGCTCAATCGTCCCCGCTGAACATGAATCACCACGTTGAAGCGCTCCCGCAGGATAATCATTCTCATCGGGACGTGATGTCGTACGAGCCTGGAGTTGCGCTCGCACAAGGCGATGTTGTCAAACATAAAAGTTATCATCGAAACGACCAAGTTGCAGCGAAAGTCAAGTATTGTGTACCAAGCACACATCAGAGTATACGCAGCGAAGCTCTCGATAGGGTCCACCCTAAAAGGCGACAAGGGAGAATGCCATAAATGTAAACACCCAAATTTTTAGAAATTAATTTTAGAATTTTAATTATGTATTTTTGAGTTTTAGGAGATTTTCTATAAGTTTTAATTAATTATAATAAATGTTCTTCATGAATTTATATTTTTGTGTATTAAATTAATTATTAAAATTTGTGAAAAAATATATTTTTGAGTGTATTATTAATAATAGGGTATTTTGTAATTTTCTAAAATTTATTGGGCTCAAAAACTATTTTTAAATAAAATGCATTATTTTTAAATAAACCAACCTAGACCGAACCAACCAAACTTAAACCAAACCAAACTGAACCAAACCAAACTGAACCCAACCCTAATAGATCTGGATCCTACCCGAACCCATAACCCGCGACCCGACCCGACCCACAAACCCATTAAACTTCACTAACTTCCCGCACCCGTTCCTTTTCTCTCCCTCAACCGCGACCGACCCCCCCTTTTACCTTCCCATAACGTCCACCTCCGACCTCCTATAAAATATCCAAACCCACCCCCTCATCCACCATCCAACCCTCTTCCATTTTCGATAAGCCACCGCCGCCGACGACGCCGGACCGCCGCGCGCAATTGCCGCGAAGACGGACCGTCCAACATCCCGATCACAGCAACAGTAAGGTATGCTACTTCCCACCTTCGTATCTCTTTGCACGGTTATCCACATATCGATCTGTCAAATCCTATGCGAAGACCACATGATCCTCTCAAACCTTGTATAATTAGTTCAGGGTATCGTGTCCTGTGTCGGTCGCAAATTGCGACACAAAACAGGAAAAAAAGACCCAATTTATAGTTCAGAAAACTGTCCCAAACACCCATGTTCATGGCCATTTTTTTTCTAACCTAGTTATTATTTTTAAATTCTACTTGAACATAATTTAAACAATATAACCAAGATTTAACCCCTTTAAATTAGTTTATTTTAATTGATTGTATTCTGTGTTTTATTCGTGGTTGAAGTTGACCAAAAACGTAGTTTTTTAAACCCAATTTTTTTTGAAACGGGGTGCGTCCCACTAAACGAGACAACTTCGTCGTGTGCAAATTATATCAAAAGGCGCGTATCATAACACGAACGTGTGAGATTTTATAAAAGTTGATTTGGATGTGCGTGCATACTGGAATCAACGCATATCCACCGAAAAGCCCCGTATTGGTCTGTTATGACACTCGTCATAATTTTGTGTGTACATGTCATTTTGCAACGAAACTTATGCCATCGGATTTATAGCATTACGCTGGTCCTGTGATCCAAGTTTGGTTCGATTCTGAGAACGTTGACGAAATACCATTTCGTAGGCCCCACGGTTCCACTTGACGGGCTATTTCGTGACCGGCTCATCGGAATCCAGTTCTGGATATTCCGTTGGATTCATATTATTGTTCTGGACTCGTAGACACTAAGTTTGACAAATTTGGAGAACTTTATCTCTGGCATATTTTTTGGTGCGAAGTTGGCCACATGTGGATCCCGCTTTAACCAGAAACTGTCAATTCTGTCCCTGTGTCCAAATTGGACTTATGGGTAGTCAATCCTAGTTATTTCAAGTATTCTGAGAGCAATGATGATATTTGTTTCAGTATTTGGAAGCGTACCTGAAGATTCTACTTATATCGGAGCAACTAACGGAGCTCAGAACACAGACAAGTGTACCTTGCCAAACTTGCAGTAGTTCCTTTGATATTAATTGCTTGAGTTATATATATATATATATATATATATATATATATATATATATATACTTTAGTATTGTACCTGTTCAATTTAGGACCGTGATACGTTGCCTAGCGTCTGAACAAGATTCGGGTGTCGACGCCGTACGCGAAGTCGTGTAACATCATTTGGAGAGTTGATTCTATGATTCTATTTTTACGTGCTTGCTTTATCAAGTATGTCATCCCATAGGACACTTGACACTATCCATGTGATAGAATCTTTTTTGAGTTATTCATGGTGATTCTGTATAGGCTTACATGATTCATGACATAAGACTTGCATACATAGATATCATTATGACTCGTTGTACTAGCTAGAGGTCATGATCTTGCGTGTTATGGACATGAGACGTGAGATTACATTGGGTGGGAAGAGACACACATGCTACAGGTTGATTATATATATATATACTATGTTACTGGAGAGTGCCTTAGTCTCTGTACCATAACTTTGGCACATGTACTGACCCTTCGTGATATTACTACTACCGGCTCTCCGACACAGAGCTTGTAGTGATCTCAGCCTAAGTACTAGTGATGCTCTCAACTTGCATTTCACATAGTTGGTTACATAGCTTTCCCTGTGGATCTATTTTTTTATATACTATATTTCATTTGGCTTGAGTTATTCTTGTACATTGCTATGTCCCCTGAGGACCTGGATCCGGATTATGGCCCCAGGTACAGCATAGGAGGATTACTCCGGGATATACGGGACATGAGCTGACGCTGGAGCAGTAGTGGCACTAGAGGACGAGGTTGTGCCGGAGGATTTCTCCTGAGTATTCTGTTACATAATCAGTTATTTCTGCTTCCAGTTATTTCATATCTTGACTCTTGGATTGATGTATTAACTTATTTTATCGGGTTGTTCCCCGATGCACTTTTTATTTGGACTTGATGATAGACTATATTTTTTATCTATTATCTTGATTAGTCTATCATATTTAGTTATGCTTCTTTCTGTGGATGAGATTAGAATTATTCTGTGATAGTTGGTGTAGACTGCAATTATATTTATTACAGCTTAAGTACACTCTAATGGGTCCATTAAATTGGGTTTGCCTATTGGAGTTGTGCTGCTGGCCATTGCCACGTGGCTAATTCCTCGATATTTTGGGACTGGAGCGTGACAACAAAGGAGAATGTCACACTCTTGCTCTTTCTCTTGCACACAAAGGTACTTACTGTTCGTACATTATGTCCCGTATATCCAAGCAGCGCCACTACACCTGCATACCTAAAATAATGCCCACAAACGTGGGTCGGTACACAGCCGCACTGGTGAGCAAGGTAACCCACTCGTCTAAACTGACACTAAGTAGAATAGTGAATGCAAACAGTTATATGTTGATCTTTCTACTTGAATCCTAGATTCATTTCATGGCAAAGGTATGACATGTTAAGAAAATCTGTAAAGTAGGTTAAACATGCAAGCATTCAACTCAAGCAAAATATACAAGCAGATATATATCCAACTCAAAAGAAAACTAGCAAGCAAACCGTCTTACTCAAACCCAAGCAACGCGTGAACCTATCGAACCACAATCCAAGCCTTATTAATCCAATCATCGATATGCACACTCTTACCGAGGCAAGGTAGCCGTCGCCTACATGAAAAGCACAAACCAAAGCAAAGCAAAGAAACCAACTCTTATCTATATGAAGTCACTGGCCAAGCCATAAAGGACTGATCAACTGCAGTTCTACCTGATACAGCGCTGAGTAGCTAGCCCGCCTGGTCGTATCGAACTGCTGGCACCACGCCCAAGGCACGTTACCATTTGTCTCCTTCATGTCCGAACGATACCGGTGCCCCGGAGCATATCCCGTTCGAGAAGAGGAAACCATGTGTGCAACAGGTTGTCCGTGACCAATGCAGACACCAAGTAGGTATAACGAAAGAATCGAGCATTCTTACCCCACCAAATGATCCTAGACTCATCCAACCAACTATCCATAACCATTCTCCAACTTATAACCCAAGGCACCATCTCAAATTATCCTCATAAGCACTATGCCGCTTCGACACAATGCTCCAATTGGTGCAACACCCCTCGCTCAGAAAACTCCGTGGCACAATGCCCCAACAGTGGCACAATGTCCTCACCGGTGCAGTTATCCGATTTTGAACCACAACTGCACTCTTTCTATGATAAAGTGCCCAACTGATACTCGTGCACGGATGCACGCTCGATCGCCCGCCCGAATTACCTCGATGTTCCAACCAAGATGATCCACTCAAGCTCCAACTGCTTACTCAAGTTCCAACTGCCCAACGCAAAAACCAACTCAAGCCACAAATCATATCCATCTAAATGACTCACACTCTATGCATGCCACAATGTAGTGAGTTTCAAGTTTCAGTTCAAGTGTTCAAGCTATTTCGTATGTCCCATATTATTAGGCATGAAGGAGTAGAGAAGAAGGGACAGAGCCCACTCACAAAGTCTGATTCCGCTAAGCACCCTGCCTTGCCGATACGGTCGATCCCTTAAACCTGTGGTCCGATGCAAAGTACGATATACTCAATTGGTATGACCGTGCGAGCATGACATGCTCTCTAAATTATTCGACCGATCGGACTAAGTAAGATGACATTATCGCTCCAAATCTTGCTATCCCGGTACAGCTGTGAACGGACATTTGATTCCATTGAACTCCACTAGCGATCTGTACATGAAACCAACTCAAATTAATACTTGTTCCCAAATCTAACAAATTAAAATATAACCAGCTATTGCCATATTCAATCCGGCTCAGTGTAATGCACCGTGCGGTTGTGGGGCATTACATAATATATCAGTTAGAATCAGGTTTGTCCTCGAACCAAACTAGTGCCGATTCCTTATTGCATGTAGCTTTCCCAATTCATAACTCTGCTCCACGCAACTCACGTTCTCTTGATCGAGACTCAGCATCTCGCTTCGCGCTGAACACTCACACAAATTCTATATTCCCACATCCTCCTTGCAGCTCAATACAAATTTCTCACATCGCTTAGTTTTGGATCATACACATATTTAAGACGTCCCTGAAATACATGTAATTCAGCCGAGCTTAGCGATAGCTAATTTAGACAAGTTACAAGGGTATCTTTATGTCCGAGGCATTCATTCGCTTCACTCCCAATTGAACCAATCCTAACGTTCATTCTAATATATTCGTACAAGCGCTATTCTCAAATACGATAATTTTCCACTAACGATCTTTCTACCTGACTCAAATCAGTTCATGTTCCAACTCAATCCATCCGATTAGTCCGAATCCATACTAGCACCGTCCAAACTCAACTAACCAAACTCTAGCATGACTCAAATTGTATAATGTTCTGCAAGCACAGTCTCCAAATATTATCTCATGCTCCGAACGATCATCACAACTAATACTACCCCAACTAGGTGACTTACCCAAATATCAAACTTTGCTCTTAGATCAGCTCATCCCAACACCTCTTCCTCAATCTCAATATCTCACTGGGTGAACATCTATATTGAGGTTCATGTGATCCACGAAGATTTTGTCGCCACGCCATAGGGATAGTGTCGCTACGATTTCAACGTAGACACACTCGCCACAATTTCTAGGTCGCACATGAAATAGTTCTTCGTGCTGCTTCTACTGCCTCGAAGCACAGGATATCACCTTCGCCTTCTGTACGAGCACGTATCACAGACTAAGTTCTGATGCATCTTGTAGATCTGAGGTACATCTGTCCCTTCCAGTATTACAATAGTTTGATCTGAACGAGCCGCTGCTTTAACTTCACAAGCTAGTTTCATAGTCGTCAATTCATATGAATGCTATATCCTTTCGGGGCAAGACGAGTCAGAGGCGATGCCATCTTTAAAAATTTGTGACTCCGAATCTCATCAGTTGACTTAGGCCATTCTCACCATCGCTTCGATCTTCCGGCTGCATCTTCAGCTGAAGGCTATCCCAAGGATCTCTCAAATCCAACACTCAGTCACTTAGGACAATCTCCAACACACACTACTCATATCCACCCTCGACGCATTCCCAAATGCATCACCACAATGGTCGTTCTATGGGTCTATAATATTCATCCCTGATCTGGCGGTCAAGTCGCTAGGGTCAGCTGTCCCGAAGTTACGCTCGGTAATTGTAAGTCATCACGATGGACAGTTACTACGAACCATGATATATCTCCTCTGCAAATCTGAGCCATAATCTAACAATTCCATCCGAACGAACTTCTGACTCCGAGAACTTCATGCACTACCTCTGACAATATGTCAACCAAATGCCGCTTAACCACCTAGAGTATTACTATCTATCCAAGCCATAAATTGAGAACTACGCTCGTTGAAATCATCTTCCATCGATCCGTTCTATCCTGAATCCATCAAATTTTTTGAACTACCATGTTTGACTTCTTGCACTACCACTTGCAACGGTTCCTGAAACCAAAGACTTGCTCCAATTCTTATCTGTATGCCATGTTTCACAGTGCACGTCCAACTTACTCGAGCAACACAATATTTTGCTCCAACGTTGCTATTTCGTTTAGCTATCTTCAAAAGTCCATCTGCCATAATTCTTGCTCTCGTTTCATTTCTTAGCCCGTCTTAATTTTCTCTATGTTTCGATTAGTCCACACACTCTCAATGACTCGTGCAAGAGTTCCAACACAATCTCAAATCCATATTGTCTTTACGTGTTGCCTCAATCCGCCTCAGTGTTTCAAGTGTTAACTTCCAATATGACTTAACATCAACTAGACTTGCCTCATGCCCATTTATGTCTTCCGGAGAATCCATCCACCATCGTTGCACCATTTTGCCAAATTTTACTTCCATTAAACCATGCGTCCAACTTCTCGAGCGCCAATATCCAAAATCCTTTAAGTCCATATGAATCCATCGCATTTTCTCTCCAAACCAGATCGTGTTTTATTACTCAACCAATAACTCCAATGTGTTACCAAAATTCGTAGTCCATGCTTGCTATCTTTCGATTCACCCATCGCTCGCTCAAGCGTATCCCAACTGTTCGTTTCTCATGCTCAATTCTCTCTTTGCATCCATGAATGCTCTACTGAACTTCTAAATCGTGCAAGCGAACTCTGATATTCAGCTATCTGTATGATCGATCTCAACTGTTTTCAATACTTGGTTCGCATCAATCCTTCAAATTCCAAACACTCTTTCAATTGCTTGTTTTCGTTCTCGTCCATCACTCAAGTCCAACGATACTTCCATTTGCACAAGTCTGTTCTTGATTTCTCAAGTCTAATGTATCAAAGAATACCCGAGTCAAATTCTATTGCACCATATACCAATTGAAAATAGAGTCGCTCTAGCGCTTACTCTGTGTCGACGAACTTCTATTCCAAACCGACTTATTCCGGGGTGATCCTGTCGATCGCAACTCAACATTCGCTTGCTCCATGTTCCATTTTCTAACTCAGCCGATGTGCACAAACTAACTTACATTCCTGTTACCCTTGTCCATTGAGGCAATTTCTTTGAGGTCTATCCAATATATTTTAATTCCACTTAACTATGTGATATACCATATACCACTCAGAATCAAGTCACTCCTCATGTCACCCTTCTTTGCACTGATCCAAGATCCATTCGAACCATCCATTATGCGTGTTCCTGCCATCCCCAACTCAAGTCTGACACGAAACTCAGCCAACGCATAAACCATCTAACTCTTTTTATCAATCTCGCTATGCAATTTGTGCCATATTTCATTTTCAATACTTTCAACTATTCTCGAACCGTCCGATATTTTTGCTACACGAGAAACTCGTGCAACGATCTCTTTCAAGTAATCCAACCTAATACCCAACTGTTCCTCACATTTGCTGTACGAACAACTCGTATAATACTATCCTGGTATCCCCAAGCCAACTCAAACCTGCTCAGCCAATGCTCTATGTGATATACCCAGCCAAAAATTCAAACTCCATCCAAGATATTTGTTACACGAGCAACTCGTGCAACGATCCATTCTCATCCAATGCTTCTACTCACAATATGCCATATAATCAATCTCGTATGCCAACCAATTGATTCGCTGATGCAACCAGAAACTCCCCGAACGACAAGCCAAGCCAACGCAATGATACCTCTCAACTTGCTGTACAAATGAAATAATGCCACACAACTTGCTGCACGAATGCAACAACGCCCTACGATGCTAAGCGATCTACCAAAAACTAAAAGCAACAAAACAAAGAACAATATGCACCCACAACCAGCAAATATGTAGACTTATTGCATGAAATATTCAATGCGACACCGAGTAGAGCCAAGAGCTAAACGATACGAGGAAGCTATTTAGAGTTTATGATGAAGCAAAGAACAAAGTCCGAGGGAATGAACTGGGCGCTCTGATACCAATATGTCATGCCCCAATCTCCCGCAAGCTCAATCGTCCCCGCTGAACGTGAATCACCATGTTATAGCGCTCCCACAGGATAATCGTTCTCATCGGGACGTGATATCGTACGAGCCTGGAGTTGCGCTCGCACAAGGCGATGTTGTCAAATATCAAAGTTATCATCAAAACGACCAAGTTACAGCGAAAGTCAAGTATTGTGTACCAAGCACACATCAGAGTATATGCAACAAAGTTTTCGATAGGGTCCAATAAAAATATCCCAAGGGAGAATGCCATAAAGGAGAATGCCACACTCTTGCTCTTTCTCTTGCCCACAAAGGTACTTACCGTTCATACATTATGTTTCGTATATCCAAACAGCGCCACTACACCTGCGTACCTAAAATAATGCCCATAAATGTGGGTCAGTACACAGCCGTACTGGTGAGCGGGGTAACCCACTCGTCTAAACCGACACTAAGTAGAATAGTGAATGCAAACAGTTATATGGTGATCTTTCTACTTGAATCCTAGATTCATTTCATGGCAAAGGTATGACATGTTAAGAAAAACTATAAAGTGGGTTAAACATGCAAGCATTCAACTCATGAAAAATATACAAGCAGATATATATCCAACTCAAAAGAAAACTAGCATACAAACTGTCCTACTCAAACCCAAGCAACGCATGAACCTATCGAACCATAATCCAAGCCTTATTAATCCAATCATCGATATGCACACTCTTACCGAGGCAAGGTAGCCGTCGCCTACATGAAAAGCACAAACCAAAGCAAAGCAAAGAAACCAACTCTTATCTATATGAAGTCACTGGCCAAGCCATAAAGGACTGATCAACTGTAGTTCTACCCGATCCAACACTAAGTAGCTAGCCCGCCTGGTCATATCGAACTGCCGACACCACGCCCAAGGCACGTTACCATTTGTCTCCTCTATGGCCGAACTGTCCCGGTGCCCCGGAGCATAGCCAGTTCGAAGAGACAAAACCCTGTGTGCAACAGGTTGTCCGTGACCAATGTAGACACCAAGTAGGTATGACGAGAAAATCGAGCATTCTTGCCCCCACCAAACGATCCTAGACTCATCCAACCAACTATCCATAACCATTCTCCAACTTATAACCCAAGGCACCATCTTAAATTATCCCCATAGGCACTATGCCACTTCGACACAATGCTCTAATTGGTGCAACATCCCTCGCTCAGAAAATTCTGTGGCACAATGTCCCAACAGTGGCACAATGTCCTCACCGATGCAGTTGTCCGATTTTGAATCATAACTGCATGCTTTGTATGACAAAATGCCCAACTGATACTCGTGCACGGATGCACGCTCGATCGCCCGCCCGAATTGCCTCGATGTTCCAACCAAGATGATCCACTCAAGCTCCAACTGCCTACTCAAGCTCCAACTACCCAACGCAAAAATCAACTCAAGCCACAAATCATATCCAACCAAATGATGCACACTCTATTCACGCCATAGCGTAGTGATTTTCAAGTTCCAGTCCAAGTGTTCAAGCTATTTCGGGTGTCCCATATTATTAGGCATGGAGGAGTAGAGAAGAAGGGACAGAGCCCACTCACCAAGTCTGATTCCGTTAAGCACCCTACCTTGCCGATATAGCCAATCCTTTGAACCTATGGTCCGATGCAAAGCACGATCTACTCAATTAGTATGACCGTGCGAGGAGACCATGCTCTCCAAATCATCCGACCGACCGGACTAAGGAAGACAGCATTATCGCTCCAAATCCTGCTATCCCAGTACTACTGTGAATGAATATCTGATTCCATCGAACTTCGCTAGCGATCTGCACATGAAACTAACTCAAATTAATACTTGTTTCCAAAGCCAACAAATTAAAATATAACCAGCTATTGCCACATTCAATCCGACTCAGCGTAATGCACCGTGCGGTTGCGAGACATTACATTGCTGCCCCAGTTCTAAGGCTTTATTCAAGCAATATGCTAAAGTCGGTCGCACAAGTTCTTTCACTCAGCACATGGTCGTCTGCCTAATTACTAGGTCAGCTCACAAGGTCATAGGTACAAGTTCAAGCACATGATTCATCGTACAATTTTGTTGCACGATGCTCTCCTCAATTCCTAGGGTCAAACTATTGTTCATTTGTATGAGGTATTCTACCCAAGATTATTTTACTCAGATTTCTAAACATCGAGCATGGATCGTCCTACATAAAATAACACGTTCGTTTGTATAGGGGTCGAGTCTGTTCAGTAAAATCTACGATATCCATTCCAAGTCCAGACCACCAAGCCAAGATTTAATTCTAAACCTTAGATTATAATTCCAAGTCGTCCAACAAGATTCACGTATCCGTTCACGAAACTATCAAACGTGATTTATTCTAGGTTCTATGCTAACTTATCAATCAAATACTTTCGATTCACTTGCATTCCAAATTTGTCTTATCGTGTCGAACCACAAGTCAAGATGATCCATCAGTTGTCACGCTCTGGTCTCCCACAAGTTCGATCACCCTCGTTAGACGTGAAATTACCACACCAACGCTCCCGCTGGATAATCGTCATAATTTGGGCATGACGCATGCACAAGCGTAGAGTTACGTTCGCACACAAGACAAGAACGTCGAACAATATTGTTATCTTCAAAATGATCGAGACACCTCAATATTTCATCTTACTTTATTCAAGTTATATATATTTATCCACCAAGTCATGTCCGTTCATGCAGTAATTTTAATTCATCTAGCAAAATCATCCAACTTCAATGTTAGCGTTGAGTAAATCCATAGTCTTACTTTTAGCATTCCTCAAGCAACTATCTATCCACTTTAGATACGTTCTATTCATCGAGTTCGTTTGGAATAATCATCGAACATGTTTCCGTGAGTTCGATCATCCCTGTCGTACATGAAATTACTACACCGATGCTCCCACGGGATAATCGTTCTCGTTGGGACTAATTTTCAATGTTATCTCTTCGAACTTGATTTCAAGATCGTTCTTTCAAACTCCAAGCCAAATCCGTTATCACTTATCTTTTTCATTGAAACACAATATTCATTCTTGGGCTAACTTCTATTCGAGCGATATTATATTCAAGTTTCAATCCATTTGTTTTAATCCAAAATTGCACGAGACCTATGAATCCGTTTGGATATTTCTAAATAATCCATACACCACTCAGAATCGAGTCACCCAATCAAATCCCCAATCGATGTTCGCATCAATCGCTAGCATATTCGCCAAGTTTTTCTTAGAATTCCTGCACGATACTTAGCATCGCCTGATAAATCTTAGTCTCGTTTGTAACTTGCTAGCACCAAAGGGTCTTGGCGCGCGATACTCTACACAACTTAGCCGAAAGGCTGTGTGCACAGCTAACCGTTCGGGCGATATTATATTCCGTACACTAACCAGTTGGGTAATCACGTATAGACATTTGGGTTCTCACATATCTTACAAATTTTAGCACGAGTCTAATCCCACAAGTCTAGCACAGGTTGGCACAAAGGCCTTCGTATCACAATTTCGTACAAGCAATCATACTATTCACATGCACTTTTAAAAGTATTTAGACTCATTGGTTGGAATATCCTGATGGGACGTTGATAGAGAGCGTATGCACATAACCCACAAACAAGCTTTCAAAACTGAGAAAATCGAAACGAAGTCCAAAGACGTAAAGCCATGCTCTAATACCAACATGTCACGCCCCGATCTTCCGCAGGCTAATCGGCCGTCCCCGCTGGGCACAAATCACCGCGCTAGCGCTCCCGCGGGACGATCGCTTGACCCATCTAGACGTGATGCCACACGAGCGTAAGCCGCACCCGTGCAAGGCCGTGGTCCATATAGGCGATAAGAGGTCTAAGTCACAGAGTCGCACAGATTATCCGAGTGCAGCAAAATAATAAACACATAGGCTATTGGTAACAAGTTCACATAGTCGTTAATAGCGGAAGCATAGATTAACACAAGTATAGAAATAAAATAAGCTCTTTATTAATATGAACAAGTATTACAGGCGGCGCATAGCTGAGATTACAAATCGCTCAAGCCTCTCTCTGAACAGTGAAAGCGTGCCAAGTGGCTACATTTGTGGAATGATACATAGACAATGTTCTAACATTATTTCTTGTATATGTGCTTCAGTTTTGGACACAATGCTCCAAGGCTCCAGAGGGAACTCCATGCCTTAGCACGCACGAAGGAGGCATCTACACCGAACGAGGTTCTTCCTCACCCTGCAAGCAATCTGGTGAATTATCAGTACATGAATGCACTAGTAGGGAGGCTACTCACCCGCTCGACAATTCCAAACACGTTCTATAGGTTTCGTGCACCATCTATTAGGTTATCTTTCTATTCTTGCCTTAGGATCAGTTTTATGGCAAAGATGAATAACCTATCTCGTGTGGTAGTGCGTCGTGCGATATAAGAGTAACACGACGAGACTTACCAACTTATTATTTGTCCTTCCCTGTCCAAGGCAAACCAAGTTAAATCAAGCACGGATATATATATATATATATATATATATATATATATATATATATATATATATATATATATATAATGAATTTCAGGGACAATAATGTAACGCCCCGCTCCGCGCCGGCATTATATATCAAGGTGAGTGGGCAGAACTTCGTTCTCTGATTCTTGCATGCCTTAATAAATAACCTGAGTTTTTGCTTGCAATGTTTCTTAAGAGAATGATAGAACCTGCCTTGCATGTTAATGAACGAACTCACCTAGCTTGTCTTTGAAATAATAAGTCTGCTAAACGAGAATCCTGATCGCTTGCTTAGAGTGCATGAACATGTTCACTATCGTCTATGCTTCGAGAGAACCATAATGTGCCTGAATGTGTTCAAGTGATAAGTCAGATTTGCCCCGCAACAAGGATTTGCGTTATGATGGTTCGTCTCGTCTGCATACTAGAGTTTATTTGATAGTGATCCATGCATTCGCACGCGGTCGGACAATGGCTTTTGGTGCAGAGCTGAACTGCATGTGTCACGGCTGCTACAGAGATAGTGAAAAGCAACCATGAGTCACAGCTGCCATTAGCATCAGATAAAAGAGTCATTGGTATGCTGGACTAACCGCTGCCGATCCTGAGATACTCGGGGACCGTCCTGCATATAGCTAAGTCATTGTGTTGGCTTGGATAATGACTGCCCCTAAGAATGTGCATCATGTGTCTAGCTTTGCATCAGACCCTCGAGTCGCACGAGACACGCTGCGCACACCCTGAACATGAACTGTTTGCTTGCTGCATATTCAATATGAAACTCTGTTTCCAAACATGTTTCTAAACAAGTAAATCGACTCTGCTAGAACTGCATGAAACGAACCTAGGTAAAACTAGAAAGATCACTAGTAATGTAATGTTTTATAACATGATTACTTAGTGCCTGTTTGATTGAATGCTTGTTTCTGTTCAGTTGATTTATCTCACCAGTACTTGTATAAAGTGCTGACCCACCAACAGTTTACTTGCTTGCAGGTACTGGATCGTCCGAGGGAGCGATAGGCGTGCCACAGTCCCGAAGACCCGGAATCCTGGTTTCGATTGTTGCCCCGAGAATGCTATCGTATAACGGGGCATAATGTATGGAACGAACGTGTGTCTTTGCTAAAGGAAACCCAAGTTGCCTCGATTGTCCCGAACACTCAGTTGGCTAATGCATTGCATTGCAACAAGTCCCTTTCCGCTGCTTACTCGATTGATGCGATGATAAGCCAACTATCAACTTAAACGATTGGCCTTGCACGGGCGCAACCCCAGGCCCGTGCGGCATCACGTCCCCCGAAAGCTCGAACGGGCCATTCGCTTGGCTCCCTTCCTCCCTCGCACCCGCGGGACGGGCGCGGTGATTCGCGTCTGGCGCACCAAGGCACGGTGATACGTGTCCGGTTCTTTGATTTCCCGGCCGCACGGGGCGGGGCAGGGCGGAGCGGCGGCCCGGGCGGGGCCGGGGCGTGACAGAATGGTATCAGAGCGGAATCGATTCTCTGGCCCAAACCGTTGCTATGACTCTGAGATATTATCGATATGGTTTTGCAAAGAGCGTTTCATACAATAAGTCCATAGATATTCTCAAAGTGCAAAATATTTCCTGAACTTGAATTGCTTGATTGTTTCGATTGAGTACGGCGAGGGACGGCACTATCGCTACTCGGGATATCGAGAAGTTTATCCTTGAAGTTTCGAGGACGAAACTTTTTGTTGGTTGGTAAGTATGTAACGCCCCGCTCCGCGCCGGCATTATATATCAAGGTGAGTGGACAGAACTTCGTTCTCTGATTCTTGCACGCCTTAATAAATAACCTGAGTTTTTGCTTGCAATGTTTCTTAAGAGAATGATAGAACCTGCCTTGCATGTTAATGAACGAACTCACCTAGCTTGTCTTTGAAACAATAAGTCTGCTAAACGAGAATCCTGATCGCTTGCTTAGAGTGCATGAACATGTTCACTATCGTCTATGCTTCGAGAGAATCATAATGTGCCTGAATGTGTTCAAGTGATAAGTCGGATTTGCCCCGCAACAAGGATTTGCGTTATGATGGTTCGTCTCGTCTGCATACTAGAGTTTATTTGATAGTGATCCATGCATTCGCACGCGGTCGGACAATGGCTTTTGGTGCAGAGCTGAACTGCATGTGTCACGGCTGCTACAGAGATAGTGAAAAGCAACCATGAGTCACAGCTGCCATTAGCATCAGATAAAAGAGTCATTGGTATGCTGGACTAACCGCTGCCGATCCTGAGATACTCGGGGACCGCCCTGCATATAGCTAAGTCATTGTGTTGGCTTGGATAGTGACTGCCCCTAAGAATGTGCATCGTGTGTCTAGCTTTGCATCAGACCCTCGAGTCGCACGAGACACGCTGCGCACACCCTGAACATGAACGGTTTGCTTGCTGCATATTCAATATGAAACTCTGTTTCCAAACATGTTTCTAAACAAGTAAATCGACTCTGCTAGAACTGCATGAAACAAACCTAGGTAAAACTAGAAAGATCACTAGTAATGTAATGTTTTATAACATGATTACTTAGTGCCTGTTTGAGTGAATGCTTGTTTCTGTTCAGTTGATTTATCTCACCAGTACTTGTATAAAGTGCTGACCCACCAACAGTTTACTTGCTTGCAGGTACTGGATCGTCCGAGGGAGCGATAGGCGTGCCACAGTCCCGAAGATCCGGAATCCTGGTTTCGATTGTTGCCCCGAGAATGCTATCGTATAACGGAGCATAATGTATGGAACGAACGTGTGCCTTTGCTAAAGGAAACCCAAGTTGCCTCGATTGTCCCGAACACTCAGTTGGCTAATGCATTGCATTGCAACAAGTCCCTTTCCGCTGCTTACTCGATTGATGCGATGATAAGCCAACTATCAACTTAAACGATTGGCCTTGCACGGGCGCAACCCCAGGCCCGTGCGGCATCACGTCCCCCGAAAGCTCGAATGGGCCATTCGCTTGGCTCCCTTCCTCCCTCGCACCCGCGGGACGGGCGCGGTGATTCGCGTCCGGCGCACCGAGGCACGGTGATACGTGTCCGATTCTTTGATTTCCCGGTCGTACGGGGCGGGGCAGGGCGGAGCGGCGGCCCGGGCGGGGCCGGGGCGTGACAAATAACATAAGCAACACGAGCGTCGTGGCAAGATTATGTTTCGGGTGCACGAGATACACAGATTATCCAAAAGTGTTGCTTTGGATGTTCAAATATTTCTATTACTGACAAGTGTCTCATACTCATATCGTTTAGCTGTTTTAGATTATTGGATGCGATGCAATAACTCGCACGCGGATTGCCGCTAAGCGAGGGTGACTTATCTATATGAACAGAAGGTCACTAGTTTAGCCATAATGGACCAAATTTTATAGTCTCATGACGAAATATGGTGCAACGTTTGATACAAACGAGCAACTCACAGGCAACAGATGATACAGAAGATCCATTGTATGCCATCCCGTCGATACAAACGACTATCATGGGTAGACGGCTAGTCCAAGGTAGTATGCCCTACCAAGGCCCGAATACCGTGTATTGCCCGGCCCAAAGACGACGTCTTATACCATAACCGATTTTGGCACGCAATACACCAGACAATCCTCCTAGGCCGGTACGATCTCGGTGCCCCGCTGATCGTCCGAGGAAAGAGTTACCTCGTGCACGAGTTGTCCGTGACCATGCAAGTCTTGGGTCATTCCAAATTCTCAACACGACATGATAATTCTTGATTCTTTTTCTGAATGAGCATTGCTCCACGAGCTGTGATTCATCGCTTTACTTTACACGATTCTCATTCAGTGTTCAAATTGACTTGATGTATTCCCCTGGTTCAAGGACTGCCTTGGAGACCTAACAGTCCCGGATACTTGCAGGTTTATATTGCATAGAAGAACTATTTGATAGTCTTCTGGTTAACTAGATACATACACGATATGGATATTGTTACTCGACTGTGGCATAGATTATGTGACAAGCATTGAAACAACGCAACAAGTACAAACTACAAGTAAGCAGGCAAGCATGCATTCATATAAAACATAAGCATTCACGTTTGGCATGGGTCTAAGGGTAAAGCGAGGAGTGAAACCGTAAAGGAACATACCGAGCAACATAGTTTAGGGTCGTGCAGTGTAGCAAATGAAGCAGTGCACTACGAAGAGTATAATATTCTACTCTAGGCATAGCGGGGTCTACTTGCACAAGACAAAGGTAGCATGTGAGGGTCCATTTATAAGCCAAGTTTTATTTTCCATGTTCTAACACAAGCAATACAAGTTGGGATTATTCCTTTAGCTAGGAGCGTTATATTCTTTATTAGCATGCATGGGGTGATTCACCTAGCGACTATCATGTATCGTTCATATTTTAAGTGTGCTGGCTAAGCAAAGACAAGTTCACCGTAGCCACCCACCTTAGCGATGATTCACCCCGGTCGAGCGATACTCCGAGCGAGTCTCTGAAAGCCTAAGCCGAAGCTTCTTAAGGTCCAAGTCTGGAAATTCTTTTGCCTCAAACGAGTATTCTCGCTGAGCAAAGCGGGTCGAGTCATTGCACTTTTGTCATTTGAATCGGCAGTCCACTTGAGCGGAATGGGTCGTTACATAATTTAGGTGAAAATTCAATTAAAAATGAAGAACTTGTTCCTGACCTAGTCCACAATGATGATGAAGATGTTACTAATGTTGTCCACAAGAAAATGAAGATGTCTCTAACTTAACCCACAATGAAAACAAAGATATTTCTAACTTAGCTAACAATGGAAATGAAAATATGGAAACTTTAGGCAATGAACTTCTAGGCCAAACCCTTTCACAAAAGTTACATTTATGATCCACAAACTTAGAATAATCTTGATTTTTTTAAGAATAATCTTGATACAAACTTGAGAGATTCGTTTGTTGAGAATGGCCTTTTTAAAGACCAATTAGTACAAAAACCGTCTTAAAGATAAAATATCGAAACGGTTCTCATCAACTTTTGATACACTTGACATTTACCAAATGGAGAAAAATGTGATAGGAAATGACTTGTTTATTCAAAAGAGTTTAACAAATTAATTTTCTTTTATTGTAAGTTGTTTAAAAAAATCTCCATAAAAGTCAGTAAATGAAGGGTTTAATGATTATATATCTTGGTGTTAGGCTTAATGAAAATATGGGACGAGCAATGAGCACTAACATGAGAACTTGGTTTGATTACGTGAAAGATGGAAAAAATAAATAAAACAACTAATAAACATATTACCGAAGACATTACCCTAGTGGTAATGTGGTAGGCTACCTTGGAGTAGACCAAGGTTCGAATCCCCCCTCTGCCGGTTGGTGGCGGAACTAGGTATATCAAAAAATTAATAAACATATTAAAATCATATCAAGGAATAAAAAGAACATTGGAAGAAACTATTAGAAAGAATAATTTATGTTGTGAAGTATCTTGGTATACATAACTTGACATTTCGAGAAAAACATTAGAGTACTGATGAAAAATAATGAAATTTTTATGCTTAATTAAAATGATTGCAGAATAAGAACATGTAATGCAAAAACATATTCAACGGGATGAAAATAATAAATTTTATTATCATTATCTTAGTCATAGAATTCAAAATAAACTGAAAGATACGTTAGTTTTTGAAATCAAAAGTACCATCACAAAAAAATGTTAAAGAAGCAAAATATTTTCAGTAATGCTTAATTGTAATCCGTATACAAGCCACCAAGAATAAATGTCATTGATTTTATCATGTGTAGATATTTCAACAACTCTAATAAAAGTAGAAGAATACTTTGTTAAATTTTTAAAAGTTAATGATACATCTGGATAGGGACTTTTAGAGGAATAGAAAAATGTATTTAAAACTCTTAATGGTGATACTAAAGATGTACGAGGTAAATGATAGGATAATATGGGGCTAATATGAAGGAAAATTCTGAGGTTTATAAAGAAAATTACTAGACAAAAATTCTAGAGAGCGTTGCATACACCTTGTGGTTATCATAGTCTAGATTTAACACATTATGATAAGACAAATTGTCATCCCATATCTAGAGATTTTGTTTTTTGAGCGGTTAACCACATTTATACAATGTTTGCTAATCCTAAAAATATTATCAAATTTGAAAAGTAAAATAAATGGTTTAACTTTGAAATCATTGTCGGTTATTTAGTGGAGAAGTCACATTAAAAATGTGAAGGCAATAAGATTCCAAGCTCCTGATATACGAGAAGCATTGCTTAAATTAGCAAAAACTGACAATGAAAACAAAACAATGAATGAAGCTAAACTTTAGCAAAATATGGTATTGGAAATTTGAGTATTTATTAAGTATGATTATTTGGTATGATGTATTAAATGCTTTTAAATTAGCTAGCAAAACCTTATAAAATAAAGACATGCTTCTTGATGTTGTTATGAATCAAAGTACACGGACTTCCATATCTTGAAAAGAATAGAGAAGATGGGTTTAAAAAGGCCATTGTTATTGCTAAATACATTGCTTGATGAAATAAAAATTGATCATACTTTTAAAGTAACACGTATCATTTGTAGATTTTTATTTATTTATTTATTTATGAGAATGTGAATATGAGGAAATAACCCAATCTGTGAAGAATAATCTCGGTCTTTCATTCATCATGATATTACATATATATACATCCACATATCAACTTGGGCCTAAGCCACATGTGCCAATTACCATATATACAATTAAATCATACAATTTAATCCCAATACCCCCCTCAAGTTGGAGCATGCAAGTCACAAATGCTCAACTTGCACAAAAGAAACTCAAATTATCGTTTGCCCAAATTTCCATCCGTTGGCACATGAGATGGGCGAATAACTCTATCAAGAACAACATCCCTCAAAAAGTGACAATCCACCTCAATGTGTTTTGTGCGCTCATGGAAAACAGGATTCTGTGCAAGATGTAAAGTAGATTGGCTATCACAAATCCATAGTACATGAATGTTGCACCCCCAAACTGCCAAGCAACCCTTTAAGCCACTTAAGATCATACGTGACCGCCGCCATCGCACGGTATTCTGCTTCGGCAGAAGAGTGGGACATCGTCACCTGTTTTTTCGTCTTCCAAGTGATAGGCGAATCACCAAGAAAAACCAACCAACCAGACAAAGAACGTCTCGTGATGGGACAACTCATCCAATCGAAATCACACCACCCCCAGAGCCACAAATCACAGTCAGAGCAAAGGAGAATATCTTGACCAGGACAACCCTTCAGATATATAACAACCCTCAAAGCCACATCCCAATGATCACGCCGGGGCTCATGCATAAACTGCGATAAGATGTGAACAACGTAAGCCAAATCCGGTCGAGTAAACAAAAGATAGATCAGCCGCCCCATGAGTCGTCGATATGCTTCCCAATCCGACAATAGTGGACTTGTAGAGCGTGTCAGTTGATGATGTTGTTCCATGGAAAAGCTTACGGGTTTTGCCCCCAACAATCCTATCTTAGAGATAATGTCAACTGTATATTTTCGTTGGCACAAAAAAATTTTCTCTGCACTTCGAGCTACCTCAACTCCAAGAATAAACTTCAACACCCTAAGATCCTTCATATGAAAGCATGTACTCAAATAATTCTTAAAGGTAGTAAGAGCGGCATAATTATTGCTAGAGAGAATTAAATCGTCGATATACACAAAAATATTCATCTGAACATCACCCTTATGAAGAGTAAAAAGCGAGTTGTCAGAGTACGATTGGCAAAATCTGTACTCCCGCAAAAAGATGCCAACTTCGCAAACCAACAACGAGGCGCCAGTTTAAGCCCATATAGAGATTTTTGAAGCCGACATACCTGATCATGGCGTGTGTTTCAGAAACCAGGTGGTAGTTTTATATACACTTCTTCGGTAAGATCTCCATACAGGAAAGCATTGTGAACATCCATCTAATATAGTTCACAATTCTTTGCTGCAACTACAGCTAGAAAAGCACGAACAGTAACCATTTTCGCATCTGGAGCAAAAATATTAGTATAATCAATCCCTTCAACCTGATGATTGCCGAAAACCACCAAACGGGCTTTAAGTTGCTCAACACTCCCATCAGAATTATAATTTATCTTATACACCCACCAGCTCCCCAGAGCACGCTTTTCAGCTGTAAGTGTCTCCATTGTCCAGGTATCATTATCCTCCAAATCCCGTATCTTCTTCTGTATAGCTTCACTTCACCTCACCCTGCATCTTTAACCGTCTCTTTAAAGGAGGCCAATTCTGTACCTGCAGTTACAACTGTAAGAAAATTCTCGTATCCCAGAGAAAATTGATCATAATTCAAAAAATGTGCTATAGGATAAGGAGTATCTGAGGAGTTATTGGACGTGGTGGAAAATTAGAAGGAAGGACTGGGACTCAACTTTCGTATTGTATTTGTAACAAAATTGCGTAGCTTCATAGACAAAATTTTGGTACGCATTCCACGTCCCAGTACACCCTCACCATCTGACGCCCCCACCGCTGCCTCATTCTTTGCCGACTTATCCTCCACAGCGGCCTCAGCAGTGCCACCCTCACCATCAGCCGCCCCCACCGCGTCGTTCCCATCCGGGGATACGACCGTCCCATCCGGGGATACGACCGTCCCATCCGTATGAGATAAATTATACCCCGTAGTACTATCGATCACTAGATCAAAACCCAAAGCATTATCACCCACGATCGGAGGCGCAAGCTCAGGTAAAGCCATACCACCACGATCATCCTCAACAAAATAGGAAAACTTAGTCTCATACATCTCTAGAGACAAAAAAACCACCAGTAGCAAGATCATACAATTTTTAACCCTTTTTCCATGGGGATATCCCACAAAAATATACTTTCGACTGCGACTGACAAATTTGTCCATTTTAGCTTTTTGGTTGTAGACAAAACATAGACAACCAAAAACACATAATTCATCATAAGAAGGAGAAGCACCAAATAAAATTTCATAAGGAGTTTTAAAACCAAGAAGACTTGAAGGGGTTCGATTGATCAAATAACCGGCTGCCAAAATACATTCTCTCCAAAAAAAAATTGGCAACTTTCTCTGAAAACGTCAAGCACGTGCTACATTCAAAATATGTCTTTATTTTCATTCGACCCTCTCATTTTGCTGAGGTTTACCCAAACAAGATGTCTGAAACAAAATACCATTATGTGCAAAGTAGTCACACAGGCAATTAAACTCAGTACCATTATCACTTCGCACAATTCGAACTTTGGAATTAAATTGCCGCTCAAGAATATAAAAAAATGATGAGAACATCTTGTATACTTCATCCTTATCAATCAACAAAAACACTCAAACAGCACGAGAAAATTATCCACAATCATCAAAAAATATCGAGCTCCACACAAAGAAGGCGTAGGATACGACCCCCAAAGATCACAATGTATCAAATCAAAAATTATAACAGCCCGCGAGTCACTGACAAAAAAAAATACCTCAAGTTTACTTTGCCTGATGGCAAACTTCACATGCCTTATTTACTGAACTACTATTACTACTAATAATATGAAGAGACTTTACTACTTTATCAGAAGGACGCCCAAGTCGCTGATGTCAAATGTCCAAAGAAGTCGTCCTAGTCACTGCCAAGGCTTGAGTCTTCGGTATAATATGAAAGTAGTAGAGTCCGTCCCGCCATTCATCGATGCCAATCAGAGTCCTCAAACTGGGGTCCTGTATCACGCATAATTTTTTAGTAAATTATACAACACAATTTGTATCATCAATAAGATGGGCCAGAGAAATTAAATTATAATATAATTAAGGTACAAATAGAATATTCGTGAGAACAATACCCGGTGAAAGAGCAACACGCCCGCAACACGAGGCAATCGTAGTTCGTCCGTCCGGGAGCCCAACTGGACATTCCTCCATTTTTGTCACCCCCGACAATAAATCCAAATTCCTAGTAACATGATTTGAAGCGACTGTATCAATAATCCAAGGTGCAATAGACTTACCCACCATACGGTCCTCCGGAGATTTGATCGAAGAGTTACCAAGCAGAGAAATAAGTTATTGCCATTGGTCCGGAGTTATTCCCGGAACAACGCATGCACCATCACCTGCCATACGTGTCTATACCGCAGCCGTCGTGCCACATCCTGCCACCGCCGCACGCATCTTCTCACCCCATTCCCGTCCCCGTCCACCACCAGCCGCCACCACGTCCGTGGCCAGCCCCTCGTCCGTTGCCACGCGGCAAATCCCCCCACCAATCCGGAAAGTCATATTTCTCGAAGCAAGTGGCTTGTTCATGTCCGTTGCGTTTGCAAAAATTACAAAGCAACTCCGATTTCTCCCGATCATCCAAACAAGATGATCCACGGTTAACAGAAGGAGTTTTAACCGCAAGCACCATAACCTCGTCCCTTTCAGAGGAGACTTGTGTGGACGTGCGCAATCGTTCCTCCTATAGCATGGATTGATAAGCACGCGCCAAACTAGGGAATGAATCTTGTGCCAATAAAGTCGAGCGGACGTTGCCATAGAGTTCCTGATTGATCTCATAAAGAAACTGATGAAAACACTCATCATCAACCTGTTTATACAGCTTCTTTAAAAAATTACACGTACATTTACCGTAACTGCACGCCGGAATAGGTTCATAAGTCCCAAACTCATCCTAAAGAGTCTGCAATTGGCCGAAGTAGTCGACAACGAAAATAGATTTCATTTGGCAACACTTTACCAATGAATGTTTAATTTGTTGAATTCTAGCGCCATTCCTCACGCTAAATCGGTCCTTGAGCGAATCCTACAGCGGCTTTGCCTCCTCAAAGTAGGATATCGTCTTCTTCACCAAAGCGTCAATAGTGTGCAAGATCCATTACACAATCATCGATTGGATACATTACCATTCCTTTAATTTGTCATTCTCCGTAGGTTTATCGATAGACCCGTCAATAAATCCAAATTTTTGTCGAGCCCGTAGAGAAAGCCGAATAGATCTCGACCATTCCTCATAATTTTTTCCACGAAATACCACTTTCGTAATTGTATTACCCGAATTGTCATTAGAACCAAGGTAATAAGGGAAGGTGGGATCGATCCTTGTTGCCGCCTTCACCGACGTATAAAACTTGCCGCCACCGCTCGTCATACCGCCGGTCGAAGGGAGACTTGTCGCCGCCGCCGTAGAGAAAAAATTGTCTCCGCTGCCGCTGCCGCCGCTATGGGAAAAAATTGTGCCCTAGTCGTCATGCTCTGATACCATGTGAAGAATAATCTCGGTCTTTCATTCATCATGATATTACATATATATACATCCACATATCAACTTTGGCCTAAGCCATATGGGCCAATCAACATATATACAATTTAATCCCAATACAATCACTTGAGGAATCTTTAAAATTAATTATTTTGTATTACATTATAGATCAAGCTATTGGTTGAATAAAGAGAATTTTTGAGCAATATAAAGCATGTAAGGATATTTTTTTGGGTTTTTATTTATTTCAGAAAAATTAAATTAAATGGATGATAATCATTTGAAAACTTATTGTGATTATCTTGAAACTAGTCTAAAATATGTGAATATTTCTAATCTTGATGGTAAAGATTTATTTGGAGAATTAAAAATCATATGTGAGATTTTTTTCCAAAATATCAAACAAATATAGCAATTGATATATTGAAAGATTACTTTTCAATGTTATGTATAGCTTACAAAATGCTATTGATTATTCCTGTTATGGTCGCCTATGCAGAAAAACGTTTCTCAAAATATAAATTACTAAAATCTTATTTACGATTGACTATATTGCAAGAAAGATTGAGCTTTGTTATCTATTTAGAATAATTTTCTTGATAAAGTTGATATTTATACCTTTATACATAATTTTGTGTCTAAAAATGCAAAAAAGACAAAATTTCAATGATGATTCTTTTGTTGTTATTATTGGTTATTTTTGCTAGTTAATGCTTAATTTATTTCGTTTGATGGTACATATATTTTTCAACTATATATTGGTTTTGTTTGATTTTTTATTTCTTCTTTTTTGACATTTGCATTCTTTGTTCGTATCTAATAAGTTTTGATTTTACTGATTATTTTTGAGTTTGTACTCCTAGAATTGCTAGATGGCGTTGGTGATTTTGGAGAAGAGAGAGAGAGAGAGAGAGAGAGAGAGAGAGAGAGAGAAAAAGAAGAGAAGAGAATTTGAGTAGTATTTTTCTAATATTTAGACTTTATAATAGTATGATCAATATATATTTTATTGTACATGAAAACTAATTGATATTCGTTTATTAAATTTTTACTCATATATATTCATTTTTTTAAAGAAAATTAAATGTAAAAAACAATATTTTTTTATGTTTAGATAAAATGGGACCTTATTTTTAGTTTATAAACAACACCCTCTAAATCTCAGAGAGGTTTGATATATATATATATATATATATATATATATTATATATATATATATATATATATATATATATATATATATATATAACAAACTATAGTAAAATAATAAATAAGGTAATAAGTTTGTTAAAATTTGAAAAAAAGATAATGTGTTGCCACACTCATGTCGCCGACAACATCGACGACGTGGATGTTAATATTTTTTTCTTAAAAAAAGGTCTTCGAAGCTTCAATGTTTTGTTAAAATACCAATTCTCACTAAAAGTCTAATTCCGTCACTAAAATTCGTCACTAAAAGCCTAATTTTGTCACTTCGTCACTAAAATTCGAATCATATAACATGTCTCCAGGAGTGTTGGCGACATGAATACATGCACTCATGTCATCAAAACTAATGGCGACATGAATGCAAGTTTTTATTTTTTCTAAATTTTTTCTCTAAAAGCCTAAAATTCGTCGCTAAAAGCCCAATTTTGTCACTAAAGGTCCAATTTTGTCACTAAATCTCATCACTACAAAGTTTCGTCCCTCGACTAACCCAAGCCAAAAAAATTAAAAAAAATAGCATTCACGTCGCGATTGTTGTTGGCAACACATTACCTTTTGGAATTTTAACAATCATTTATTATTTTACTATTGTTTGTTATCTTTTTAGAAATTTTCTTTATATATATATGCAAAACCCGACTGTCCTAAATGGTCAACGCGTGGGGAGTAGCATATCCGCCCTGACTTGGAGGCTCTCGGTCAAGGGATCGAGCCTCGAGGGTGTTGGAAATCTAGATAGTGTCGGCTAGATGGTCTGACAAAAATATGGGGTTTAATTGCATCTTGGTTTGGATGGTTGAGTGGTTGGGTGGTTTGGAGGCATGTTTAGTTTGGATTGTAGGGTGTTTTTGTTTGGGTGGTTGGTTTTAAGGTTGGTTTATCCAACTAAAAAAAAAATCTAGCAAAACTCAAAAGCCCGCTCCCACTATTTTTACGGTTTGGAGGCCGGTTTAATTTGGCCTGTTGGGTGATTTAGTTTGGGTGGTTGGTTAGGAGGTCGGTTTACTCAACTAAACCAAGAAATATAGGGGTTGTCTGGGAGAGGCTGACTGGCGAAACATTTTTTTCTTCTAATTTTTCCAAATTTGTTTCGTTTGGGATAATATAAGTAAATTTATTATCATTGTAGCAAATTTTCTTATATATATATATATATGATACCAACATGTCACGTTCCAATCTCCCCATGATCGGCCGTCGCGTGAATCACAGTGTCAGCGCTCCCGCATGACGATCATTCCCATCAGGACGTGATATCGTGCGAGCACAAGCTGCGCCCGCGCAAGGCCTTGATCCGAACATGCGGAGAAATAGCTAAGCCACAGAGTCGCATAGATAGTCCAAATGCAGCGGAATAAGAAACCGAATAGGCGATAGATAACAAGTTTACAGAGTCGTCATAGCGGAAGCATTGAATGAACACAAGTATGAAACAAATATAAACTCTTTATTGATAATCAAAAAATATTACAAGCGACGGAAGGCCAAGATTACAAGCCGCACACACACACACTAGTAAATTCACGTGTATTGCACGTAAAATAATTTTTCCCCTGATATTATTGTAAAATAGTTTAAATATTTAAATATATTTGAATTAAAATTTGTTATATATATATATATATATATATATATATATATATATAAATTAGGATTTGTTATAATATTTGATTATATTTTAATTATAATTTGTTATAGATATATCTCTACTATTTATAAAGAGACTTGAAAACGGCTAGCCGTTTAAACCGTACGTATATCCTCACGTAATTAAAAATAAAAAATAAATTTTTTTACTAATTGTTTAGCTATGTAATATTATCTAACCATAGCCAAACACCTCTTCTTATCATGTGGTTAAGGTGGGTGACTTTCTCTTTGTTTAACTACATAATATTATATAGTATTATCCAAACACCTCTTCTAGTTAATGTGGTTAAGGTGAGATGCATTTTTCTTGGTTGATTATGTTCGAATCTCAATGACGTTATTTATAACAAATTATTTTTTTTCAACAATTTTTTTCATGTAATTATTTTTTTAATTGATGGTGGAGTATTTACAAACGGCTTAGACGGTTCAATTTTGAACCGTTTTCAAGCCTCATTATAACTGTGTGTGTGTGTGTGTGTGTGTGTGTCTATATATATATATATATATATATATATATATATATATATATATATATATAAACTATTTTACATTAATATCAGAAAAAAGTTTATTTTTACGAGGAGCGCACGTGCATTTACTAGTATATAATAGGTTAAATTTTAACTTGATACCCTCAACTATTCAAGTTGTTCAACTTGATACCCTCTACTTTATAAAATACAACTTGATACCCTAAACAAATAAATGGACGAAATTACCCCCTCCCCCCCACCCTCATTCCGGCTGTCCTATCCCCCTCCTTCCCCCACCCCGGCCTCCTGACTGCCCCTACCGCCGCCCCCTCCCCTTGCTGCATCACCCCCGTCCCCCCCTCTTTCTTTGTCGCGATAGCAGCAGCAACAGTTTGTAGCGGTGGCGACAATGGCAGAGAGAGAAGGGGGGAAGTTGGTGCAGTCGGGAGGTGGGGCGGCGGTGGGGGCAGCCGGGACAGTCGGGGTTGTGTTGGATGGGAAATGGTAGTTTCGTCCTATTTTATAAGTTTGCGTATCAAATTGAAAACTAGTTGATGGTATTAATTTGTTGAGTAAAAAGTTTAGGACATTAAGTTGAACCATTTAAATAGTTTAGGGTATCAAGTTGAAATTTAGGATGGGAAGAGACAAGTATTGATTGGAGTGGTTGAAAAATGGGAGGGATGCAATTTCAAAAAGTTCCAGGTGTGCAAGAAAAAAAAAACGTTTATTAATATATAATACTGGCCCGGCCCAGTCCAGTCTGCTCCTAACATTTAACCGCCGTCACCGATAGCGAGCGAGCAAAGCATCCATTCATCCCTTCTTCTTTAATGGAGAAGAGCTGTGCAAAGTGGAAGCAGAGGGCAGTATTGGTCTCTCTCATGGTGATGGTGATGGTGAAAAGATGAAGAAGGAAGAAGAATCTAGAGAAGAGATGCTCTCTAGGCACAGGTATATTATTCAAATTCATATAGGTTTACAATTAGGGTTTCTTTACTAATTTAATTACTTCCTTCTTCCACTGGTAGATTGGGCATTGATTTGGTTTGGATTTGTGATCCATGATGTCAATGCTTGCTACCAAAATCCTTTCCATTCCATGTATAGAGATTAGTAACGTGAAAAATAGTGGAAAGCTGAATTATAATCCCATGATTTTAACATGATTTACTTCTAATTGGTATGATAAATGTATAACAAAAAATAATAATACTATAAGCATCCCGCACAAGTCTTGACTTCAACATCAACTGAAAGTATTAAATGAAGTGTTCAATGAGCTAATCAAGACAACTTATAAGAGTACAGTAGAACGTTGATGCTTTAATACCAATTAAATTAATAACTTTAGTTAAATAATATCTTTCGCTGGTCCCGACTTGGGGATAATGTGCGAAATTAATCATCCACTAAATTTATAAATAACACACTATAAAAGATTCATATAGCTCCCACTTAATATGTAAATTAATAATTCATTTATGTACAAATACATATAATTGTTAGTTCGTAAAACGAGAAACTATGTAGATGTTTTACTTGCTTAAATGTTCATAAAATGGAATAATGTGTACATTGAACAATATACAATCTATTTTAGGGGAAAATAAGTATGTTTATGAATTTTACTTGGTTAAACAAATACATAGAATTTTTAGTTCATAAAAACGAGAAATTAAACTAAATATAATGTACAATATTTAAGAAAATATTGAATACTTTTTTAAATTAGTAAATTATTTATTAATTGATAAATTATTTAATATTCGCTAAATTAATTAATATATTTTTGTTGGTCCCGAGACTATTAGTTTATAGAGGTTTAACTGTATCACTAATTGCACATAATTGTATTGTAGATGAAGTCTTTCAACAAGGAAACATCCAAATGATACTAGTAGGATCCTTGGCCTATGGTAAAGAGAAAAACAAAAAGAGAAATAAAGATGGGTTTTGAGAGGTTAGGGAAGATGGAGTAGGGAGCCCGGCATTGGACGCCATAGTTGAAGGTGGGTTTTGAGAGGTTAAGGAAGAGTCAAAATTAACTATAGTCCCTTTCTTATAACTTACACTTATTGAGCTTGCGTTGGGCCGTGTTCCAAATTAAAAGATAAATTAGACTGAAGAGGGACACATTTCTGCCAGGGTGGGTTGACTTAGGCAATGTGAAGCACCTGGCTCACACCCAAGGTAGCCAAAGGCGCAAGGCGTACTCGAGACGCAAAGGGTCCAAATCGCCCGAGGCGCAAGGCGCACTTAAAGCGCGCGCCCGAGCGACGCGAAGCACAAAAAATATATATATATATATATATATATATATATATATATATATATATATTCACATCGGATTTCTACATTGATAAACATGTGTGCTTCAAATTTTCCATGTCTAGGTTGCAATCACTTTGAATTGAGTGAGTGAGAGAGAAAACAGTAAAAAAAAAGTACATCAGTTCAAAAAATAGTCTAAAAATAGTACAACAGTTAAAAAAACAGTCTAAACATGTTATTTTTTTTCACAAGATTTTCAAGGCGCGCCTTAGTTATTCCAAGGCGCTCGGAAAAGACGCACCTAGGCGCGCCTTAGGTGTGCCTTAAGAATTGCGTCCCGCCTGGAGTGTCCTGAGGCGCTGCCCTTTCGCCTAGGAGCAAGGCGCGCCTTAGGCGTGCCTGAGACGCGCCTTTGACTACACTGCAGTCACACCATGGCGGCTGCCTCTAGCAACCTTCCCACAATCAAGCAATCAATGACATAACTAATTACCTACTGTAAGTTTTAGCTAATAATATCATTCAGTGAGCAATTAGTCTACTAAATAAGGTACATCACATCAGCACCAGTGTTGTTTTTGTAGAATTTCGAAAACGTGTGAATCTAGCTCTTGTCATCTATGAAACATCTATGATGCTTTCTTTTACTTTGCCTTAAGAGAGTTTACAATCAGAATGATGAGAAGAAATTATTCGGTAACACAATGGTTAAGGAGGCCTTTGATAGGGGAATAGGAGGTGCCGGATTCGCAATCCAGAGTGACAGTTAACTGGTCCTTATTCTAAAATAAGAAAATCTTCGGTATTTATTATACAGTTATACCCGCTTCGGAAGAAAGGATTCTTCATATTGGCATGGAAATCTTTGATGGTCTCAGTGTCCCACTCCGTAGTGGAAGATCGACCCGTATTGTAAGTACAACTAGTGAGAAGGAAGGAAAGGGCTTTCCTCCTCCTTACTAAAAACAGTACAAGAATACTATCCACCGTGGGTAGATTGTTGCCTCAATCTACCCAGTCATTTTTTAATAAAGAAAGTTAATAAATAAGATTTTTAAAATGAAATTGAACTGCTTTTAGTATTATGAGGACTTAGAATTAGCTTATGATATACTGCCATGTGGAGGATGTACTTGAGTTTGTAGGGGCTAACATTAATCTCTAAACACATTGTTAAGGCCGTTAAACTTTTACTCTGTAAGTTATTTAAATGTTTGGTCTTGTATATGCATTTGTTGGTCTTCAATCTGTTCATTGTGTATATGTTTCTAGAGGTTCTAGAGTTGTTGCAAGTGATATTTTGTTAGCTTTAGGTATCAAAATGTGCCTGAGCGGATATTTTTTGCTGTCGTGCTTTGAGTAAGCTACTAATGTGAAATTAGTTAAGGAGCCTCGTCTTTGCTTAAGTATGAACTATACCTTTTGTTCATATTATCAATTTGTAGCTTTCTCTTAATGAAGAAAGCTTATATAGGACAATCTTTTCTTATCTATTGAAAGTAGCATTGTTTAAATTCCTTTTCCTTTTTCATTTGGTACAACAAAAACTCCTGTGTCCCACTTCAGTTTTGGGGTTTTAGACCCATTCACTTTGTATTAATAGATGAATGTATAAACTTTTGCTCATGTGAAGGAAACATCTAAAGGCTAGGAACGACCTTATATATTACCTTTCCATTTGCAAGATCATGGTAGGCGTTTGCCTTGGCTCTTTAGGAGGCCACCTAGGCCTTTTGTGGCACTAATGCCTAGGACAAGGATCTAGGCAGGTCGGTATCGAGACGATCGTCTAAACACACGAGGGGTCTATCCTTGGGCTGCCTTACCCTCCTCGAGCTGCCTCACTTCAATAAAACCCTGGTCCATACCCTTAAAATTGTTTAATTTGAACTAGGCCAACCTAAATAAAAATATGAAAGGGCTCATGATTAAGTGCCCGCTTTTGTCTATTCTGACACAACGACATAAATCACTTCAAGTGCCACTCAGTCTCGCTCACTCTCTCTATTTCCTCAGTCTTTCTTCTCTAATTCCAACCAAGGTTCAAAGTATCGGTATCGGAATCGGTATCGGACCATTCCTATGAGTATCGGGATCGGCGGTATCGGTAGTATCGGCTGTTTCGGATCGGAGTATCGGATTTTTTGGTATCGGAAAGCAAACAACTATTAGTAAATTATTAACATTTTAGAGAATATATTTTATACATTTATGCATAATTTAAAGTATTTCCAGTATTGTTTCTTAGTATTTTTGATATTGAATGAAATAGTAGTCATCCTTGTCGATTGATTTATATGCGATAGATAAATTTTCCTCTTTTATATGTTTTTACAACCTTACTATGCTTTTACACCCTTGCTAATTGGTTTTTTAATTCAATATTTTTTGCCGAATTGACCGGAAAAGGGACCTCTAATGTCGGTATCGGTCAGTATCGGATATCGGTCGGTATCGGATCGGGACATGCCAAACTGTATCGGTATCGGCCGATACTTTAAACTATGATTCCAACATCCAAGTTGGTGGTTGACATCTGAAACTCCGCTTATTATCTCTCTGTTTACTGAGACTCTCTCTCCCATTTATAGTTTTCTTATAGAATAAAGATTGGACTAGTGTACAAGAGAGGGATTACATGGGTTCCTTTATGGAACAACATGAGGCATCAATGAAAAAAGTCCCAAAGATCACATTAAGTGCAAATAAAAGATTAGAACCCCACATCACAGCACTAAACTACAAGTTTGTCTTAAGTTACCTACCACAAATTTCAGCTTGAGCCCCCCACCTCGTCGCCTTGAGTCCCCTACATACGTATTTGTGGCTTTGCCGTCTCGCCTCCTTCGTCTGCCTCAACAATCTTGTTCATGTGATTTGGCTCATTCACTCCACACACACGCACCTTAAATCCAACAACTAGACAACACAGATAGAAACAAGAGGCTGGGGTTTGTATACTTTCTAGATAGAAGGAGACTTGTGATCTTGGGGTGGGGAGAGGAGAAAAATTTGATAATGGGGTGAGGACTGGAGGTGGTTGGTGGTGATCAAAGTGGAGAGAAGATGTTCAGATTTAACAGTGTAGTCAAAGGTGCAAGAAAAACAATGACCTGAATGAAGTAAATACTTAACGTATGTTATATATAAGAAATACCCATGTGAAGTATGCTAACAACAACTTTGTTCTTTTAATAAACTATATACAATAATACCCATCTTATTTTTGTATAAATATCTCAGTTTTTGTCACCTAAAAATTACATTTGTAGCAATTCAACAGTTGACTCAAAAACCAAAATTGGAAAAGACCGAGACTCGTAACAACTCACCAAAAAGCAGAATCTGGAAACTTATAACAACTCATTCAAACAACAGATTGAGTCATAAATATACATAATTATTAAAAGCACGCCTAGGCACAAAGTGCCTTGCTTCGTACATAGCGATGCACAATGGCAAAAGTGCCACCTATGCACATGCTTGGAAAGAAAAAAAGTTGTATTTGGGTTCTTTTTCTAGAATTTAGCCCAAATCCAGTTCTAATCGATGTTATACCCAATCTCAACTCTGATCGGATCTGGATACGACCCATTAATTAACTAAATTGCTATCATTAATTAACAAAATAGCTATAACTATGCTTGATGGCTATATATACTCGACCGCCAACATGTATCTCTTTCTTTCTCTCTTGCAGAGACAACTCCTAGAAGTTGCATCCTCGATGCTTGCTCCTCGTCGCTATCAACAACGTCTCTAATAATCACCTTCTCAAGCCCTCCTTAATAGGGGTGAGCAACGGTTCAAACCAAACTGAATATATAAAAACCGAAATAACCGTAAACCGTATTTCTCAAAACCGAAAACTGAACCGTTTTCTTAAAGACCGAAAAATATCCGAACCGAACTAATTTTGTTCTGTTTTCGGTCGGTTCGGTTTCATGAGCCAATGGACCGGACCTTTACATTTTATCAAATGAGCCTATATAAATAAAATATCTTCAAAAAAAGTTCTAGCATTGTTGTATTTATGAATTATTATAATTATAGAGTGAAAAAATATTAATTGAGAGTAGAGAGAGCACTCAAAGAAGTGCCGATAGAGAATAGGAGGAGAGAGTGCACTTAGTTAGGATTAGAAAAAAATATTAGTATATATAGATTGAGGGTAGTTTGTTAAATTACTAAATCTAAATCGGTTTTCGGTTCGGTTGAGTTATTCGGACCAAGAAACGAAATTCGAACCGATATTTTAAAATTTCAAATTTTCAAACCGAAAACCGAACCGATAACCGAAAAACCGAATCGTTTGTCATATTTCGGTTTGGTTCGGTTTTCGGTTTCCAACCGTTATATGCTTACCCCTACTCCTCAAGCCCTATGCGCCTCCAGCATGCATCTTCTCACAACAGAGACCATATCTTCCTTAACATTTCCTCGCAGCAACAAACATCTCACAAAAGCTAAAATCTCCTCCTCGACATATAGTCCTTGCACCAACCACGACCTCGTTACTGCCATCCACTCCTTAATACTAGTTTAATATATTTTGTTCTTGATTATTTATGACTATAAAATGGGTATATTTATGTCGTATACATTTTATATTATGCATACATTTTTTGCTCAAGCGTGGCAAGATCTTCCCTTGCGCTTTGTGCCTAGGATACATAAGACCTTGGTGAGTGTTTTTTTGCCTCTGACAATCATGATAATAGCTACTAAGAAAGAATAATTTGAGAAGTCCACTAACTTGTAAAACAAAATTTAAGAAGTCATGGCAACTCACTGGAAAACTTTGTTCGATAAGTCATTTTAGTTGGACGCAAATTTATTGCACGTTAATGGCCTAAAGTTCTGGTCAATTGGATCCTCTACCCCCTCCCCAAGAAAAGAAAAACACCCAAGGGTGGGCAATGGTTCGAGTTGTAGGTTGGATATGGTGATGACAATTGTTCCGATAAAACACATTGTCGACAAGAGAATGAACATAATAAGTAGGAGTGGGGTGGTTTTCTTGGTTTTGAATTTGGGGAATGCTCGTATGAGTTCACCATTACCAAGTATTTCCAAAGTTTCGACCAATGGCATAAGGTACTTATCCTTAGGTGTCGTTTCATTCAGACTGAAGTCGATGCAAACCCTGATCTTACCCCGTCGGAGTACCATGCTCATCGGATGAAACCGAGTTTCAACAGTCGGTCAATTTCTTCTTTTACTCTCTTGACAATTCCAGGAGTTACCCTTTCTGGCAGCTTGCTTGACTGGCTACTCTGGTTTCATGGGCGCCTTGTGTTCAACCTAGTCTCTAGCGAGGCCAGTAAGTCATTATATTCCAAAGAAAACAGTCTGTAATTGAAAGACAACTTGATTATGTTTGTTCTAGATTCATTACAAAAGTTTTTTCTTATATACAAAGGCCAAAATTGTTGGTCATCCCCAACGTTAATTTCTTCAGGAGGATCTTGAGTTCAGGCCCCAATGGTGTTAGTTTCTCTCTTCTAGTTTGTCTTCAGTAGCTTCTAAAGACACTATTCTTGAAGGTTCAATCGAACTGGATTGATGTTCTCCATTAGACGACATCTCAAATTCTATAACAAGAAAGCTGGCGGTGGTGGTTGCACGGTGGAGGGAGCACTGGAGGAGGAAGTCTGGAGGAGGGAGAGAGTTCGATATTGTTGGAGGTAGTGCGGTAACTGCTAGAGGCAATGCGGGGACTGCTAATCTGTTTATCTTAAAATGTACGATTTGGTCATGTGTCGTCTGACCTTGGGAAAGCCGGAAGTCTGCGGACAAGTCAAAAACGGGGTACAGGACATTTTTGGAATCAATATCATTTTTCATTGGGAACCAAATGTCAGCCGGCATCTGTGGCAATGGTTGTGGGGACTGGATAACTATTACGAAGGTGATATTCTCATTAGAAATCATCAGTTGACTCATGAAGTTGGTATTCGATAGAAAGGTAGCAAACACCCAATACATATTTTTTAACAACCCAAAAATTAGATAACAGAGAAAACGAGGCACGCAAGAACTAAAGAATGGATCTTAAGAGCTTCTCTTGCCCATCATCACTAATATGAGCCAGAACTCCGCATATTACAAATGCCAACATAGGAATTCAATAGCTTTTCTAGTCCATCATTAATCTGAGACAACTCCAAAAATCGCAAATTCCAATATAGGAATTCAAGAGCTCTGGTAGTTTGATAATTTGATTCATAATTTAGTGGCAGTGTGTTCCAAGATGATGCTTGAGTAATGACTCCACCTGTCCATTATCATCAAACCTTTATATAAGGATCCGTATGGATATGGTTAGAGTGGAACTGAGTTTTCAGTTGTTTAATTGGACGTGAGAGCTCTTTGAACACGTGATGCTTTTAATGATCCTAGTGATGTTCTTGAAGATATCTTCCGTGATGTAGGTAAACCTTTTGAACATATCATGATGTATACAGAGACAGATGGAATCATACATGTTGAATTCAAGAAGTAATAGGCTAGTTAGTTTCTTGTTGACACAATTTAAACATTTGTTAATACAACTTATCAAGCATAGATCACGGGGTTTGGATATATTAAGTATTAACTATGTTTATCTAACTAAAATTTCCATATAGACATACATTATGTGTATATAAATGGTATGGATATGCATATAGATAAAGTAACCTTTCATCTTACTGAATTTACCATGTAACTATTTTCTGTGTATGAATCATAGTGAACATTGGGCTACTCTGAACCCTTCATTGTATTTCCGTGCAAGACCTACATTCTTCACCACCATTTTGTGTCGTTTCTTTGATCTTTGTTTTCAGAGACTGGATTATTGACATTGCCTGCAGAAGATATATCTGATATTTCTGTTGATTTGTTATTCATGATCATTATTATTATTATTTCCAGAAAGGAGGTTGCGGAGCTCCAAAATAAAGAGACGAGTATGAAAAAAGCTGCTGCGAAAGGAAGCAAAGCAGAGCAAAAGGCAAAGAAAAAGCAAGTGGAGGATGATATTTCTCAGCTTTCAGCTCAACTGAAAGCAAGACATTCGGAGGAACTTGCTTCTTTGGGCTACAAAAGTACTGAAAGCAGGGAGAAGAATGACATAAGTAATTTGGTAATGGCCATAGCTGGTGTTTCTACTAAAGGTCGGGGAGACTCTTCTAAACCCAAGAAGGCAATAAAAAGGCGTGAAAAAAGAGCTCAGCAAGAAGCAGCAAGAGAACAGAGGATAGAGGAAGAGCAGAGCAACATCATCAGCGAGCGCATGATTGATAATGAGAAGCTGGAGAAAAAGCTTGAGCCGCTTGGGTTGACAGTAAATGAGATAAAGCCAGATGGTCATTGTCTCTACCGAGCTGTTGAGGATCAACTTTCATATAACACAAGAAATGCATCTCCATACAGCTACCTAGACCTTCGAAAGGTGGCTGCTAGTTACATGAGAGAGCACACCTCAGATTTCTTACCTTTTTTCTTATCAGATAATAAAGTTGAAGTTGACTCTGGCTCGTCCTTGGAAAGATATAAGCAGTATTGTGAAGAGGTAGAAACCACAGCAGCATGGGGAGGGCAACTTGAGCTTGGTGCTCTCATGCATTCCCTGAAGAAACATATAGTGATATATTCAGGATCGTTCCCTGATGTGGAGATGGGGAAGGAATACAAGTCTGAGAATGGGAGTGACCACCGGAATCCTAGTATAATGCTATCATATCACATGCATGCTTATGGGCTTGGTGAGCATTACAATTCAGTTGTCCCCCATCTGGACAGGTAACAGTACCTTATTGTGGGAGTTTTTCTAAATGCCAAAAATACTTACTGGCGTTGAGACATACAATCCTAGTTTTGAGTGTTAGTTCAACTTTGCACATTGCTTTTGAGCCAAAGCTTAATTTTGTAGAATCATGCTGTATATGACATATACCTGTCACAAGGAGCTGCAGATTAAGATGTCGGCAAGCTACGATTACCAGGATCCGGCCCTATCCGAAGCTTGGGATCGGGAGTTCTGATGCCAATTTTTGATCCCGGTCCATGGTGATGGAGTAGAACCCCCAAACTGATACGACACTACACAATATTAACACGCCAACATGGACATGGCACTGATATTGGCACGTCCGTGTCATGTACGACGAATGGACACACTACTGATTTTGTGTTTTCCATTCTTCCTAGGTCTCACTGGTGATGATTGTTTAGATTGTTGGTTTCAATCTAGTTCCAAGTGTGATTTGCCAATAAAAACATGTCCTAGTTCTTCTTCGATGTGCTTGAGCATGAGTAGATAGTGTTAATCAATCGTTGATAGTCTATACTTCTGTAATTTAGTCAATTTTGAATTAAGCTTTGGCCTCGACATATCCATACCCAAAATCCCAAACCATCATGGCCAAATCATCTTGTTTGAACCAGTTAGTTCGCCGCACAAGCTGCCCCTGTGTGCAGAAAACACAGATTACAGGGGCACATCAAGGTTAATCAGGGGATGGAATGCACAGATGTGAATATTCTATTTCTAAATTATTTTTGTTTCCTTGTTTTCTCACCATCTTTAAGGTCAGATTCTGTGTTTGCCTTGTATTATTTGTGTCATCTTCGTGAACTAACGAAGGTGAAATTTTCTTTTATCAGGTGAAACTAAATCCCACATATGATTGAAGGCTGGGTGGATATATATCACAGCCTTCTGGCTTTTCGCTAAAGACTGTCACGAAATTGTGCTTCCCTTGTGCCTTGTGCTCAGTAGTGACAAAAGTGACTATCTTGAATTTGTATAACTAGTTACTGGGTCCAGAAATATTTATATCCAAAAATTTGCAGAATTCCTTTGAATCGACGATGAGTTTTCCCCTCTATTGTATAACTAGTTACTGGGTCCAGAAATATTTATATCCAAAAATTTGCAGAATTCCTTTGAATCGACGATGAGTTTTCCCCTCTATGTAATTCTTGGGTTTCCCAATTAATAGGTGTGACGGGTATTTATTTTCACCGTCCATATTGTGCCTCCTTGAGAGAATTGAACTAAAATCATAATTCTGTATCCGAAGAATGCAAAAATGTAGTTGATGGCATTTCTTTTATATTGTTGTTTGTAAACACTCTTGAGGGTTCTGTTTCACAAGTTTTTGCCTCACGAAACAAGAAAGTGGACTTATTTTGTTTCTGTTGGATTCTTGATCATTTGTCTTTCAATATTATTTCCAGCTTGTTTGGATTCTTGTTACGGTTTGCAATTCATATTCATGTTTGGTTCCTGGTTCAGACTGACCAACTCTGAAAACATTCAGCATATCCATTCCTAAACTGAACTGGGAAACAAAAAGTAGTTACTTTCTGCTGCTGCTTCCTGACAACCGAGAACCAACTCGAACATCACTTCACCAAAAACGAATATAAATAATGTGCTAAATCCTTGCGTGCTAATGCTGTTTGCTAGTTTCTTCTCAATAAAACTGACTTGATTGATGTGTCGTTCCCCAATTATTGTTCAACACTAGCAAAGTTAAATGATACAAGACTAGGTTGTGCAGATTTTCCTCTATAGAAACTAGTGAAGTGTATTAAAATGGGCAGCACTATGCCAACAACCAAATGCTTACAACCTTCCTACTATTCGTCACGTGGCCGGTTTCCATTGGAAGAGCAAGACGCTAGCTAATATAAGACACTAATAGCTTGAAGAAAAAAATTTAATTTGGTAAATTTTGTGAAAAAAATATCATCTTAAATGGGTACGGGAACGTGTACAACATCCATGTGACTGCATACAATTTGCTGAGGATTTAAGGTATGTCTGAAACTTGTACAACATCCATATTCCACGTGGCTTGGTCCCGCATATTTTGGGACTAGGACGTGATATGGTTTTTGTGGTGGCCCATGTAGGTCGAGATCATATCGTTTGGTTACGTTATTGTACCGAGCGAGCCTGCATTAGGATAAGTGTGTTAGGATCTTAATCCACAACTGCTATTGGATCTTTTCTTGATTTTCGCTATCATCATTGAACCTCGTATTTGTATTACTCATACTTTTCTTGAACTTCTTGTCATTGTTTCTTGTCTTTTCCTATTTTGGAGAGACGAATGCTCGTGCGTGGCCATGCCCTACAGAAGCAGAATCTCATCAAGACGGTGAAGGCATACTTGATAGAAAGTTGCAAGAAGATAGTTACCCATAATAAGGAAGGTTAGGTTAGATTATTTTCCAATGCTTGAGCTAGAAATGATGGTTAGTATAAGGCTTAGTATAAGATTTGAACCTAGCAACATGAGTCTAGAGCCAAATTAATCTTATCAGGTTTCCTAAGTTATAAGTGATTGGGAAATGTTGTAGGCTAGAAAGAATGATTGATCGTAGCAATTTAAAATAATTTAGGAGAATATACATATATATGTTAGAATAGTTATGGCCTATGGTGGTATGAGTGACTATGATACTGGCTTGAGAATATTCAAAACTTGAGGTTCTCATAGTGTAGCTAGATAGAAGTCTTTCAAGGGTAGATAATACTATGAAGGAAATGACCTTCGAGCAAATCCGTACTATAAGAAAAGGAGGTATTGAAAATTTTGAATCTATGCTAGAATATGGATGATCAAACATGGTTAAAGGTTCTTAGAATTTTTTTTATTCTCGAGACTTGTGGGGTTAAACCATCAAGGAAACTAGTTTATAAATTCAAGTAACTGGTTATAGAAAGGATAAGAATTAGTAGCTAAGTATCACAAGAATTTGACTCGTTGTCTTGATGACTAATGGAAACGAGTATTAGAGGGACCTTTATTAAAAGTCCAAGAACACTAGGTAGGATTGGAGAAACTCTTGGAAAAATTAGTTGGGCTTGAAATCATTGTAAGGCCTTAAGATTTTGAGAATAAATTAGGGCTATGGCGCGAGGGATGTGTGGGAGGAAATTTTGGCGCAAGGAAAGGAAACTTTAAGGAGTAAGACCTTGTGGTTCAAATTTTTAGTCCCCTTAAGACTTCTAACTTAGATCCTTACTATTCCCTTAATTAATGATAACTATATGAATTGGTTATAGCTAGATCTATTTGTTGAGTAGTTTAATGCTTGGGTAACGAATGGTGTATCTTTTGAGACTAGCTTAGATAAACTTGATTGTGGATCTAACAATGATAAAGACAGTTAAAGGACTTGAGGATTTTTCCCTTTACAACATGGATGGATAAACTGGTAAAGTAATTAGATTGAAGGATGTTATGTTCAGTTCCAGATTAGATCTAGTAGATTGCTTACTTCGAGTGATGAACCCTATCAAGAATGAACTAAACTAGAGGAACCTCAAGTCCAAGGAAAGGTAATGTAATTGGAGAAAAGAAGAAGTTCACTAGGGTTATTTAAAATTAAGAAAATGATTCAGGGAGGATTTCAAATTCCACTATTGGATGGTTGTCTGGAAGATCTACATATTGAGACTAAAATAACTAAACCATGATTGGAGAACCAATAAGTTGAAACCAAGATTTAATATCCTTGTGAGACATGAAGGGTTGTAGAAATGAAAATAAGGGGAGATTATGGTCGTGAAATTCAAGATGAAGAATTAGTGACTCAAAGAATACGAGCTTGAGTGATAATAATTTTAGTTGCTGTAAAAGATAATAGCTTAAATTTTTTGAGGATGCATAATGAGTAGAATCTGATAACTGGGCTCTGAGAACATGCAGATTCGACGATAGAATATAGCTTTAGACTACATGGGGGCTCATTGATCACCCTTAGAGAATAAATGATAAGAGTTTAAAAGTTGGAGTTATGCTTGAAAAATATCTTCGATGAATCTAGATAAATAAAAATAGCGATAATTAAAGGTATTATAGGGAGAAGTAGGGAGAATTTAGAAATTTTAGTTGCCTTAAAATTTGAAGATGGAATAATGATTAGGGAATGCAGATTTAGGGATAATGGTAGTACGAGTGCAAGGTTGCTTTTGAAGGGTTATGAAAATTTTACTAGGGATAAAATATAAGATGCATGGAGAGAGTTATTGGATTTAGAATATAGGTTAAAAAAAAAATAGTTTCATGCTAGCATTCAGATGGCACGCTTCGGGGCATGTCTTGAGTCCAAAGTTAGTAGTTAGTACAGTAGAGAAGGTGAAACAAATTCAAGGTCACCTTCGTGCAGCACAAGACAGGTAGAAGCATTGGACATATGCGCATCGTCGACCTTTAGAGTTCAAAAAAGGCGACCATGAAATAACTTTTGGAGCTAGAGGAAAGTTGAGTCTGAGATACATCAGACCATTTGATATCTTGGAGCGCGTTGGTGATGTGGCTTACAGACTTGCATTGCCTCCGTCACTAGAAGGCATGCATGACGTATTTCATGTATCACAGTCGAGGAGATACGTGACAGACCTTAGTCACGTGCTTGATCATTCAGAGTTTACAATAGAGCCGAGTCTCTATTATGAGGAACAACCAGTTGAGATTCGCGAACGGGGTGAGAAGTTGTTGAGAGGGCAGACTATTTGGCTAGTCCGGGTTGCATGGAAGCATCATTCACTGGAAGAATCGACTTGGGAGCACGAGGACCCTATTCGAGAACATTTTTTTTCTTATTTGTTCGAAGACCAAGGTACGCACTTTCGTACCGCATTTCAATACCCGTAGCATTTAATTATCGTCTTCCTATTCATGCCTTTATTCTTAATTTTGAGGACGAAATTCTTCTAAGCTGGGAAGGATGTAAACCTCTATTTTTATTTTCCTTTTTATTGTTTTGTATATATTATTATTAGTATTATTACTTGAGTTCTTAGATTTAGTAATTTTATTCTTTCTGTACATATACTTAGTATAAGCTTAAGCCACATACAAATTTCCATCCTATTGACATTATTCTTAAAGCTGAAGTTCAGCCCACTTAAACTTAGGAGCCTTGATAATTCATAGAAGCAACAGAGCAATTGTGTTTGGCTCCATGTTAACTCAAACCGACAACAGGCCTTAACCTTAATAATGTTAGAATTAGTATCTTAGAGTATGCTGCCATGTTTAGTCCCGGACATCAAATCCAATTGAATAACTCTCCCTCCAAGCCCGCATATGAGAAGTCTATCATCAACTATTGCACCAGCTCTGTAGCAAAACCTACTCATATTCAGTGAGCTGTAAAGAACAACTACACTCCTTTATTTTGTTGCATGGGACTGTTTGGAGGGAACGACCTTCTTTTCCGTTCGGTTATTAAAGGGAGCCAATAACTTGAACCTGGACTACAGTTACACCCGAACCCGTTCCAAGTAATCCAAATTTTGAATTTCTTACAGCCTATCCTTGTTGCAGCATGGTATTGTGGAGTAGGTAGCTGTGCATTCCGCAGGAGCACGCGGTACCTTCCCCAATGGTGGCCCACTCCTCTCCAACTCTCTCTCCCCTCATATATATATGCTATACTATACCTCCCTCAAACCTAAACCAAACCCTAGCCTCCACTCTCCAACTCTCTATTCTCACATATCTAACTAGTATTTCAAAACACTTAGTATAGTTGCAGTTTCTCTTTATATTCTATTTTGTTGTGATCAGTCTATGCCATATTTCTCTAGATTATCTATCTCTTTTCTACCATACTATGATATCTGTTGATTGCTTTCTCGTCTTGTATTACATTCTTTATTTTTGTTTATAGTCATTATCAATTAACTTAGAACTGCTATTGGGTTGTACTCGCTCCATCCTGACTGGACATATTTTTCAGAGTATTGGAAGAATTTGTGTCCGACTCATTATGGACTGCATGATATAGTAGTTGCAGTTTTGGACCCTTTAGTTCAGGAGTGATTACCGGGAGGCCTAGCTGGTATCACTAGTTATCATAGTTACCTTTACTCAGTATTATAGTACTGGATTTGTTTTTAGCCTATTAGACTTTTGTGATGTATTATTATTACTCCTAAACTAGTTTAGATTAATGTTGATGTTGAGGCCTATCTAGTTATGACTTGTGATTTCTTTATTTTATCATATCGTGTAATTTATCCTCCTTATAGATTTTTTTGTGATTGAGTATTGATATTGACTTTATATTATCATCTTGTCCTCCTTATGGAGTTTAGATATCTTTGACAGGTTATATTATTATATTATGAGATGTTGATAAATAGTATTGTTGACCTAGACAGTGTTCTACCGCTGATGCTGCAGCATAGGCTGGACATACCCACGTACTTGTACTCGATTATCCGGGTGCGGATTATGACACATTTTTGTGGTGGCCCATGCAGGTCAGACTTCGCAATTAGTGCGATAACTTGGTAGTGCAACAGCTTAGTTGTACTAATGCAAGCCTGCGATAAGATATATGATATAGGGTACTAGGATGAGTGTCACGCCCCAGTTCCAAAATATCGAGGAACTAGCCACGTGGCAATGGCCAGCAGCACACTCCAATGGGCAAACCCAATTTAATGAACCCGTTAGAGTGTACTTAAGCTGTAAAACAACTATAATGGTCTACGATACATGTCATAGTCTAATTCTAATCTCATCCACAGAAGATAAACATAATTCAAATATCAAACTAATCAAAGAGAAATATAATCCAACAAGTCTCAATAAAAAGTCTCGGGGAACAACCCGATAATGAGTTTAGTACAGTAATCCACGAGTCAGAAAATAGAGTATCTAAAATAGAAATGACTGAGTATATAACAAAATACCCAGAAAAAATTCTCTGGCAATACCTCGTCCTCTGGTGCTGGTACTACTCCAATGTCTGCTTCTGTCCCGTATACCTCGGGGAAGATCTCCTCTGCTATACCTGGGGACATAATCCGGATCTAGGTCCTCAGGGGACATAGCAAGGTACAAGAATAACTGAAGCCAAATAAATGCAGTATATAAATATATAACAACAGGGCAAACTATGTAACCAACTATGTGATATGCAAATGAGAGCATCACTAGTACTCAGGCTGAGACCACTACAAGCTCTGTGTCAGGGAGCCTGTAGCAGTGATATCACGTAGTGGGCCAAGCTCTGGAACAGAGGCTAAAGTATCGCAATAATAAATATATATATGTAATCAGCCTGTAGCCTGTGTGTCTCTCCCTACCCAATGTAATCACACGTCTCATGTCCACGATATCTCATGTCCATAACACGCAAGATCATGACCTCTAGCTAATGCAGCGAGTCATAATAATATCTATGTATATGCAAATCTATGTCTTGAATCCTGTAAGCATATACAGAATCACCATGAATAACTCAGAAAAGATTCTGTCTCATGAATAGTGTCAGGTATCCTATGGTATGACGTACTTGATAAAGCAAGTACGAAAATATAGGATCGTAATATCAACTCTCTAAGTAACGTTATACGACTCCGCGTACGGCGTCGACACCCGAATATTATTTGGACGTTAAGCAATGTCTCACGGTCCTAGGTCGAGCAAATACATCACAAAAATAAATCAAAATAATATGAAGCAAGTACTACAAGTTTGGCAAGGTACACTTGTCTGGGGTTTGAATTCCTTCTATTACTCCGGTAACAGTAAAATCTTCAGGTACGCCTCCGGATGATGAAATAAATATTACCATCACTCTCAGAAGATATAAAATAGCTAGGAATGACTACCCATAAGTCCAATTTAGACATAAGGACATAATTGACAGTTTCTGGTCAAAATGGGCACCACATGTGACCCACTTCGCACCGAAAAATATGCAAGAGACATAGTTCTCCAAATTCGTCAAACTTAGTGTCTACGAGTCCATAACAATGATACAAACATAACGGAATATCCAGAACTGGATTTCGATAAGCCGATCACAAAATCGCCCGTCAAGTGGAGCCGTGGGGCCCACGACACGGGGTTTCGTCAACGTTCTCAGAATCGAACCAAACTTGGGTCACATGACCAGCGTAATGCTACGAATTCGATGGCGTAAGTTCCGTCGCGAAACGACAAGAACATACGAAGTTACAACGAGTATCAGAATAGGTCCGATACGGGGCTTTTCGACGGATACGCATTAATTCCGGTGTGCGTGCACGCACATCCAAATCAACTTTCGTAAAATTTTACACGTTCGTATTGACGATATGTGCCTTTCGATATAATTCGCACACGACGAAGTCGCCTCGTTTAGCCGGACGCACCCAGTTTCAAAAAATTCGGGTTTTGAAAACCAAGTTTTTGGTCAAATTTACCCACGAATAAAATATAACTTACAGCAAATTAAAATAAACTAATTACAGGATTTAAAACTTGGTTATATTGTCTAATTTACTGTTCAAGTAAATTTTAGAATTATTAACTAGGTTGGACGTAAAACGACCATGAACTTGGGTGTTCGGGACAGTTTCCAGAACCAGAAATTAGGTTATTTTTTTTTTCTGTTTTTGCGTCACAATTTGCGACAGACACATGATACAATATCCTAATCTAATTATACAGGGTTCGAGAGGGTCACACAGCGAATATATTGCAATAAGCCGTTAGAAAATTTATGCGACGAGGAGAAAGTAAACTCACTCGGAACAGGGGGCCGGGAATCGACTGTACTGCGCGTGCACGGTGGCGGGGCGACGGTGCTCGGCCGGTCGGGAGCGGTTGCTTGACCGTCGTGGTCGGGTTGGTCGCCGTCACCGTCATCGTCGGAGTGATGGCGGTGGTCGTCGCCAGAGGTGGAGAAGTCAGAGAGGGTGAATCGTGGTGGCGTCGGTGACCGGAGTCGAGTGGGGTGGCGGTGGCTGTGGCTGTGATGGTGAAGGTGGTGGTCGGGGTTTGGGGGTTTAAATAGGGGAGGGCACGGCAGTTACAGGGAGGGGGACCGGAGGGTCGGAGGCGGCGGTTGGGGAGTCGACGGGCCGGCGGCGGAGGGAAACGGTCGGCGGCGGAGATCAAACGGTCGGGATTCTACGGTTACAGTATTAGGGTTAATGGGTCGGGTCAGGTTGGCGGGTCGGGTCTAGATACGAACCATTAGGGTTGGTTCGGTTCATTTGGGTTTAATTAGGTTTGGTTTGGTTTGGTTCGGTTTATGTTGGTTCAGTCTGGTTTAATCTGGTTTAATTAAAAATAATATTTTTAGCTGTTTAAAAATAGTTTTTGAGCCCAATAAATTCTAGAAAAATTACACTATAACCAATTATTTATTTTACACTTAAAAATATAATTTTTGTAATAATCTAATATTTAGTTTAATTCACAAAAATATTTATCCCTGAAGAATATTTATTTTAAATAATTAAAAATCACAAAAAATTCCAAAAATTTATATTTTAATTTTAAAAAATCTGTATGTTTACAATCTGTCCACCTTAAAAGAATTGCGTCCTCGCAATTAAAAAAATAAAACATAACCGGTCAGAAGAGATGACGCGGTTGCAAGACATGTTTGTAGCACGACACAAGGGATAAAGAATCGTGAACATGGAAAAAAAAGCGAGAGGAAGGGTGGGGGACAAGCAGAACACGCACTACAAGAATAAGCGGGATTAGCGATATTTTTTAGCGACATAAAAGTAAAATGTCGCTAATATTAAATAAATCAGCGACTCCAAGGATAACGTCGCTAGACGTCGCTAATTGGCGACATATAGCGACGTTTAGCGACTGTTATTCAGTTTTCAAAATATTAGTCGCTATAAGTTTAATTAAGGTCGCTAAACGTCACTAATTTGTTTTATTTAGCGACGTTTAGCGACTTATTTAGCGACATTCCTCTTTTAGACATTTAGCGACGTATTTAGCGACATCCAGGACGTCGCTAAATTAGCGACTTCTTTATTGGCGTCGCTAAACGTTGCTAATTTGTTTTATTTAGCGACATTTAGCGGCTAACTTAGCGACGTCATGACGTGCGTCGCTAAATAAGTTTCATTTAGGGCTGATTCTCCCCATTTCTTTCGATCCCTCTCCCAAATATTTTCCTCCGTTTCCCAAATATTTCCTCCCTTCCTGCGTCCCCTCCTTCCTCCGGCGACCGTCCTCCCTCCGGCGACGTGCTTCCTCCCTCCCGGCAACCCCCCTTCGGCCGCGTCCTCCCCCTCCGGCTCCCTTCCTCCCTCCGACGTCCCCTCCTCCCTCTCGGCGACCCTCCTCCGGCCGCGTCCTCACGCCTCCGCCCGCGTCCCCTCCTTCCTCCGGCTCACCTTCTTCCTCCGGCTCCCCTCCTCGGTGAGCTCCTCTCTCTGTCTTCTTTCTCTGTCTCTCTCTCTAATAAGACACGACACGACACGACATGACATGACACTAACCCTAACTCTCTGCTGCTGATTTCAGCTTGGAGTGTCCCCAAATGTAATGCCCTTAACGGTTCACTGTGTAGAGACCTGTTAGTGTTAAATTTTATTTTAAAGCACCTTATGACCTCAAAAATCCTTCATATACTATAATAAATGTCCTTTGGACTAGCTTTCAAGCAGAGCTAAAAGAAGTAGATGATGAACTCAGTAGATGCTAGCTCCTTCTCCATACAAAATTTGTATACTCAAGGTTCTGGGAACTGTGTTCAAATATATTGTATATTTGAATATTATGTTGTGGCTTCTTCATCTATCAATACAAAATTTAGTACATAAGGTTCTTAGACAAAATATTCATACAAATGCTGGATGACCACATCAAGATCATTTTTAAGGCTGGAAGCCTGGAACAGCCAGGATGAATATGATTTTAGATATGTCTGGATTATATGTATACAATTGCTTGACAAGGGTTACATTGTGTGCATGTGCGTGTGGAGGGCATGATTATAACACTTGGCCATGTAAAACTGTTATTGTCTTGCTCCTATAAATTTACGTAGTAGGTCCTTCTTGACGGTGATGCATAATTATGAGAAGGTTTCTTTTTAATTTGATGCCTGCTTGTGTAGGTTATAGGTCTAAATGTTGCTACCTCTTGCCCTCTCTCTCTCTCTGCCTCAAGAATTTAAGAAATATTTATATACTCGCATGTGAGTGATACTCATGTGGATACTAGCTCGTAGATGATGTCTCGGACTACTGATATGATTGGCTAGTAGATGATGAGTTGGCTATGCTCCTGAGACTCTTGCTACTTTGCTACTACGCTACTGTGTTGCTGTTGAACCTCTGCACTTTGTCACTGCATTGCATACACTTCGATATTGCTACTGGAACTGAAGCTCACTGGTTTGGGTTCGTAACAAACTCGAACACACATACATACCCTCATTCCCGTGTCCGTGTCTGTGTGTCCGTGTCAGTATTAGGGTTAGTGTCCGCATTTCTAGCATTCAGTAGGGGAAATAAGAACCATGAGTAATGTTGAGAAGCTGGCTCAATAATAATTGACTTGATTCATTTCAAGTATAACATAGAGGAGAGGCTAGGTGCCCCTTCCTAGACATTTCCTGATATCTCCTACCAAAAATAATAAAAGCATAGGGCATCTTGACATTTACAATTGACCATTTTTGTCATCCGGGTGAAGCCTCGTTCTCCTGATGCATTTATGTATGACTACTTGTCCTAACTAAGTTAAATTATAGTTGTCTACTCACTTTTTATGTGTGACGACTTGTCCTAACTAAGTTCATAATCACACTGTATGTAATAATTTATAGGATACATACTGTATGTAATAATTTATAGGATACATACTGTCATTTTTGCAGAAGTATCTAGAAATGGATATGAATTACTATCTGCGTCATCGTTCGTGGATGTACAACCGTCATCCTGATGACATGTGCGGTGTGCGGGATGAATTTATTGAGGGTGTACAACAGTTCCTGCAGTTCGTCAAGGCGTTCCCTCATACATGGATGGTACCAAAATTAAGTGTCCGTGTGTGAGATGTCGCAATAGAAAATATCATCCAGAAGTGGAAGTCACATATCATTTGTACTCGAAGGACTTCACGCCGAATTACTATCAGTGGACCGCGCACGGAGAACTTGTGTCTCTAGCATCGGAGTCGGTGCCTTATGCCGTTAGAGGTGGTTACAAGATTATTGAGCATCAAGTCCGATTTTAACATGTCACAAGAATGCTATAATCGACTGATCAATTTGATTATAGAGATCTTATCCGAGGGTACAAAGTTGCCTAAAGACTTCTATCGATCTAAGAGGATGGTGAGATCGCTCTGGATGAGATACGAAAAAATCGATGCATGTCGCAACGGGTGCATGTTGTACTACAAAGACGACAAGGATAAAGATGCGTGTCGATTCTGTAGTGCTGATCGCTACAAGGCCACTGGTAGAGGAAAGTCTGTCGGTGCAAGAAAGCCTACCGATTCGATGCACTACTTGCCTTTGACGCCGCGTGCTATCGAAGTGCTGAGCATATTCTTCAGAGCCTGCTAAGGGGTACAAGTATGACGGATTTTGGTCGCACCCATAACTGGAGGAAGAGGAGTATATTCTGGGATCTGCCATATTGGAGCACCAATCTATCAGGCATAACCTTGATGTCATGCATATCGAGAAGAATGTATTTGATAACATAATTAATACTGTAATGGAGGTAAAAGGGAAGATGAAAGATAATCCGAAGGCCAGGTTGGACTTAGAAGAAATATGTAGACGTCCTGCGTTGTATTTGATAGAGGAAGGGAATGGAAAGTTAAAGCAAACTAAGTCAGTTTTTTTACTGGAGAAAGAGGATAAAGGGAGACTTTGTAGGTGGATTCAGGGTCTAAAGTTTTCAGACGGGTACGTGTCGAACTTGAGAAGATGCGTCGACCTCAAGGAGAACAAACTGGCGGGTATGAAGAGCCACGATTGTCACGTATTCATGGAGAGGTTAATTCCGATTGTATTTCGAGAATTCTTACCGTAGGTCATTTGGGATCCATTGACAGGGCTGAGCATATTCTTCAGAGATCTTTGTTCTACTAAGTTGCTCGTCGATCGTCTATAAAAGCAAGAGAAGGACATTGCGGTAACACTATGTAAGCTCGAGAAGGTGTTTCATCCTAGATTCTTTGACTCTATGGAGCATTTTCCAATTCATCTTTCCTATGAGGCACGTGTTGGTGGTCCTGTCGGTTATCGGTGGATGTACCCCTTCGAGCGGCATCTGAATCACCTAAAGAGAAAGGTGAAAAATAAGGCACGGGTTGAGGGCTCTATTTGTGAAGCTTATGTTCTCGAGGAGATTACAAACTTTTGCTCGACGTATTTCAAACCTCATGTTGCTACTAATAGAACGAAAGCTCCAAAAAATGACGACGGATATCAGGAATCTAATGATGCAATACTCAAAGTATTCAATGCGTCCGAAAAGCCTTTGGGGAAAATGAAGAAAAGATATTTGAACGATGACGAGCTAAGGGCTGCTCAGTTGTATATATTACTCAATTACGACAAGGATAAAGTGGAGAAGCTAGAGGAGTAAGTAATTAATACGTCCACGTTTACATCATCTCAATGTAATAGTATAAGCGTCTATTATGCTACTAATCAGCAGTTGCTTCATTATTTTTCAGCACATATAATGATGAGTTGAGGTCGGTTAGACCCTACATAACAGACAAAGAAGTAGAACAAGAAATGAGATACCATTTTCCTTCTTGGTTGAGCGCATATGTAAGGTGCTTGGTAATTACTTTTATTTCTGTACTTGCAAAACAAATAACTTACTATCGCTACTTTGGTATTTAGGTCGATCGTCTAATAACATCCGAGACAGAATCTATTAGAACTCTTCCAATGGACCAATTACTGTCGTTAAAATATGGCCAAGTTTCTGTGTGAATGGGTTCAGGTTCAAGTCAACAAATGCTCCTATCAGAGACAGCTTTCTGGATCTTGATTCTACGAAAAACAGTTGTTTGTGTACCAAATCTTCGAACTACAAAGACGTCTTCAGGCAATAATTTCTATGGCATCTTACGAGAGATTATGGAGTTGACATATAATTATGGCACAAAACCTGCTAATATTGTGCTATTCAAGTGTGAATGGTTCGATCCGATTAAAGATCAATGTTAGAAAATTGACAAGCATGGCCTTGTGGATATAAACTACAAGCATAGATATCAAGGCTACGAACCATTTGTTCTATCAAGTCAGGCTCAGCTCGTATACTTCACAACTTATCCTAGATGGGGGACAGCAAAGTCGAATTGGTGGGCACTATGCAAGACCAAAGCTAGAAATACCTTTGATATTGACGAAATAGCTTATCAGGAGGACGAGCTATCTCTTGTAACAAATATTGTAGATGTGGACTCAATAAAAGTTACTCATTACACGAGTAATAATTTAGAAGATGTAGAATTATCAGAAGAGGAAGACGAAGTAGATGAAAGTGAAGACGAGGAGGAGGAAGAGAAAGAGGAAGACGAGGAAGGCGAACATGATGAATTTTTTAAAGATGATTGAAAATAAAATATTTTGCCTGTAGAATATAACTATATTTTAACTGTAGAATGTACTATTTTGACGAATATATGTATTATATTTTGACTGTAGAATGTACTATCCATTTAGACTTGTGACACCACTGGTTATTTACTGTACAATTCTATGAATGTTGTGAGATATACATAACATTTTGACTGTAGAATGTACTATATATTTGTGTATTTCTTTATTCATCATATGTTGTTATCAGGTATGACAGGAGGACGCGGAGGGTTCGGCAGGTCCCGAGGTAGACAGAGTGCTCCTCCGTTACTGCCTACTGTTGGCTCCGGATCGTCGTCGCCCAGTACTCCAGTTTATCGATCAGTCACATCTCCGACTGCGACGATGTTATGTGGCATCACTCCTGGGACGAGTAGTTCCAGGCATGATAGTACTCCCTCGTCTAGCGTTCCTCCTGCTAACGGAACAATGGAGACAGATGAGCATGTAAAGGAGGTCGTGCTGACGTTGTCCCAGCATCAGCAAGATCCTCCATGCGCACCTCCGGAGGAGACAAGGACAGAGATTTGGACTGACGGTACAAAGTAAGTCAATTAGATGGTTTAGCATCATATATATCGTATATTTCTTTATTCATTATGTATTGACTTTTTCAATCTAAATAATTATCTCTGTATAGATATCGTCCATCGTCGGTTCAGAGACGCCTGGGCCTATTTCTGAGGAACAACTATGGCGACCCTTGGATCAACTACTCTAAAGCTCTGGAGGAGAGGAAGGCGTTCTGGTTTGCGCACTTCAAGGTAAAAGTATATTATATAAATTCTCTAATTTATGCATATTATATAACTTATTCGTGATGCTCACTTACTAAATTATTTATTGTAGCAAACGTATTTCTATCCTCCGTACCGGGCCGAGTTGATCGAGCGGATGTTTCCTGACGTTGCCGCTAAGCTTATCCGTGATGCTCTGGATGACCAGAAGGCTCGTGATCGTGCTGGAAAACTGATCTAAGGTTGGATCACGTCTGAGCAGTGGACTGCGATGAGGGCTAGATTCGACGATCCGAGCTACAAGAAAAGGTTTGAGAAGGCCAAGGCGACTAGGCGGAATACTGCAAAGTGGTGTGGTGGCTCGATTCCGATGACAGAATATTTCCTTCGTTTGGTATATTTTTATTTAAGATATATTATTTTAATATAAGTACGATAAAATGGTAGTACGAAAAAATATTTAATTTTAGTACTAAATAATATATTTTTAACAGGTACAGAGGTATGAGGATGCAAACATGGTGACCGTCTTCTTGGCCACCCATCGCAAGAACGGAAATCTCATTGATGAGAGGGCCTCGCAGACCTATGTAAGTATTACTTTACTTTGTTGTGATTTAAATATAACTTAGGCAATTATCGAGTATCCAAACTTTTCTAGGCCGAGTATCTTAGGCTGCGTGAGCGGGCGACTGCTGGTGCACCTACAGCTGGAGAGGCTGGTACTTCCTTGCAGCCCGCTCCAGCTCCGTCGATGGACGACCTGTGGGTGACCGCCGTTGGTGGTCTCCAGAGGGGTACGTACTACGGTACGGGATCCTATGGCACCCTGGTTGTGATGCAGTCATCTAGGGCATCCAAGACAAGTGCGCATTCCCCACAGCCCTCTCAGTCATCGGCCAGAGTCCAGGAGGCCGTTGACCGTTAGATTGCGTCTCTCCGTGACGAGTTACTACGAAGGATGGAGGAGCAGCCCCGGTCCCAGCCGCAGGCTGACGATCCGACGCTCATCACACGATTCGATATGCTCGACCGCAGCATCACGTAGCTCCGGGATTTGACAAATGATCTTAGGGCATCGACAGAGCGCAGCGTGACGGAGTTGCAGGCATCACAGCTATCCATGGGCAAGAGGCTGACGATGATGTAGGATTCAATGGTTCATAGCAGTACGAGGCTGTTATCTACCATGGATTCTTACAACCAGCGACTCGTAGAGTTGGAGCGGATACGTCCTCCTGGTGCGCCTATATCGACACAGACTCCACCGACGTCACTACCTTCTCCATCGAGATTATTGTCGATTTCACGGGAGCAGTATTATCTATTCTTATCCTTCATGCGCGCCGGTGGTCATTCTCTTGCAGATCCGCAGTAGTATATATATTTGCATGGATATTTGTATTCTTTGTATTATTTAGGATATGACTCATTGTATGGATATATATTTCCTGTATTCTTTACGACGATATTTGCTGAATATTTTTTTTTCTTCAAATTTTATTATATTATTCATATTAAATATATATTAATTTATCGGTGTTGAGTGTTCAATCCAAGGAGGTCGGCAAACCCAGGAAATTCAATGGAGGGTTGCTCTGGGTCTATTTGTACAGATTGTGAATTAATAAACTGCAGGAATAATAGTTTGGAAACAATTAAGTATTCATTTTTTATTTTTTAACTGTACAATTAGTGACATTTTTAGCGATGTTTAGCGATGTTACTACACGTCGCTAAATACGTCGCTAAGTTGTGACGTTACTACACGTCGCTAATGATGTCGCTAAGAACGTCGCTGTACGTCGCAACTTGCTGAAATGGCAGTATTGTCAGGTCATTAAAGACGTCGCTGTAACGTCGCTATATAAGTCGCTAATTAGCGACGTTAAGCGACTGATGAGCACGTCGCTAATTAGCGACGTTGCATCGCTAAACATCGTTAATTTAGCGACACATTTACGTTGCTAAAATACGTCGATATAGCGACATTTAGCGATATTTTTTCTTTCAACGACTAGCTGAGTTTCGACTTCTGTAAAACGTCGCTAATTACGTCGCTAAAAGTGATTAGCGGCATTTTTTTGTCATTTAGCGACATTTTTTTACGTCGCTAATTTGACTTTTTCTAGTAGTGACGTAGGGAAGGAATACAAATATTTTCCTAGGCAATGAGAGATAAGTAACTCAAAAGTAAAGGAACCTGATTAGAGCAAGGATCAACTACTGCTTATGAAAACTTAAACTAACAAATTTATGCTAACATAATACTAGGCTTAAGGCTAGGGAAATGAAACTAACAAGTACATGCTAAATCATTACTAGGAATATATAGCTATGATAAAACTTAAATCTTACTCGTATTCACTACTCCACGAGTTTGTGCGTCCTCCATTGTTATCGCAAAAGCCTGTCTACGTCCCTGTGGTGGTGTCCTCTGCTATTGCTGGGCCTGCTGGAAGAATGCTGTCTGCGATGCCAAGGGTGACCTCAGCTGATATCCTTCCGGTGCTGGTAAAGCTTATGGGTTAACCATCGGTGTTTCTCCTCGATGCTCCGTGCAATTTTTGGCTGAATGTTGGCTGGATTCGCAAACCAAGCACAATCCTAACTTGCGTCTGCACTCGCTCTCATAATAACCTCGCTTGCCCCAATATTGACATGTAGGCAGTATCTGCGGAGATGCTCTGGGTGGCTAGTGCATGTAAGGTTTCTTTGCAGCTTCTTTCTGTGGTGCTCTGGCTGGTGCTGATGTGGCTGGTCGATGAATCATCAGTGCTTTCTCTCGACGTTCAGGGCAATCCCTTACCGAATGCCGACTGGATCCGTAAGCTAAATATGATCCCAATTTAAGTCTATACTCCCTCTCAATATGGCCTAACTTCTAACAGTAGTGACAAGTAGGAAGGGTTAGGGAATGTGATACTGCTCTATATAGTGGATTCATCTGTGGTCATTTTGTAGCTCTTTCCTGCTGTGCTCGGTCTGGTGCTAATGCATGTGGCTGCTTCTGGCTGGACTCTTTCTTGGTGACGCACTCCATGGGTTATGCTGCAGCAAGGACGTCCGTGTATGAAGTTGTTGCAACGGAGCTGATTAATTTTTGTAGCTCAGAGCTAAGTTCGTCAAAGCACTTCTTCGCTTGGCTTTGCTGGGCCTCTTGATAACCTGCTGTTGGGCTTGCATTATTGCGTAGAATATTTGGAACATCTGATGTCCGTCCATAGGCTGTCCTGGTGGAAAAATAGGCATCGGTGGAGTAAACTGCGGAGGTGGTGGAATATCGTCTCGCTAGAACCTCGAGGCGAGCTGATCTGCTTGATTGCTTTGTTGAGTTGATTGACCTCCACCCACGGGTGTCACTTCATCGTCGTAGGTGACAACTGCAACTTGTGGTATTCCTACAGGAGTCTCATCGCTTGCTTGTGGATCCATTACTCTGCATCCAAAATAAAATATAAGAGGCGCACAGAGGAATCAAGGCAGGATGCAAGTCAAGAATTTATTTTGAAGTCGATATAGAGATAAAGAATGAATCGATCAAGTGGATGAGATCCTATAACTTATCCTATCATAATTTACAGGCTTGCTCGGTTCCTTAGTTGAAACCAAAGCAATATAGTCGTAGACATGCATGGGCCTCCATAAAAACTATGTCATGTCCAGTCCCAAAATACCGAGGGACTAGCCACGTGGCAATGGCCAGCAGCACACTCCAATGGGCAAACCCAATTTAATGGACCCGTTAAGTGTACTTAAGTTGTAAAACAATTATAATAGTCTACGATACTATTTGTGGTATTAAACGAAAGAATGAAAATGTATTCAATATGGGGTTTACACAGAACCCGTCTTCTTTGGTTTACAAACAAACTTGTACAATTTGATCCTATACGAGGATATAGGAGTACAATTTATTTAATCTGGGTAAATATTACTATAGGTGTCTGATCTGCAGTCGATCATTTTAGCCCTTGGACCACACGATGTTGAAGAAGTGCCGTAGAAGACAGGAAGCAGCTTCGAAGGTTGCAGGAGAGGGTGGATGCGCGATGCCAAAGTCGTCGATCCATACTCTTTGCCTGAGCTCCGTGCTCTCTCTCTCTCTCTCTCTCTCTCTCTCTCTCTCTCTCTCTCGATCTCCGGTTCGATCTTTCTTGGAAGTTCGACCTTGTTCGATCTTCAAGTTTGAACTTTTTCGACCCTGTTGTTCGATTCTTCTTTCCCAGTTTTCTCCCCTTGTTCCCCATTGATAGGGGTCTCTATTTATAGAGTTTTGGTGACAGTGACCACTCCATCGGTGTAGAAACCAAGGAGTGGGAAGTACAGTACCCCTTTACACAACGGTTAAGATAACCAATGCCTGCGTATAGATGACCTTTTGAGTGAGCATGTGACGCGTGTCCAACTAAGGGGACAAAATACGTATATTTGCTGCGAAGATCACGGCGTAGAAGCCACGTAGGTAGGTATCCCTCGTGTAGAAGAGGTTGGCGTAGAAGCCAAATGACTGTCACCCTGGCGTAGAAGCCAAGTAGGCATAGAAGCCGAACAGGCATAGAAGCCGTACAGGTATAGAAGCCGAACAGGCGTAGAAACCGAATAGGCATAGAAGCCGAGTGGTCGTAGAGACTGAGTGGTCGTAGAGACTGAGTGGGCGTAGAAGTCGCGTGAGCACAGATCCTGAATGGGCGTAGAAGTCGCTGCGTACAGATCCTGAATGGGCGTAGAAGCCGCGTGAGCACAGATCCTGAATGGGCGTAGAAGCCGCTGCGTACCGTGCCAGAGTGCTGATGTGGACGTCTTAGCCGGAATTACGGCTTTTGAAGATATAATTAAATCTCTTGCAGAGATTTGCCACCATCTTATGCATTAAATATGGAGGCATGTTTTGAAGGTCTGCAGCCCTTCTGTGCACCCGTCGCAGAGACGTACCTTAAGAGAAACTGTCACCGCTCTGTGCAATTAGACGTGGAGACGTGCCTCGAGTCCCGTATGAAGTGCAGCTTTTGACGTGGCAGGCAGTTTGTCTGCTGCGGAGCGTAAAACAGCTCATGTTTGCCTGTGTAAAACAAGGCAGCGTATTCCCTTGTACGCGAAAGAGCGGTTTACGCTGAGGGGACTTCAGTAAACGACGGTTCGGTGATGTTTTAACCAAATCCTCTGCATTAAATGCAGAGATCCGCCATCATACTGTGGGGCACGTTCCGAGGGGTCTGCCATCGTTTTCAGCCGTCGTCTGGGTAGCCGTGCAGCACTTTTTGTCAGGAGTCAGAGGTCAGATTCACTGCGTGACTTGACAGGCTCATTTCGGGGAAGACGAAGCGTTCCTCGTACGCTTTAACGCTGCTTTGAGAGCGGATGAGTTTTACACCATGGAGGCGATGAAGCACCCCGTCTAAGCTGAAGCAGCCTGGACATACTGCATCTTACGCGGATGGTCCCAACATATTTTACGCCGTGCTTAGCGAAAAAAGCTCTGCTTGTACGCTTGATGGCCTTGAGGTCCCCTGCTTACGCTGCCCTGCATCAGTATGCTGTGTAGCTCCTTCCAGCATATTTTTTATGCTTCTACAAGACCCCCTTCAAAGCTTTTAAATTCCTCGGAATTTGAAACGCTTTGAATGAAGCATGAACCGCTTTTGAGGACCGTTCAGATGTACGCGTGATCTGGCCAACATATCCTTCAGATGTGCGGAAAGTCGTGGAGCGTGAAATCATTAGTCTGCAGCTTCTGAGCATAAACTAAACACCATCGAGCGTGAAATCATAGACTTGTAGTTCCTGAGCGTGAAGTCGTAGGTTTGTAGCCTCTCGAGCGTAAAAGCTACTGAGCACAAAGGCATCCAGGCATAAAACCATAGACTGATAGCTGTCAAACGTAAAGCCGTAGATTCATAGCTGTCGAGCGTAGAAAGCTCCTTAGCATAGAACTGTAGATTTGTAGCTTCTGAAAAGTGATTTGACGCTTTCTACGCTCGACAGCTACGAATCTACGGCTTTACGTTCGACAGCTATCAGTCTATGGTTTTATGCCTAGATGCCTTTGTGCTCAGTATCTTTTACGCTCGAGAGGCTACAAACCTACGACTTCACGCTCAGGAACTACAAGTCTATGATTTTACGCTCGATGGTGTTTAGTTTATGTTCAGAAGCTGCAGACTAATGATTTCACGCTCTACGACTTTCCGCACATTTGAAGGATACGTCGGCCAGATCATACATCCCCAGCAGAGTCGCCATCTTGTTTATGGTATTAAACGAAAGAATGAAAGTGTATTTCAATGACAGGGTTTATGCGAAATCCGCGCCCTTTGGTTTACAAACAAACTTGTACAATGTAATCCTATACGAGGATGTGGGAGTACAATTTATTTAATCTGGGTATAAATTGCTATAGGTGTCTGATCTGTAGTCAATCACTTTAGCCCTTGGACCACACGATGTTGAAGAAGTGCCGTGGAAGACGGGTAGCAGCTTCGAAGGTTGCAGGAGAGGGTGGATGCACGATGCCAAAGTCGTCGATCCCTGCTCTTTGCCTGAGCTCCGGACTCTCTCTCTCTCTCTCGACCTTTTAATCTGGTATTGGTTTTCTTGACCAATTTTCCGACCCTCCAATTTGTCAACCTTCCAATTTGTCCTCCTCCTGTTCCCCATTAATAGGGGTCTCTATTTATAGAGTTTTGGTGACAGTGACCACTCCGTCGGTATAAAAACTGAGGAGTGGGAAGTACAACACCCCTTTACACAATGGTTAAGATAACCAATACCTGTGTATAGATGACCTTTTGAGTGTACATGTGACGCGTGTCCAACTAAGGGGACAAAATACGTATATTTGCTGCAAAGATCACGACGTAGAAGCCACGTAGGTAGGTATCCCTTGTATAGAAGAGGTTGGCGTAGAAGTCAAATGACTGTCACCCTGGCGTAGAAGCCAAGTAGGCATAGAAGCCGAACAGGCATAGAAGCCGAATAGGCATAGAAGCCGAACAGGCGTAGAAGCCAAATAGGCATAGAAGTCGAATGGTCGTAGAGGCCGAGTGGTCGTAGAGACTGAGTGGGCGTAGAAGCCGCGCGAGCACAGATCCTGAATGGGCGTAGAAGCCGCTGCGTACCGTGCCAGAGTGCTGATGTGGATGTCTTAGCCGGAATTACGGCTTTTGAAGATATAATCAAATCTCTTGCAGAGATTTGCCACTATCTTATGCATTAAATGCGGAGGCGTGTTTTGAAGGTCTGCAGCCCTTTTGTGCATCCGTCGCAGAGACGTGCCTTGAGAGAAACTGTCACCGCTCTGTGCAATTAGACGTGGAGACGTGCCTCGAGTCCCGTACGAAGTGCAGCTTTTGATGTGGCAGGCGGTTTGTCTACTGCAGAATATAAAACAGCTCATGTTTGCCTGTGTAAAATAAGGCAGCGTATTCCCTTGTACGCGAAAGAGCGGTTTACGCTGAGGGGACTTCAGTAAACGACGGTTCGGTGATGTTTTAACCAAATCCTCTGCATTAAATGCAAAGATCTGCCATCATACTGTGGGGCGCATCCCGAGGGGTCTGCCATCGTTTCCAGCCATCGTTTGGGTAGCCGTGCAGCACTTTTTGTCAGGAGTCAGAGGTCAGATTCACTGTGTGACTTGACAGGTTTATTTCGGGGAAGATGAAGCATTCCTTGTACGCTTTAACGCTGCTTTGAGAGCGGATGAGTTTTATGCCATGGAGGCGATGAAGAACCCTGTTCATGCTGGAGCGGCCTGGACGTACTGCACTTACGCGGATGGTCCTTTGAGCTTATTCTTCACGCTTGATGGCCTTGAGGTCCCCTGATTATGCTGCCCTGTATCAGTATGCTGCGTAGCTTCTCCCAGTGTATTTTTCATGCTTCTACAAGACCCCCTTCAAAGCTTTTAAATTCCTCGGAATTTGAAACGCTTTGAATGAAGCATGAACCGCTTTTGAGGACCGTTCAGATGTATGCGTGATCTGGCCGACGTATCCTTCAGATGTGCGGGAAGTCGTAGAGCGTAAAATCATTAGTCTGCAGCTTCTGAGCATAAACTAAACACCATCGAGCGTGAAATCATAGACTTGTAGTTCCTGAGCGTGAAGTCGTAGGTTTGTAGCCTCTCGAGCGTAAAAGCTACTGAGCACAAAGGCATCCGGGCATAAAACCATAGACTGATAGTTGTCGAACGTAAAGCCGTAGATTCGTAGCTGTCGAGCGTAGAAAGCTCCTTAGCGTAAAACTGTAGATTTGTAGCTTCTGAAAAGAAAATTTCTCCGAGCGTGAAGTTGCGGGTCTGTTGCTTCTGAGCGTGAACTAAGCGCCACCGAGCGTGAGATCATCGATTTGGTATCTGCTGAGCGTAAAGTCGTAGGTTTGTGGCCTCTCGAGCATAAAAGCTACCGAGCACAAAGGCATCCGGGAGTAAAACCATGGACTTATAGCTTGCGAGCGTAAAACCGTAGATCTGTTGCTGTCGAGCGTAGAAAGCTCCTTAGCGTAGGAACCGCTGACCTTCTTCGCGCTAAAAAACTTTTCGAATTCGCTGACTGTCCACCTTCTCTCAATGATAGGCTGACGTAGTATGATACCGTATTTGTTGAGGATATCCCACTGGGGGATTTTTAATAGACCTATTATTTGCTACGCACATTTAAGTGCAAATAATAAGTTCGAAATAAACCCTATCAGAGGTAGTATGGACGTGATAGGTATTGTGGACTTAACACCACTGGCGTACTTAGAGTTAAGTACGGGTGTTAAGTGTAGATGACAATCGATATCAGAGGTAATATGAACATGACGATAGCCGAGATGACAATCGATATCAGAGGTAATATGAACATGATAATCGATAGCCGATTTTAGGAAGGTTTGTTCAGAGGTAATATGAACATGACAAACTCCCTGGGTTGTGACTCTATCGGGGATAGAGGCATACATCGGCTCAGAGGTAATATGGACATGGCAGTTTTTGTGGACTCAACACCACTAGCGTACTTAGAGTTAAGTACGGGTGTTAAGTTGAGATAACAATCGATATTAGAGGTAATATGGATATGATAATCGATGGCCGATTTTAGGAAGGTTTGTTCAGAGGTAATATGAACATGACAAACTCTCTGGGTTGTGACTCTATCGGGGATAGAGGCATACATCTGCTCAGAGGTAATATGGACATGGCAGTTTTTGTGGACTCAATACCACTGGCATACTTAGAGTTAAGTACGGGTGTTAAGTTGAGATGATAATCGATATCAGAGGTAATATGAACGTGATAATCGATAGCCGGACCAGAATGGTTTGTTCAGAGGTAATATGAACATAACAAACTCAGTTGGGTTATGACTCCATCAGGGATAGAGATACACATATGCTTAGAGGTAATATGGACATGGCAGTTTTTGTGGACTCAACACCACTGGCGTACTTAGAGTTAAGTACGGGTGTTAAGTTGAGATGACAATCGATATCAGAGGTAATATGAACGTGATAATCGATAGCCGGACCAGAATGGTTTGTTCAGAGATAATATGAACATAACAAACTCAGCTGGGTTGTGACTCCATCGGGGATAGAGATACACATCTGCTCAGAGGTAATATGGACATGGCAGTTTTTGTGGACTCAACACCACTGGCGTACTTAGAGTTAAGTATGGGTGTTAAGTTGAGATGACAATCGATATCAGAGGTAATATGAACGTGATAATCGATAGCCGGACCGGAATGGTTTGTTTAGAGGTAATATGAACATAACAAACTCAGCTGGGTTATGACTCCATCGGGGATAGAGATACACATTTGCTCAGAGGTAATATGGACATGGCAGTTTTTGTGGACTCAACACCACTGGCGTACTTAGAGTTAAGTACGGGTGTTAAGTTGAGATGACAATCGATATCAGAGGTAATATGAATGTGATAATCGATAGCCGGACCAGAATGGTTTGTTCAGAGGTAATATGAACATAACAAACTCAGCTGGGTTATGACTCCATCGGGGATAGAGATACACATCTGCTCAGAGGTAATATGGATATGGCAGTTTTTGTGGACTCAACACCACTGGCGTACTTAGACTTAAGTACGGGTGTTAAGTTGAGATGACAATCGATATCAGAGGTAATATGAACGTGATAATCGATAGCTGGACCAGAATAGTTTGTTCAGAGGTAATATGAACATAACAAACTCAGCTAGGTTGTGACTCCATCGGGGATAGAGATACACATCTGCTCAGAGGTAATATGGACATGGCAGTTTTTGTGGACTCAACACCACTGGCGTACTTAGAGTTGAGTACGGGTGTTAAGTTGAGATGACAATCGATATCAGAGGTAACATGAACGTGATAATCGATAGCCGGACCGGAATGGTTTGTTCAGAGGTAATATGAACATAACAAACTCAGCTGGGTTGTGACTCCATCGGGGATAGAGATACACATCTGCTCAGAGGTAATATGGACATAGCAGTTTTTGTGGACTCAACACCACTGGCGTACTTAGAGTTAAGTACGGGTGTTAAGTTGAGATGACAATCGATATCAGAGATAATATGGACATGATAATCGATGGCCGAATTTAGGAAGGTTTGTTCAGAGGTAATATGAACATGACAAACTTCCTGGTTTGGACCTGAAGAATCCACTGGGGAAACTTTTTAGATTGATCATCTGGTATTTTCTTGAGGGAGCAAATTGTCACTTCAAAGTGAAACCAATTTGCAGTGATCGTCTCCTCGTTTATAGATGCAAAGTGATGACCTTGGCATCGATCAACTCCTGAATTCTCCTTTTTAGTATGTAGCACGCTTTTGTGGGGTGATGAACATACCGATGAAAGAGACAATAATCTGGGTCATCAACTTTGCCAGCTTTCTCAGGATATCTGATGTTGGGAAGCTGAAGTTTGTGTTCCTCCATCAATATATTGAAGATTTCAATGATGTCGTCTTCATTGAAGGAGAAAGTCCCTTTTGGCCTTCGGGCTCCTGATGCTTGAGTTCTATGGTCTTCTGGAAAGATCGTCATCGTTGCATCATCTTCAAATTCTGAGGGAATTCTACCCCCAGCTTTGGATGTTGCTCGGTTTTGTCGAAGGAGACTACCCCCAGACTTGTCGTTGCACTTGCGGAGATCATAGCGCTCATCTGGTTCCCCGTAGAGGTCAGATGTTGTCTTACGCACGGAACGTGATTTGTACTTTCGATTTGGCGCTGAGGCATCATTAGAAGTTTGGTCTGTACCGCGCGTAGCAGGAGACTGGTTTCTGCGCGTAGAGCACAGTGGATACTTCTGGGTTAGCGCTGAGGCTTTGCCCGAAGTTTTGTCTGTACTGCGCGTAGCGGGAGACTGATTCCTACGCGTAGAGCACAGTAGATACTCCTGGGTTAGCGCTGAGGCTTTGCCCGAAGTTTTGTCCGTACCGCGCGTAGCGGAAGACTGATTTCTGTGCGTAAAGCGCAGTGGATACTCTTGGGTTAGCGCTGAGGCTTTGTCCGAAGTTTTGTCTGTACCGCGCGTAGCGGAAGACTGAATTTTACGTGCGGGGCACAGAGGGAGCGATGCTACCACCTCATTGGTCGGAGAGATCGGAGAGATCGGAGAGTCCACAGGAATGGTAGAGGATGTCTTGGGCATCCACACTTTGCACAGCTTCCTGTTGTCTTGGACGGAGAGAGAGAGTAAGAGCTACCCCCGGTTCGAAGCATGTCTTCGTAGGCAGACTGGTCAAACTGGACGACCAGTATCTTCTTCATGGATCCCACGGATACCGCATCGCGTTGAGCAATTACTTCCTCGTCAGAAGAGAAAGACGTCCCCAGCAGAGTCGCCATCTTGTTTGTGGTATTAAACGAAAGAATAAAAATGTATTCAATATGGGGTTTACACAGAGCCCGCCTTCTTTGGTTTACAAACAAACTTGTATAATTTGATCCTATATGAGAATATGGGAGTACAATTTATTTAATCTGGATAAATATTATTATAGGTGTCTGATCTGCAGTCGATCACTTTAGCCCTTGGACCACACGATGTTGAAGAAGTGCCGTAGAAGACAGGAAGCAGCTTCGAAGGTTGCAGGAGAGGGTGGATGCGCGATGCCAAAGTCGTCGATCCCTATTCTTTGCCTGAGATCCGTGCTCTCTCTCTCTCTCTCTCTTTCTCTCTCTCTCTCTCTCGATCTGTCACGACCCGCACCCAGATGAATCGGGTACCGGTTCGCGAGTATGTCCAGCCTACGCTGCAGTGTCGGCGGTAGTACGCTGTCTAGATCATATTCACAGGTAGATTTAAATCTAGCTCATTCACAATAATAAATAGGCAAGGATAATAACAGGAAATAGGAATGCTAAGATTTCATAAAACAAATTTGTGACATCCAAATCCACAGTTTAATACAGAACCAGAAGATAGGTCGGGGACAAACCCGAGTACTATGCTGAAAGAAAAATACTAGCTAACTGGCTAACTACTCCTCAAAGTAGTCTCCTGAGTAGGAACTGACTCCTCAAATGTATCATCTGCTACGTCATACGGGCCATAAAAGGTGGGGGCATAGTCCTCATCATCGCCTAATATCAACGGATCCAGTCAGGAAAAGAGCAAAGTACCAATACACAACAAAGCTTAAACTAAATAATTATGACAAGTAGTAAAAACTGACTAAGTATCACGATAGAAATTATACATAATAAGTAATAAAATTAACTAAGGGTTAATTGCTATAAATCAGGGATATGAGTAAAACAGG